>JAYESA010000016.1:14588101-14690601 GCA_036927795.1 Iris macrosiphon | reverse complement strand
TTTCTCTGACCGGGTTCCGGTTGCTAAAGCCTCTTCTTCCGATGTTGGGGATACTGCAACCATATGGCATGGTTTACATCTTGAGTTCTTTTTAGACTTAGCTTTAGCAGCTTTAGTCTCTTCCTCAATTTCTGACACCAGATCAGGGTGAACCCACATGATCTCCCCACGCTTGGTAGTTAGGGGCACTAAGTCATGATTTTGACCCCTATTAGGAGGAAGATTAACAATGTTCATTGTTGCCCATGGAATAGGTACCACACCATCCAGGATTTCTTGAGGAGGCAGGTTGCCAAACTGGAGGGAGATCATGTTTGCAGTGACCGTCTTCTCGTTATTACGCAGAGTGATGGCCTTGGCGTCGATCAGCTCCTGGATTTTCCTTTTCAGTACATAGCACGCCTTTGTAGGATGATGTATGTATCTGTGGAAAATACAGTACTTAGGATTATTTGTACTGCCGACTTTATTTGGACGCTTTATCTCGGGGAGAGTAAGCTTGCCACTTTTGACTAAACAATCGAATATGCTCGGAATGTCGTCATCGTCAAAAGAATATTCTTCTATAGGTCTGGAAGTCCCAGGTTTCGTCTGCGTAGTTGCTGGAGTATTTTGCCTGGACGCGTTGATTGCCAGAGCTTCCTTTCCTTTTGCACTAAGAGTATAGTTATTATTGGAGGATGACCGCTTTCCTCTATCAGAGGCAGAGATCATGATTCCGTTGTCACGAACCTTCCGACTGTTATCTTCAGCAGCTACCGCCGATATGACAAACGAGGGCCAATCATGGAACTGATATGGTCTCGTGAATACTGAGATCAGTGGGAGAAGGTTCTTCCTACAAATATCCACCAAGGTGGAATCTGGAACTCCGGGAGGCATCTGCAAAGTAGCCTGACGAAAATGTTCAATAAAAGTACGAACGTTTTCTTTTTTCTTCTGCTTTACTTTGATGAGTGATGACATCGACATGTCCATTCCTCCTTCGTAGAATCGAGCAAAAAATAGAGTTTTGAAATCTTCAAAAGAAGTAATGCAATTGTCCGCTAGACTACGGTACCATTGGTAGGCCACTCCAGACAGACAGCCCTTAAACACTCGAGTGAGAAGGGCATCATTTCCCTGCAACAACACCGTCATCATGCTGAAGTAATTCATATACTGGCTTGGTGACGTCTTTCCCTCAAAAACCATAGCCTATGGTTTGTATTTTGGTGGAAAAGGGATCTCATCCGAGACAGCTGGGTATGGCTGGTTGATTCCTAATTTCTTGAGATGATCCTTATGCTTCAAGGTATCAAATTGGGCTTTTAATTCCTGAACTGCCTGCATCAGATCTTTAGTTGGGAAAGGGACTGCAGAGAGGTGAGAGAACGGTTGTATTATAACTCCAACAGGAGGTAATATATTCTCCGGGTTGAGACGTTGAGGAGCAGCTGATTCTTGATTTTGAACAGGCTCCTGGCTTGATGGTATATCTACCCCCACACGTAGTTGAGTCAGAGGAACAGGTGTTTGAGCTACCACAGCTGTGTGTTGAGTCACCAACATCTGGTACATACTCTCCATCATGGTATGTATCTCTTTGAGTGATGCTTCCAATATATTGATGCGTTGTTCCGTACTTTCCGATGGGGAAGCTTCTTCATGTTCATCTCCAACAGCATAAACTCTCATTTCTCTGGATGCCACTGAGGGATTAGTATAGATCTCTGTAGAGATTGAGTCTATACTTTCAGCATCAAATTCAGGAAATTGGCGACCCCAAGTGTCGGAATCAGAAGAATATGAAGCCGATTGCCGTGACCTTGAGCGGGTGTTTCGAAAGACACCTGCTTCAATATTCTCAAGGAGTCTGTCAAATCTCCTTTGGCTTAGAGTTCTAGAGGGATGACGTCTTGAACTTGACCTTCCTCTAGGAATGTACGAAGCCATATTTACCGATGCGAATGTCGGTTCTTCTTACTGTAAAGACAAAGAGTAGTTCAACCGGTCAAAAACTGACCGTTTTGCCTTAGAACAGCAATAGTTAATTACAACCTTATGACTATTACAATAATTCTCCCTAGGGGGTGTAATAGACATATTAGAAGATCCTCTGTCTTTGCATTTCTGGATCAAGAAATTACGCAAATCAGGGGGATTAACAGAAGAAGAAGGCTTATTCTGCCTTTTTACATCAGTAGGAACGTGAAGATTGGGAACCACAACCCTCTCTCTGCCATAACAATACAGCAGTTCCCCCATGTGAGTAGCATACGATCCATCATCCTTCTGAGGAGCATATTTTCCCGTAAAATGGGTCTTCTTTACGCGGACAGGCTTATCCTGGCGTAATCTGAAGCTTTGCACATGTTCGCGTAAAACGGAAAAAGTCCTCAAATGGCCTCCAGCATTTCGTATAATCTGAAGAATGGGCAACTTCTTCTCTTGGTGGCGTACAAGCCTAGAGGTTGGGAGACTCGCCACTTGTTTTTCCTTGATGTGATCAAAGGGACAATCTGCCTCATCATAGATGGAAGATGTATTTTTATGCGCAAAGCGCGTTTGAAATTTCCGAATTGGCGCTGAGGCCTTGTCAGAAATTTTGTTTGCCACGTCACAGACGGGAGACGAAGTTTTACGCGCAGGGCGCATTCTAGACTTCTGGATTATCACTGGGGCATTGCCAGAAGTTTTGTCTGCCACGTCACAGACGGAAGATGATGTTTTATGCGTAGGGCGCGTTCTAGACTTCTGGATTGGCACTGAGGCATTGCCAAAAGTTTTGTCTGCCACGTCATGGACAGGAGACATAGTTTTACGCGCAGAGCGGGTAGACTGTGTTGTCACAACCTTGTTGATCAGAGGAGTAGAGCTTGCAGGAAGGATAAAGGACGTCTTGGGCATCCAAACTTTATGCAGCTTTATGTTGTTCTGGACATAGGGGGAACGAGAGCTACCCCCTGCACGAAGCATGTCTTCATAAGCAGATTGGTCGAATTGGACGACCAAAGTCTTCTTCGTCGATCCGACGACTACCGCATCATGTTAAGCAATTGCTTTCTCGTCAGAAGAGAAAGTCGTCCCCAGCAGAGTCGCCATCTTGTGTTTAAATAAACAAAAAAAATGAGAGAAGAAGAGGGTTTATACGAAACCTTTCTTTTTTATTTATAAACAAGAAAAAAAGAGTACAATTAATCCTATACGAGGATGTTAAGTACAATAAAAATGATTCTAGAGAAAAATTGCTATAGGAGTCTGATCTACGGTCGATCACTTTGTCCCTTGGACCACACGATGATGAAGAAGTATTGTAGAAGAAGAAGAAGCTTCAAAGATTGCAGGAGGGATTGACTTCTCATTGCCAAAGTTGTCAATCAACACTCTGTCTGTGCTCTTTCTCTATGATCTCTTGATCTTTGATCTCTGATCCTTTCTCTCTGTTTGTGTCTGTCTTTGGCCCCTTTACTATGTGACCAAGGGTCTCTATTTATGGAGATCAGCTAAATAACTGTCCAGTCGGCGTAAAAGCCAAACTGTGAAGAAAGTTGCATCTTTTACGCGGCGGTTATAATAACTGCTACCCACGTTCGAATAACCC
The DNA here is from genome assembly GCA_036927795.1 of Iris macrosiphon. Classification (NCBI taxonomy): domain Eukaryota; kingdom Viridiplantae; phylum Streptophyta; class Magnoliopsida; order Asparagales; family Iridaceae; genus Iris; species Iris macrosiphon. Next base: position 14,687,018 of record JAYESA010000016.1, on the reverse strand, counting down.
TCTGAATCTGCATATGACACGTGTCCTATTATAAGGTAACGCGTATAACTACTTCTCGAAGATCATGGCATGCAAGCCACGTAGGTATCTGCCCCTCGAGTAGAGATGGTTGGTGTAAAAGCCAAATAACTGTCTTTGTTGGCGTAAAAGCCAAATAACTGACTTTGTTGGCGTAAAAGCCAAATAGCTGTCTTGTTGGCATAAAAGCCAAATAGCTGTCTTGTTGGCGTAAAAGCCAAATAGCTGTCTTGTTGGCGTAAAAGCTAAATTTTGTGTAAAACTTGCTGCTGCATGAATAATAGATAACCAGCGTAAAAATTAGCCAATTATCCTTCCTGACTGAGGTCTTGAGCGTATTCTAGGCCAAATAGCCTTATCACGTACCTTTGCAAATATAGCCTGAGTTGGCGTATTTTGAGGAGATAGCATATGGCGTACTCCTATAGTTGAAGATAGCCTGGTTGGCGTATTTCGAGGAGATAGAATACGGCATGCTCCTATGGTTAAAAATAGCCCGATTGGCATAAAATGCCAGGATGGTGATGTAAGCGTATTAGCCCTAGTTTTAGCACTTCCAGTCATGACAAAATTATAAAGGATAGAACCAAATCTCGTGCATTTAATGTAGAGATATGCCTCAATCTCGTGCATTAAATGCCGAGATATGCCTCGAGCTCTGTATGAGAAACAGCTTTTGACGTGGCGTCTGATTTTGTCTCATCTTTAGCGTAAAAACTCATCTCTGCCTGTGTAGAATAGGCAGCGTATTCCTTGAATGCGTAAAAATGACTTGTATCAAGGATATGTCACTAAACGACAGTCTGGGTCTCTGTGTAAAATTATCATCACAGCTGTCCTCTCGATCGTCGTGCAGTACTTTTGTCAGGAGTCAGGCTCACTGTTTTGTCTGACAGATTCATTCGAGAAATACGAAGAGTTCCTCGTATGACTTTACGTTGCATTAAAGACAAACATATTTTACGCCATAGGGAGGTGTAGCAACCTTTTACGCCAAAATAGCCTTGAAGCGCTGCTTTATGCGGGCAGCTCTGAGGCTCTTCTATACACCACTCAGCTCTGAAGCTCTCTTTTATGCGAGCAGTTCTCAAGCCATGGTTTACGCCACACAGCCTTAAAGCGCTGCTCTACGCGGACTTCATGCATGTTGGGGGTTTTGGCTTATAATATGCATATAATTTCCCAGCATTTTTATGCTTCTACAGCTGTATTCCTCAATATTCTCGAGTGGAAATGGGACAACATCGCTATAGATTTTATCGTGGCCTTTCCAAAGACACCGGAGGGGTATAATGCGATTTGGGCCATTGTTGATCGTTTGACCAAATCTGTCCACTTTCTCCCTATCAAAGTTACATGGAGTGTCGATCGGTTAGCATAGATTTACATTGATGAGATTGTCCGACTATACGGAGTACCTGCCCCAATTATCTCGGACCGCGACAGACGTTTCTAATCTCATTTTTGGACTAGCCTACAGTCTGCTTTGGGTACCAAGCTAAAGTTCAGTACCGCATATCACCCCCAGACTGACGGAAAGGACGAATCAGATACTTGAGGATATGTTGCGACTGTATGCGATCGATCTAAAGACTAGTTGGGACACGCACCTTCCGTTAGCTGAGTTCGCGTACAACAATAATTACTAATCGAGCATCCAGATGGCACCGTACGAAGTGCTCTATGGGAGAAAGTATTGTTCTCTAATCTGTTGGGATGAAGTCGGCGAATGGCAGGTACTCGGGCCAGAGCTGGTGGAGCAGGTCGTTAAGAAAGTTTGTTTGATTTAAAAAAGACTCTTGTCACGACCTGCATCCGGTATAAGGGTACAAGTCGGAAACAACGCCCAGCCTACGCTGCAGAATCGGCAGTAGAACGCTGTCTGGATAATCTATCTAATAATATAATAAACCACCAAATGATAATATACTCAATCACAGAACTAAGATAGAAATGATCACGAATCAGATAAAGAATATAATAGTCACAATACAACTCACGAGTCTAAAATAATACATCAATGAGTCTAAAGAAGTAACAAAATAAGCTGGAGACAAATCCAGTACAAAGGAATACTCCGAAGCTACAACTCCCGGGTCAACTATCTCAGTTAGGATAAGTCTCTCTTGAGCCAGGGTCTCAGAATCTAAACCCACAATATCCTGGGGTCCATAATAGGTAGGGTACCACTCCTCAGTGTCATCTGGAAAATATATTCAGTCAGGAAAGGAGCAGAGTATATCTCTAACAGCAGTTCTAATCAATGATAAAAACTATGTAGCAGTAAATAGATGTGAATATACAAGATGCACAATAGATACAAGATATATATATATATATATATATATATATATATATATATACAATAAGGAAATACTGGAATAATACAATAATGAACAATATGCCAATGAACAATAATACTAATGACTAAGTGTGTGAGTACTAGCTTAACATGTGATCGGCTTGGGCAAGATGCAATGCGGCCTGGCTAATCATACGTGCGGTGTATGATCAACACTATTCAGTAATCAGTATTTGATACAATAGGGGTATTGATCACATATCTATACTAATACTCCCCATCCTCGACTGGTATAATAGATCCAACTACGGTATGCTATGACACGAGATTTCCCAAGAAGATAGCTAGTCTTCCCGAGAATCAGTGTTTGTACATATACAAGATAACCAATAAAACAATACTTGCACCATATACACCATATACCAAGAAATAATATCTCATGACGAGATCCGAATATACCAATCCGTGTAACCATAGTATCAAGAGAACATGGATATCTACACTAGATACAATGAACATAGAGGATATCATAAATGAGAAACTATCAGAGAATATACTTGCCTGAAGTTCAATGAATAGTCTCACAGATGTCTGATACGGTGCCTCGAAGACCTAGATATGGAATACAACATCAATACAAGGTTCCGAAAAGAGAATAAGTTAAACTAGTCAACTTCTAGGCCAAAAATTCAATTCTAAGTCAAAAGTCAACTATGGTCAAACCAAGGTCAACTATCTATTTCTAGGTTGCACAAATCTAACACAAAAATCTTGGGTCAAGATACTAAAGTCTAAGCCAAGAAACCCACATCTTAAATATTTGGATACCGTATCTCCGGATACGTAAATTCCAAGGTAACACCTCAAAATATAGATCAAACAATATATAGAATCACAATTTCAACATTAAAATAGGTACCATGATTTTGAACCAACTTGGTATCTCAACAATAATCACAAACTTGATACCCAAACCCAATACCTTGGGTATCCCCAGTTACCTTGGTCTCCTCAAGGTAATTCCCAATACCTTGTTATATTAATTACCCTTATATATAAATAATACATATACTAAATATTATATATATAAGAAATTAGCAATTAAGAATACAATATATCCATATTAATACATATATACATATATAAGTATATAAACTTATAACTATAAAAATTGCCTACTGTCACTAAAAACTGTGCTGAATACTGATATTCTGATACTCTGGCTTTTTAGTGACAGTTTCTGCCTGCCACTGAAGCTGCTGTCACTGATGCTGCTGAAATCCTACACTGCTGCTTCTGTTTTGGTGACGGTTTACAACCGTCACCTAACCTTCTGTCGCTGCTGCTGCCTCTCCCGCCGCTACTGTTGCTATTTAATGACAGCAACGACTGTCATTAAATGCTGCCGCCACTGCTACAACGGCTGCTGCTGAATCCCGCCTCTATTAATGACAGCGGCTGCTGTCATTAATACCTTATCGCTAAAAACTATAATATATATATATATATATATATAACCCAAATAAATAAATAAATAAATAAATAAAATAAAAAAATAAATAAATAAATAAATAAATATATATATATATATATATATATATATATATATATATATATATATATATATATATATATATATATATATATATATATATAAATACCAAATAACTATAAATACACCCCCTCTATAATAATGTACATATTACAACATAGCCACATGCACACATACATAAATATATTATAATTTATACATCTATACATATATATATAAATAATTATATAACAACTATAAATAATATAATTACCTAATTAAACTTACATATATATATATTATAACAACATATACATACATACCCATATATATAATGCATGTAGAAGAAAGGCTACATAATATATATATTCTCTATATATAATACATAGATCTATGATACAATAAACACTATAATAAATACACTATAATACATATATAATATCTATATATATATACACAATAACAACTCATGAATTAAGAGCACAATAATTAGATCTACATATAATTGCACAACATATGGAGAGTATCACACCGTATCCCACTAGATATAGGATACGCATGTGACACGAGTCCACCACACATCCAATTGCACCCCGAAGGACACAAACAAGTCACATATATTATTTATGAATAATACAAAGTGTCAAATATAGATCTATGTGTCCGTGTCAAAATACGACATGTACAAAGTTTCGTGTTGGAGAAAACCCCCCCAAAACAACACGTATCACCAAATTCTTGGGATACGACCTACACGTATCCAATTATGGACACGACACTAGCCCCAAACACATAAACACATGCTAAATTGATCTATAGGATCAATTGACACACACAACAATTGTCAATCTCAAAATTCTCCCAAAATTTACACAAAAAATACCATAACTTTCTCAATAGGCCTCCTATGAACACAAAACCAAATCCTATAGGTAGCCTATGCATATGGGTTGATTTTCCATGGTTAAATCTCAGATTTAGAACTTAATTTAAGGGGAAAAACTGAATTGTACCTATCGGGAGATGAATTTCCAATGAAACCTCCAATTAAGATAAAATTATCTCCAACTTGTAGATCCTTGCTTCCTCCTTCTAGATCCTTACTTCTCAAGTCTCTAATGGTAATTTGGGAAGGAATTGAAATAAATTTGGTAGGGAAATGAAGTGGAAATGAAGGAAATTTGGTAGTGGAAAATTCTAGATCTAGATTTGGAATAAAAAGAGGAGAGATAAATTTACCCCTCTAATTAAATAGGTCGACCCCTTTTCCTCTCCCTCAAGTTATCGTGTAATATCCATTATACCCCTTGGGGCCTCTCATGAAGAAATAATTAAGGAAGGAAGCTTCTAGTCTAATGATTTAATTAATTTAATCCATCTCCTTAACAATGGGCTTCTAAATGGGCTAAGTCTAACCAATTAATTTATGTTGGTTCATGGGTCCAAACTAAACTAGTTAGGTCCACTAACACAAGTCCAAATTAAATAACTAACATCTAACAACAATTTATAATATAACAAATAATTATTTATCAAGCACAATATTTAATTAAATAGGAAATTACTAAAATACCCTTTCCTAGAAAATGTGGTAGTGATAACTCCGTACCGCGTAGAGCCGACAGAAGAGCTATGTCGATGCTCATCGTAGACCCTTGGAGTTTATGGTCGGGGTTCACGTCTTCTTGAAGTGACATGTTGGTATCAGATCTCGTGTTTAGATCATGTTCATGAATATACAAGTTAGTCTACAATTTCCATGTTCCTTTCTTAGTGGCTGGCATGCATTGTGGATAAGGATTTTTTAGGTGTTCTGTCGGACATCATCGATTGAACATTTGAAATATTAGAGATGTGGACGTGAAGAAGTAGGAAAGAAGGGTCCGAACCACCCACCGATTAAGAAAAGAGCTGAAAGAAGGAGTCCCGCCTAGCGACGACCAAACGTCAATTACGCGGACCTGCAATAGCACGAGCACCGGGTTAGAATCCTTTGCCTATCCATGAGTTGGAAAGGATCATCGTATTTTGTCCGTGGCAAGAGGATGCCAAAGATTCTAAACACCAAGCTACGACTTGAGTTATTTTACTGGTAGGATTAATTTCAAATCTTCCTTAAAGAGAGGTTGGATTTTATCTTTCTGCTGCTTGTCACTCAGAAGTTTAGGATTAAGTTTCCTCCGATTGATTGAGTCAGTAGGGAAGTGAGAGGATCTCGCGTTGATCCGGTTTAAGAGAGTTATCATGATGTATCAGGGCAAATTGGTTCAACCAGCCCGGATAAACCACTTCTAGCTTTGATTTTGCCCCCGCTTTTTTCGTCCTCACCTCCGCCTATACGGGATCAACTAGATTAGCTGATATCTATTATTGCTGAACAGGGAGAGTCGGAGCCAACTCCACGGTGACCGTTAGGCTCCCGAAGGAAGATCGACATACAAAAGTAGTAGAGTATCCCCCCTAAAACCTGGAAAAAGTCACTATCAAAGAAATTCGTGCAATTCGAAGTCAGGGTGAGGATTATGATACCTTATCTCATGGTACATCATAGAAAATGGAAAAATAAGAAGACAGAAAAAAGAAGGCAACCAAAGGGAGGACCGACTAGGCTCAAGGCATGATCTCTCGGTATTTGATCTTCGTCAATAGTCCTATTGTCAGGCTTTCGTAAGTTCTCCCAGTCTCCGATCTGCATGGAGACCACCAGAGCATCATAGTTAGGGCTTTTTACTCCCACTAGGCTTGAAGAGAGCGTACAAGGAGAGGACGACGAGTTATCTATTATTTATATTTCTTATTTATTGGTTATTGGTAAATTTTTTGATGTTGCGATCACATAAAAACATAAACTTTTTACAGAACAGAGATGGGCGGGGCTAAATGAAAAGTTAGAACGGGTTCTTTTGGACAGAGTCTTCCGATAGGTTTCCTTTCATGCTACTCCCTTTATACCTTGAATGGACTATTTATAGAAGCAGAAATGCCCTTAAGTTAAGATGATGGATTGCTTTCGCTTTGCTCTCTAGGGACAAGCCCTTTATGCTGTGGGGTATTTGTGGTGGGGGTGGTGGGTTGTGTGTGGGGTGTTAGAGTCATGAGGGAGTAAGGCTTGCTTCTCTCATGGTACAACCCTCTTCCATAGAGACAAAATATAAGACTGGTGCCAACAGACCGGGCCGAGCCAGGATGGATGGTAGTAGGAATGGAGGCATAGCCACAAACAGAAACAAAAAAAAGAGGATGATTAAAAACTTATAGAGTAGTGAGTCAAAAAAGATGGGCGGGAGAGATCAGTCTTTGGTTAGAGTGAAGAGCGAATAGAAAGAATGACGCACCCAATCGACCTGTCAATGGAGGTCCAAATAAGTCCGCCTAGAATCAAATAATTGGAATGAGGGAAGCCGGTATCCTGGCCTGTCAACCCAGAAATCTGGACTCATCTAACGGATCCAAACAGTACTTCCGCTGAGAGAGAAGGAGACAGCCATCCTTGCGGGCAACCTCGATGCCCAGAAAGTACCGTAAGTTTCGAAGAGTTGGGCCTTGAGCCTGTGATTGGATACCCTGATCCCGGAGAAGCTGAAGAAGAATTAACGTTCACCTGCCCGCCCCTCCTTCCCCAAGAAGCAGGGATAACATTCTTCCGTAGGGCGCCTTCGGTCGCCTCACTTCGATTATTCAGTATTACCTTACTTGGTTAATTACCAAATTTGAGTTACCTCGAACTTCCAAGCGAGCACACTTGTCATGTCATGAGCTGGATTCGAACCAGCACCTCTGGGAGCAAAAGGCAGGCCCAACAAACTTACCATTCATTCATTCATTCATTCATTCATTCATTCATTCATTCATTCATTCATTCATTCATTCATTCATTCATTTTGATCGCGACTTTGGTAACCCGGTTTCCTTTATCTCAGACATGGCTTTCTAAACAATCGCTTCGACCAGTCGAGACCCATGGGACTATTATGAACGGCCTAAAATCTGGTGATCATCTGAACACTTTCAAGAGAGAACTATCAAGCTTGTGAGGGCCATAGGGGAGAGCAGTAACCATATCCTCCTGGGATGTGAGTTAGAGAAGAACATGCCTTGGGTCAAGGATTCCTACTGAGTAAAGTTGTGAGGTAAGCGAAGTGAGTTAATTTGTAAGTCTTAGCTTGAAATAGCTTCTCTTCTGAGGGGGGTTGCTCGAAGAAATCCTTTCTTTCTTGTCCACTACAGGGGGTACGGACACACCTGTGCGGATTACAGATGACGGTTATAAGAATGACGAGGAAGTAAACAGTACCCGACGACATTCATAGATTAATGTAGACCCATCGGGTAGGGATAATCATTATGGTCCTGGGAGAGGTGGCGACACTAGTCTGAGCTGAGGGAGGCCCTATGAGTCACTGAAACGACCGCTGGAGACGCACCAGAATTTCTCGAGCAGGGAAGAAAGGCGACTGAAGGCGCCCAGAGGAAGAGCTTATTGTGTTAAGCAAGAAAGAAGCATTGAGTCAAGTTGAAATAGCATGTCAGAAACTAGCCGAGTATAAAAAGAATGAAATGGAATGCTCGTACAATATATAAGAAGAGACTGAACTCACTGACGGACCCGATTGACCACACTATTATACTGACTTACGAGCTGGGTGAGCTCGGAGCTTAGGCAATGGAAAAGTGCTTCCTGGCTAGCGACTCAACCTCACTTCGCTCGCCTTTCATCTGTATTAGATGTTGATGTATGTGATCGTCTATCCGTGGTTTGTTTGTTCCACTGGATGTCCTGCCTAGACCGAAGATGCTTTTACTGTCATTTAGCAGCCGTGTGTGTGGGGCCTGCTCCAATCCATGAGGTAGCTAAGCAAGCAAAAGGCATGAGCAGTAAGAATCAAGGGCATGCCTGACCCAAGCTCCTACTTCTAGGCCAGAGTAAAAAAAAGAGCCCCGATATTTACCAACAGTGTAATCGGTGCTTTCGTAACAATTTTATTGCCTCAGGATTCGGCGAGTAGAAATAGAAAATGAAGTAATTAGACAGATTTGAGATATCTGGATAATGGATGGTCGATTATTGCTATATATATAGAAAGAAGCCCTAAATCCTTAATTTGGCCAGGAAATAAAGTACTGCTTTGGGCCCAGGAAGCGAAGGCGACCATTAGGGAGACTGCTTCTCCTCCATACTTATTTATTTTCTTTTGTTCTTCGTGCCCGTTCTGCATGCGCGTCGTGCGCCATTGGCGCTTTGCTTGCTCTGTTATATGCATTATAATGGGGTAAGTATGTTTCTCATTGTGGTTCACCTTCATATTTTTTGTGGTCTATATCATGCGAGTTATAGCAGTCCTAGGGAATTAGTTTGGTGTCTCGGAGCTGGAGTGGGATATGTTTTAGCAGGATCAACAAAACCCATAAAGCGGTGGTAGCATTTATTTTCTTCTTTCACTCACTGGCGAGACGGGAAAAGAAACTGCTCCGAAGAAAGATATTGGGGTTCCCAATGCTTCTCTACGCCCAACGAGATACTCCAACCTCGGGATGCTTTACTCCTAACCCCACGACGGTTCCCAGACTGAGCTTAACCTGGCCGACATATAGAACGAGAATGCCGTGTCATCCAGTGGAACTTAAATTAAGGTGACTAGGAGCCTAGAAGAAGGAAGGTGGCTCGCGCAGCCAGCTGGTTGTTCGTACCTGACCTGAACCTGATGCCAAGGCCTTTTCAAGACATTTTATTTCCTCCCAGTAGGGCTTTCATATCGTAGTTGGCTTTCTCCCAGAGCACAACAAGATCTGTTGGTAGAAAAGATATGGATTGGATGATCAAGATTGTTCGGCGTGTTCTATTATATCGCCCAGGGGCGCATACACGGCTATCACGCTAGTTGCGCCTGTTCTATTAATGCACGAGCGCCCAGGCGAGTGCACCTGTTCTTTAACCGCGTGCTAGCACTTACGCATTCTTTAAATGCGCGAGCGCATGCATGTGGACCTCGTTTCAAAAAAATACGCCGTCTGGGGGGGTTACCGGGATTAACTAGTAAAAGACCCAAATCCAGAAGTGATCTTAAAAATCAATTACGTTCTGGGAAAATATCACAATATCGTATTCATCTAGAAGAACTCACCTTGAACTAGCAGCACAGCAGGAGACTAGTGGCTCTCGAGACTCTCATTCGTTCGCCTACCAGGTTCTGAAAGAATTCATTCACAGAAGAATCTTCTTCCTTTATTTAAGAACATTTGATCAGAATGTTCCTTGGTAGTCAATACCACATCCACTTGGGTATGCGCTAGGGACTAGAACGGATCTCACCACTCATAAGTTGCGGACAAAACGAGATAGGCTGGGGAAACCCAACGCTATGTGCCTTAGTGAAAGGCTCATCCCTTATTCTTGCTTAACCTCAGCACCTATCGCACTGATTGGATTGACTCCTACCAGGAGTGCTTACCGAATCCCATATCCGTTAACTGCCAACGGTTTTCTTGCTTGGCTTATACCGTCACTCTTTGATTGGCTTGGCCTTAACTATACAAGGGAGACCGTATACCTTTCTTGATTGGCTTACCGATATGCTTGCCGTATATTTATTTCCTTATCTATTATATTTTATCTTAAACTTACTTATTGCTTTCTTATCTATTTTGTCACGCAGAAGTCCAGCAATGTACTTTCGGTCTGTTATGGCCTAAAATAACGCGATACTTTCAAGAAAGATCCTAAGAGAAGAAAGGCATTCTATCTCCTTTGTGTCTTTCTTCTAGGCTGAGCTTCCGCCGCTTGGTCAGGGAATCACGCGATTCTTCTCTCCCTTTCTTGGAGACAGGTTATAGTATGGCTGGCAGTCATACGCTTGCAAAAATATAAGATAGACTCTTTGTTCTTTTTCCCTTTCCACTGAAAAAGCGGTGCGTCTTCGGTGCATTCGCTTTTTCATCTCATTTTGTATTTGTTTACGCAAAAGAAGAATTGCTTATAGTGAAACTTCTTGCTTCGATCGAGACGCTTTTCTGGTTGATCGTTCAGGTCGATCAAGAGGTGCGAAAATAGCTAGAACTGAATGCGAAAAGTATGGAAAAATATCTCGTAATGTATTTCACCAGAAAATTGATAATGGTTAGGCCTGAAATCTGCAATGGGGCTCCACAAAAAATTTATTTTAGAGTCAATCTACTTAGTTTGTGTACCTTTTGCATGATGGGTCAGCGAGGAAATGAGAACAATTGCTTAAGCCATTATGTGTAGGCGCTTTCCAGAGGTGTGTTACTACCATATTTCTAGAGTAGGGGCATTATTGTCATTTAAAATATTTATATATTTGGTGTTTATAGTTACATAATATGTATAATATGTTATATTATTAATAATAATAATATGAGTTAGTGGGCGAGACTTGATGTGACCATTAAACTCAACCTTAGACTAGATATTTTGGGACCCACTAGTTAATCCCCTTTTATTTAATTTAGAAATTTGTATAACCCTCACTTGGAAATAAATCCCACTTATTGAATAGCTCTTCATGATAAACCATTGAGGGCAAATAGGACATTGTACATTAACCAAGCCCTAGGTTATGTGGCCTCCCTCTAGTTTATTCATTAGCTCATGAAGAACCCTAAGTTGAGTTCTTCCCTAAAGTAATCCATTCCTCCACCAAAATTTAAAAATTAAACCCCAATCCCTCTCATTCCCCTCATCAAAGAAGCCTAGAAGCTTAGGTCACAAGGAACATTGGAGAAGCAGAGGCTTGGCTAGAGAATCCTTGACTTTGCATTGGGAATCCATCTCCCAAGAGGTAAAATTCTGAAATCTCTCTTTTAAATTTTGTTGTATTGGTTTTGTTGACCATTAGGAGCCCACCCATGGGTTAGGAATAGCCACAAGGAGAGAAAATTAGTTTCTTTTGGTTTCCATAGTATTTTCTACATGAAGTTGTGTTCGATTGGGAGTTTTGGTTTGAGTGGAGTGTTTTTCCTCCATTCTTTATTGCAACTAACCATAATAGATATATATAGTTATTTGTGATATGTATAATTAGTTTTATGGGTTATTAAGGGTTTTGGCATGAAGATTTGTTGTGTATCATGAGTATCTTGGTTGTGCACTCAAGGTATTCGTTGAAATGACCAATAGGAGTGTGCACCTATCCTTAGTATCATACATATGTGTTTATATATAGTATTAGATGTATAAATATATGTATACGTATTTAAGTGTCTATTCTTGGTGTGGAGAGTGTTGGGTTCCTTGTGAATAGTAAGATTTTATTGCAGTGGTTGTACAGTCTGGTAGGAAGACCCGTGTGCATGTATCAGAGGTCGGATTTGAAGTTTAGTGTGTGTGGGAACTTAGAGGATACCTTGAAGTATTAGTATGCATAATGCACTGCCCAGATAGAGCATGAGCAGTCGTGAACTGCTACCATAGCAGCAGTTTGGTTTGGTTGCAGAGCATACTATAGGGAGTGGGTTGGATGAGTGCAAGGACAGTGAAGGTAGTGTTAGATGAAATTGTATGTGTGGAAATGAGAAGTATCAGTGGAGAGACATTGTCACAAGTGTGAAGCTAGTATCTCGTATCCATGTGGAGTAGGTGTATTAATGTGAGAGAAGTTAGTGTAGGTAAGGTGGTGTGTATATGAGGAGGACCACCACAACACACTGGGTTAGAGGCAACTGAACCTTAGGCTCAGATTGGCGAGAAGCTCTGGAAGTTGATATATGAAGTATCAACTGCACATATGTACAAGAGGGATAATAGCAGTTTTGATCGGGTTATAGCAGTAGCTGTTATGGGACACCTATGTGCAGTGAGCTCGAGTCCAAGTGTTCAGTCACTATAGTGTACCTTGAGTACTCACTCAAGTTGAGGGATACCTCAGTTATATCAGTAGACAGATACATAAGAGTATCAGTCAACTTGAATTGCAGTTGTAATAGGGGAGTGGTGCAATATGCACATGATAATCAGTGAGGGGTGGAATTATGGAGTGACTGATACTTGGTAGTCTCAATAAGTGTTTGTGATGTATACAGTTACCAAGTGGGGTATCAGTCTTATGTAAGCACAAAACTAGGTACTAGTAAATGTATGTATTTGTGTGACTTGTGGGTGTGAAGGATGTGTGTGTAGTCCACTTGGAAGAAGGATGTACTGCAAGGGGAGTACTGCAATGAAACTGCACATGCATTAGGCATTCAATTGAGTTCAGTGTGTAATAATTTTGTATCAATTATGGAGAAGAGAAGTCAGTAGGCAGTGCTCGAGCATGTAGGTCTGTGCACACATATTTGGGATAAGGCTGTACCAGGTTGCATGTATTATGGTTCAACTGATACTAGTTAGTGACTCTGTGTTAAGTCTTGAGAGGAAGGTAAGTTGTAATGTGTAGGGGAAACATCCCAGTTCTATGCTCAAGTAACTGAGGGTGTTCAGACCTCTACAGTTGGGCATTTAGTGCTAGCGAGAGTTGATACCAAGGTATCCTAAGATAATAAGTGATAGAGTGAGGTATGGATGTATTAGCTAAGTGTGGTATATATAAATAGTATATGACTTAGAATACCTTAGTATTAGCTAGTAAAACCTAGAATAACCTAGTTCAACTTAGTATTAGCTAGTATAGACTAATATAAACTACTATAGACCTAGTATCCCTCTAGAAACCCAACTCCTAGGTAGTTATGGACTCTAACCATAACATTAACCTAGTATGATACCAAGTGACCTAGAAATGACCCAAATACCTAACATAGAACTAATTATACTTGTTTATTGTTCCATATCACTCATTAACATTGATATTCCATATTTTGGACGCTTGGACTCCAGTTTGAGCACTGTTTACTTTTCCTTGCTCAGGACCACAAGCAAGTACATTCTTTGACAGTTTTTATTATTTTGATCATTACTATGATTCTAGTTGTAGTGTATACTTGATTCAAACACAGCGAATACACGGGCTAATATCATAGACACCTGTCATGAGGAGTCGTGATTGGAATCTATCGTACTAGCTGAGGACGGAGAAGTATTAGCAAGTTATGTGATCATACCCCACTTTACATGCATCATAGTTCACCCCACACATCACGTAGGGTATAGCCTAACCATTTACATGCCTCATAGCCTATTATATATGATTAGCCTGACTTTTGCTCACATCATAGCTAACAAGATGGTTAGCCTGACCTCACATGTATCATAGCCAATCATATATAACAAGCCTAATTTAGTCCCAAGTCGAACACATAATAAACTGATATTTCACAACACTTAGCTAGAATTTCTATTCTTTATTCCAGTTTATTCATGGTTAGTATTCTCCCACATCTGTTTCACTGCTAGTTTGTTCAATATGATGATTACATGTCTCTCCAGTATTCCTTATCTTCCAGTATTTCTTTTATCATGCATTTCTTTGCACTATTTTATAGTTTTTATCAATTTATTTGAAATTGCTGTTAGTGTTTGTGCTTCGCTCCAATCCTGACTGGATAATATTTTTTAGAGGATCTTGAGAATTTCTATCCAACCCATTATGGTCCAAGAGTAGATGGTGATTACATCCCGAAGATTCCAGAGGAGCTACTCCCTTTAGAGGAAATACCACCCGCAGTTGTTTAGACAACACTTAGCCTAGTTTATTTATGTATTGGATTGTTCTAACCTTGAGAGTCGGGTTGTATTATGTTGAGACTTATTTATGTTGAGATATCTAGACTCCAGACTTTTATTATTTAAGTGGTGTTCTAGACTTATGTCAGAACTTCTTTATATCTTTTATATCTTATCATGCCATTTACCTTCTTATAGTTATTGTGATTGAGTACCTTATACAGTTGAGATCATTGACAGGTTATTTTGAGACTTGTGCTAGTATTTTGAGACCTCGACAACGTTCTACCGCCGATACTGCGGCGTAGGCTGGACGTACCCATGGTTCATGCCCAAATTTTTGGTGCGGATCGTGACACATTTTAGTGGTGGCTTATGCAGGTCGACTCTAGAAGAGTAAGATTACGTCGCAACTAGTACATTATCGTAGTAATGCTCAGACTTAGAGTATTATTACGAGCATGAGATAGGATATAGTTGAGAGTATACTCAATCACAACTAGGAAATTTCTAATTTTATTTTGCTATTCTGAATAATTGTTTCTTTTTAAATTTTACTGTCCTTCTTTGACTTCAGGATGCCACCGAAGACTAGGTTGCTGAGATTGGGACCCGCAGCTTCCGATAGGTCTTCCACCTCTCGACCTGCTACCCAGACAACTGGAGTTGCTCCTCCTACTTCACCTGTTCATGTAAGAGTTTTTGCAGCTTTCGGGGGTCCTCCTCCCCCACCTGTCCAGCGGGTTGTCCCGGCTGTCACGGAGGACCTTCCACCACCACAGATTCTGTTTCCAGGAGGTGTTTCTACTTATGGGGCACATATATTTGCATTGATCTAGGGTATGGTGGATGCTCAGAGGACATCGGCAGAGGATCAATGAGTTCAGGTTGAGGCACAGAGGGTGCAGGCAGAGGCATACCAAGTGCAGACTGAGATGATGAGAGAGATCATGGAGAATGCTCAACAGGTGGCTCTCCAGGCCATGGATTGAGTCGCACAGTAGCATCCTGGCCAGCAGCAGCAACAACCGATATCAGGCACTATAGTGGACTTCAAGAGGATGATGCCTCAGGAGTTTAAGGGTATTGAGGGGATACTCTATGCCGACGACTGGCTGGAGGATATAAAGAGGAACTTGCGCTTGGCTCAGATTCCAGAGAGTCTGCCGATCGAGGCCGTCGGCAGCCAAATGTTCGATATCGCGTTGACTTGGTATCGTACGGAGATGAGACTTACTGCTAGAGGACTTACTTGGGAGGCTTTCAAGGAGCTTTTCAAGGAAAAGTTCTTTCTCGATGTGGCCTTGGGAGCCTTAGAGTGTCAGTTCCATGACTTGGTTCAAGGGAACATGTCGGTCGACGACTACGTCGTAGAGTTTTGCCGCTTGAGTCATTTTGCACCGTCGATGATTCGGGATCCGGGAGACCAAGTCCAAAAGTTCAGGAAGGGTCTGATGAGAGAGATCAAGTCTCATACTTCTGGACGTCGTACTGCTACCTTTGAGGGCATTCTGATGGATACCCAGATTGCTAAGGATGATCTGGACCTCAGGCCCAAGAGAAGACGCGACGTTTCTGGAGGAGCGAGTGGTTGCGCGGAACCGGCCAATCGTCCCCACTTTTAGCAGCAACAGAGGCTGCATCAGCACCAGACACCAGCTCGAGGACATATCCAATAGCAGCCGCAGAGGCAAACCCAGCCTGCTGTCCAATATGCTTACTGCGGGAAGGCGGGACACACGAGAGACATCTGCAGAAAGAGGCTGGGAACATGTTTGTCTTATGGATCGTCAGCGCACCAGTTGAGAGACTATTCATCTATTAAGACTCGTCCAGGTTAGGGTAGAGCAGCCGCTCAGAGGGGACCTGCCAGAGCACCTACTGCACCAGGACGCCAGCAGAGGGGACCACCACTTCATCCACAACAGCAGAGGTTTGCCTAGCACCAGCAGCAGCAGGGAGGTGCACCCTAGGGACGGGAGTATGCCATGACGGTCGAGGAGGCCGAGCCAACAGGAGACGTGATATCAGGTTCAGTTCTTCTGGATTCCATTCCAGCATTTGCATTATTCGATTCTGGCGCTTCTCATAGTTTCGTAGCTGTATCGTATTCTCTTAAGCATCATTTAGAGGCGGAACCCTTAGATAGGACTTGTAAGATCACGACTGGCAGAGGCATTATCCTAGTCAGTGATTTTTGTAAGGACCGAAGAGTTTCATTGGGAGGCCGAGAGTTGAGTGTGTGCTTACTCGTAATGCTACTTTCCGAATACGATATTATACTCGGAATGGATTGGTTGAGTAGGTACCATGCTACTATAGATTGTCGTGGAGGCAGAGTGATATTTTGACTGCCAGGAGAGCCAGAGTTTGAGGTCCCCAGAGGAGCAGCGTAGCAGAGCAGGGGCACCTTTTGTGGAGCCAGGATGGAAGAGAAGGAGTTGCCACATCCTTTGAAAGCGGAGTTCCTGGATGTCTTTCCAAAGGAGTTGGCAAGTTTACCGCCAGACAGAGATGTCTAGTTCTCTATAGACTTGGTGCCAGGCGCAGAGGCAATATCACAGCACGTCTATAGGGTCAACAACAGTGAGCTGACGGAGTTGAAGACGCAGGTTGATGAGTTATAGGACAAGGACTTCATCAAATCCAGTTCATCACCATGGGGGCTCCGGTATTGTTTGTACCAAAAAATGATGGGTCGATACGCATGTGTATCGACTACAGATCTCTGAACAACCTCACTATCAAGAATAAATTTCTGCTGCCGAGGAAAATGATCTCTTCGATCAGTTGAGCGAAGCAAAAGTATTCTCAAAGATAGACTTGAGGTCAGGCTACCACCAGGTAAAAGTGAAGAAAGAAGATAATTCGAAGATAGCTCTTCGGACTCTATATGGCTAATTTGAGTTTATGGTGATGTCGTTTGGGTTGACTAATGCACCGACAGTATTCATGAACCTGATGAACAAGGTGTTCTACCAGTACCTTGACAAGTTCATGGTGGTATTCATTGATTACATTCTTGTGTATTCAAGGACCCCGGAGGAGCATGAGGAGCACCTGAGGATGGTTTTGGAAACTCTCAGAAAAGATGAGTTTTACGGGAAGCTTTCGGAATGCGAGTTCTTCCTTGACAAGGTTAAATTCCTTGGACATGTGGTAACGGGTGACGGGATCTCAGTTAACCCGAAGAAGATCGTGGCAGTGGATTCGTGGGGTACTCCCAGTTCAGTGGCTGAGATCAAAAGTTTTATTGGACTAGCAGGTTACTATAGGAGGTTTGTACAAGACTTCTCCAAGATTGCAGAGCCAATGACTAGGCTGAATAGGAAAGATGTAAATTTTGTCTGGACGGAGGATTATCAGGCTGCATTTGATGAGCTGAAGAAGAGATTGACGACAACTCCAGCATTGACATTGCCATCGGGGACAGATGGATTCACTATCTATAGTGATGCTTCAGGGAAGGGTTTGGGTTACATTCTTTAGCAGCACGGGAAGGTGATTGCCTATGCTTCTAGGCAATTATGTCCTCATGAGAAGAACTATCCCACCCACAATTTGGAGTTGGCAGCGGTTATCTTTGCTTTAAAGCTGTAGAAACACTATCTGTACGAAGAGCGTGTGGAGATCTTCACAGACCACAAGAGCTTGAAGTACGTGTTTACACAGAAAGAGCTGAACATGAGACAGAGGAGGTAGTTGGAGTCGATAAAGGACTTCGACTTTTTATTGCAGTACTACCTAGGAAAGGCCAACGTAGTCTGATGGCTATGTACTTGACGACAGACCGACACTTATTGGCCGATCTTGAGAGCTTGGGAATTGAGGTACTAGTTCCTGGTATCGAGATTCAGATGTAGGGATTGCAGATACAATCCAAGCTGATGGACAGAATCAGGGCTACGCAGTATGATGAAGAGGCTCTGAGGAGTATCAGAGCACAAGTTTGGACAGGATTATCAGAGGACTTCACTATTGCTGATGATGGATTGTTGCGGCACGGTATTAGGATATGTGTGCCAAGCGGGGAGCTAAGCGAGGAGATTTTACAGGAGGCACATCGCTCTCAGTACTCGATGCACCTATGTGCCAACAAGATGTATCGAGACCTGAGGGAGCACGTATGGTGGTATAGTATGAAGCGCAAGGTAGCATATTTCGTATCGAGGTATTTAGTGTGCCAGCAGGTAAATACGGATAGACAGAGGCCAGGTGGATTGCTTCAGCCTTTACCCATCCCAGAGTGGAAGTAGGAGCATGTAACGATGGATTTTGTTTCGGGGCTTCCGCGTTCTCTAGGAAAAAATGACGCAATTTGGGTCATCGTAGACAGGTTGACCAAATCAACCCACTTCTTACCATTCAAGGTGGGTACGTCGACGGAGAAGCTAGCAGAGATGTATATGCGGAAGATTGTCAGATTACATGAGGTTCCTATGAGCATCGTCTCGGATCAGGATAGTCATTTAACTTTCCACTTTTGGAGGAGTTTGTAGGCTAGCTTTGGCAGTCAGCTCAAGTTCAGTACCGCATATCACCCCCAGACAGACGGGCTGTCAGAGAGGACTATTCAGACTCTCGAGGATATGATACGCACTTGTGTTTTGGATCTCGAAGGTTCTTGGGAGGATCATCTACATCTGGTAGAGTTTGCTTATAACAACAGCTATCAGACCAGTATTAAGATATCACCATTCGAGGCTCTATATGGACGGAGGTATCGCACACCGTTATCTTGGGATGATGTCGTAAGAGAGCGTTGTTGGGACAAGATATGGTCGTGGATGCAGCGGAGAAGGTAAAACTCATCAGAGATAGACTTCGAGTGGCACAGAACAGACAGCGACATTGGGCCGACAACCACCGTCAACCCTTGGAGTTTGAGGTATGGATTTTATTTAGATTGCTTATGATTGCTTTATTTTAGATTGCGTGTTAAGGCTGTATTATTCTAGGTTAGCGATTTGGTGTTCTTGCGGATTTCTCCGACACGGGACACGATTCACTTTTATGGAGACGTAAAGCTTAGTCCACGGTACATCAGAACTTTCGGTATTCTTGCGAGGGTCGATGTAGTGGCCTATAGATTAGACTTGTTGCCTGTACTAGAGGGAGTACATAACATTTTCCATGTGTCGCAACTAAGATGGTATGTGGCAGATCCTAGTCACGTAATAGATCACTCGAAGATCGAGGTTGGTCCGACTCTCAGCTATCCTAAGTAGCCCGTAGAGATTTTGGATCGCAAGGAGAAGGTATTGCGGAACCAGACTATTCCTTTGGTTCATGTTGCATGGAGACATCACTCTCCAGGAGAGCCAACCTGGGAGAGGGAGGACGAAATACACGAGCAGTACCCATATCTCTTCGAGCCTTGAGGTATAGTTATTATTGTTCTGATTATGTTCTTGTACTAGTTTAGTTCAATTTCGAGGACAAAATATTTTTAGGAGGGTAGACTTGTCACTACCACATTTATACAGTTGGGGTATTGTTGTCATTTGCATATTTATATATATGGTATTTATAGTTACATAATATATATAATATGTTATATTATTATTATTAATAATATGGGCTAGTGGGCTAGACTTGATGTGACCATTAGACTATGTAACGCCCCATAATCGCTCGGAGAGTTATGCTGAGTCGGATTGAATAAATTAAATGCTGGTTACATTTGAAATGTTGGATTTTGGGAAGAAGGATTGATTTAGTTGGTTTCATGTGCAGATAGCTAGCGGGTTCGATGGAAATCAGGTGTTCGTTCAGAACAGTACTGAATAGCTGGATGGGAGCGATAATGTCGTCTTCCTTAGTCCGATCGGTCGGATGATTTGGAGAGCATGGCCTGCTCGCACGGTCATACAAGTTGAGTAGATCGCGCTTGTATCGGACCACGGGTTCAAGGGATTGGCCGTATCGGCAGGACAGGATGCCTAACGGGATCAAACATTGTGACTGGGCTCTTTCCCTTCTCCTCTACTCCTTCATGCCTAATAATATGGAAAACACGTAAAAGGCTTGAACACTTGGGCTGAAACATTGGGAACCACTACACTGAGACGTGCATAGAGTGTACGTTGTTAGCTTGGTAGGATTGTGGCTTGAAATGATTTACGTATTGGATAGTTGGAACTAGAGTTGGATTATTACATTTGAGGCAGATGGTTGGATAGTTGGGATTATGCTTGGACGGTTGGAATGATACATTAAGGCATTGAGAATATCGGGAATTCGGACGAGCGAGCGTGCATCCGTGCACGAGTATCATTTGGTCACTTTGTCTTGCAAAGCGAGCAATTGTGGTTCAAAACCGAACAACTGCATCGACGAGGGTGTTGTGCCGCTTGATAGAAAATCGTGCCATGAATGGGGCGTTGTGCCGCTTGATGGGGCATCGTGCCACGAATGGGGCATTGTGCCACTGAAACGATATTGTGCCATGGGATTGCTTCGAGCATGGGTGTTGCACCAATTCGAACTCTGTATTGAGAAGAGGCATTGTGCCTATGAAACACTTGATATTTTGGTGCCTTGGGCTATATATTGAGGTCGAGATTTGGAATCCTTGGTTGGATATGTTGGAAGAATGGTTATGGATATTTGGTTGGATATCAGTTGAACGAGTCTAGGATCGCTTGGTGGGACGAGAATGTTTCGATCCTCTTGTCATACCTACTGTGTCTGCATTATCACGGACAACCTGTGTGGCATAGGGTTTGGTTTCCTGGAACGGGATGAGGCACCGGGATACCGGGACCGTTCTACCATGTAGGAAACAATGGGCATCGTGCGATTGGGCGCAGTGCTGGTAGTCCGATACCACCAGGAGGGAGTAGCTGCCCAGCCCTGGATCGGGTAGGACTGCCCTATTAATCTTGGTCCGATCAATGTCCTTCGTGGCTTTTGGCCAGTGACTTCATATAGTATAAGTGATGGCTTGCTTTTCTTTTGTTGGTTTGGCTTTCGTGTAGGCGCGGCCACCTTGCCTCGACAAGAGTGTGCACTCGAGTTTGGAATATAAACTTTGGTTAAGGATGAATATTGAGGCGAGACTGATGGTTCGATATGTTATCGTACAAACGATGGCATTGAGTAAGACGGGTTGCATGCTAGAATCCTTCGGGTTGGTTATATAAATGTTTGTCGATTAGTTTGAGTTGAATGCTTGCATGCTTAAACTGCTTTACATCTTTCCTTAACATGTCATCCTTATGCCATGAAACGAATCTAGGATTCAACTAGAAAGATCACCATTTAACTGTTTGCATTCACTATTTTACTTAGTGTCGGCTTAGACGAGTGGGTTACCCTGCTCACCAGTACGGCTGTGTACTGACCCACGTTTGTGGGCAATATTTTAGGTACACAGGCGTAGTGGCGCTACTTGGATATACGGGACAAGATATATGAACTGTAAGTACCTTTGTGGGCTAGAGAAAAGAACAAGAGTATTTCATCATCTCCGGGGCATCGCCTTTGTGGCATTGCCTTCGGGGCATTTTATTTGGACCCTATCGAGAGCTTCGATGCGTATTACTCTGATGTGTGCTTGGTACACAAAATGACTTCAGTTGTAACTTGGTTGTTTCGATGATAACTTTGGTGTTTAACAGCATCACCTTGTACGAGCGCAACTCCAGGCTCGTACGGCATCACGTCCCGATGAGAACGATTGTCCCGCGGAATAGCTGCAACGTGGTGATTTCACGTTCAGCGGGGACTATTGAGCTTGCGGGAGATTGGGGCATGACAGATTGGTATCAGAGCGCCTGGTTCATTTCTTCGGACTTGGTCTTTCGCTTCATCACAAACTCTAAATAACTTCCGCATATCGTCTAGCTCTTGACTCTACTCGGTGCCGCATTGGATGTTTCATGCAATAAGTCTATATACTGCTGGTTGTGGCTGCATGTTTTTCTTGGTTGCGTTGTCTTGGTTGGTTTTTGTAGGATCGCTTAGCCTCGTTAGGCATTGTTACATTCGTACAGCAAGTTAGTTGGCGTTGTTGCATTTATGCAACAAGTTGTGAGAGCTTTCGTTGGGTTGTGGCTTGGCTTGTCGTTTGGGGAGTTTCTGATTGCCTCAATGGATCAGTTGGTTGGCATACGGGATTTGGTGATGCGGCATGTTGTGAGTATAAACATTCGATAAGAATGAATCCTTGCACGAGTTGCTCGTCTAGCGATTGTGTTAGATATAAGTTGGAATTTTGGCTGTGGCGCATCGGTTGGACATGTTTGGGTTTGGCTTGGGATTATCAGAATAAGTTGGTACGAGTTGCTCGTACAACAAATGTGTGGAACCGTTGGGTATTGGGTTGGACTACTTGGAAGACAATCATTACACGATTGCTCGTGTTGCGAAAGTATCGGACGGTAAGAATAGTTAGAAGTATTGAGAATGGGATATAGCACGAGTCGCATCGCAAGATTTATAAAAATAGTTGGATAATTCAGGCATTGCCTGAGTTTTGTGTCAGACTCGAATTGGGAAAGGCATGATCACACATAAGGGATGGTTCGAACGGATTCTTGGATTCGTGCAAGAAATCGTAATGCGAGTAGCGACTTGATTCGGAGTGGTATATAGGATACCACATATTGAGCAAGGTATTGAAAATATTTTGGTTGGACATCAATGGAAATTTCCTGAAAGGACTCAGGTAACGGGAATACAAGTTGGTTGGTGCACGTCGGTTGAGTTGGGAAGAGTGAAAATAAAGCAAGCGAATATTGAGTTGAGCATATCGAGAACGGACTTGAGCAAATGGAAGTTTCTTTGGGCTTAAGAGATGGACGGGATCGGAACGAACAGTTGGGAGACGCTTGAGCGAAATGATGGGTTAATCTAATGATAGCGAGCATAGACTACGATTTTGGGCAACACATTTGAGCTGTTGGTTGAGTAATGAAACATGCCTTGGTTTGGAGGGGCAATGCGAGGGATACACACAAACTTGAAAGATTTTGGATATTGCTGCTCGAGAAGTTGACTCAGGTTTAATGGAAATAAAATTTTGGGCAAAAATGGTGCAATAATGGTAGACGGATTCTCCGGAAGACGTGGACAGATTGTGGCAACAACGGAAGGCAAAGATTGTGGCGGACAGACTGTTAAAGATAGCTAAATGTGGGAGCAACGTCGGAACAAATAACTGTGCTGCTCGAGTAAGTTGGACGTGCATTTTGGGATGCAGCAAACGGGTAAGAATTCGAGCAAGTCTCGAGTTTCAAGAATCATTGCAAATGGTAGTGCAAGAATCGAACATGCAATTCAGGAATTTGATAGATTCAGGGCAGAACGACGGATTGATGGGAGACGGTTTCAAAGAGCGCGGTTCTCGGATTCAGAAACTTTGCTCGGATGAAATGGTTGAATTTTGATTCTAATTTGCAGATGAGATATAGCATGGTTCATAGTAACTGTCCATCGTGATGACTTACAATTATCGAGCGTAGCTTCGGGACAGCTGACCCTAGCGACTTGTCCGCTGAATCGGAGATGAATATGGTAAACCCATAGATCGACCCTTGAGGCGGCGTATTTAGGAATGCGTCGAGGGCAGATATGAGCAATAAGATTTGGCTTATTGACTGAGTGTTGGATTCGAGAGACCCTTGGGATAGTCTTCAGCTGAATATACAGCCGGAAGATCGAAGCGATGGTAGGATTGGCCTAGTCAACTGATGAGATTCAGAGTCGCAGATTTTTATCGATGGCATCGCCTCTGACTCATCGTGCCCTGGAAGGGGATATCATTCATATGAATTGACGACTGTGAAACTAGCTCGTGAAGTTAAAGCAGCGGCTCATTCAGATCAAATCCTTGCGAATACTGGAAGGGACAGATTTGCCTCAGATTTACAAGATGTATCGGAACTTAGTCTGGGAAACGTGCTCGTTTGGAAGGCAAAGGTGATATTCTATGCTTCGAGGCAGTGGAAGCAGCGTGAAGAACTATTCCATGCGCAACCTAGGAATTATGGCGAGTGTGTCCACGTTAAAAACGTGGCGACACTATCCCTTTGGCATGGCGACAAAATCTTCGTGGATCACACGAACCTCAATATAGATGTTCACCCAGCGAGGTATTGAGATGGCAGGAAAAGGTGTTGGACTGAGCTGATCTAAGCAAAGTTTGATATTTGGGTAAGTCGCCTAGCTTGGGTAGTATCAGTTGAGATGATCGTTCGGTGAATAAGATAATATTTTGAGATGTTGCTAGTACGGATTTTAAAAATAGTTGGATGGATTGAGTTGGAACACGAACTGATTAAGTCGGTGGAAAATTATCATATTTGAGAATAATGCTCAATCGAATATGTATTAGAATGGAAATCGGGATTGGTTTATTTGGGAGTAAAGCAAATGGATGCCTCGGACATAAAGATACCCTTGTAACTTGTTCAAATTTGCTATCGCAAAGCTCGGCTGAAATGCATGTATTTTAGGGACGCCTTAAATATGTGTACGATCCAAAACTAAGCTATACGAGGAATTCGTATTGAGCTGCAAGAAGGATATGGGAATTCGAGAATTTGTACGAGCGTTCAGCAGAGCGAGATGCTGAGTCAGAAATCGTGAATATAAGAGTTGCATAGAGCAGATCTATAGAATTGGATTGTGGCATACTAGTAAGGAATGAGTACCAGCACGGTTCGTGGACGAACCTGATTTTAAGTGGTATATTATGTAACGCCCCGCAATCGTTCAGAGCGTTACGCTGAGTCGGATTGAATAAATCAAATACTGGTTACATTTAAAATGTTGGATTTTGGGAATAAGGATTGATTTAGTTGGTTTCATGTGTAGATAGCTAGCGGGTTCGATAGAAATTAGGTGTTCGTTCAGAACAGTACTGAATAACTGGATGAGAGCGATAATGTCGTCTTCCTTAGTCCGATCGGTCGGATGATTTGGAGAGCATGGCCTGCTTGCACGGTCATATTAGTTGAGTAGATCGCGCTTGCATCGGACCACGGGTTCAAGGGATTAGCCGTATCGGCAGGACATGATGCCTAACGGGATCAAACATTGTGAGTGGGCTCTTTTCCTTCTCCTTTACTCCTTCATGCCTAATAATATGGAAAACACGTAAAAGGCTTGAACACTTGGGCTGAAACATTGGGAACCACTACACTGAGGCGTGCATAGAGTGTACGTCGTTGGCTTGGTAGGATTGTGGCTTGAAATAATTTACGTGTTGGATAGTTGGAACTAGAGTTGGATTATTATATTTGAGGCAGTTGGTTGGATAATTGGGATTATGCTTGGATGGTTGGAATGATACATTGAGGCATTGAGAATATCGAGAATTCGGGCGAGCGAGCGTGCATCCGTGCACGAGTATCATTTGGTCGCTTTGTCTTGCAAAGCGAGCTGTTGTGGTTCAAAACCGAACAACTGCATCGGCGAGGGTGTTGTGCCGTTTGATGGGACATCGTGCCACGAATGGGGCATTGTGTCACTGAAACGACATTGTGCCATGGGATTGCTTCGAGCATGGGTGTTGCACCAATTCGAACTCTGTGTTGAGAAGAGGCATTGTGCCTATGAAATACTTGATATTTTGGTGCCTTGGAGGTCGAGATTTGGAATCCTTGGTTGGATATGTTGGAAGAATGGTTATGGATATTTGGTTGGATATCGGTTGAACGAGTTTAGGATCGGTTGGTGGGACGAGAATGTTTCGATCCTCTCGTCATACCTACTGTGTCTGCATTGTCACGGACAACCTGTGTGGCACAGGGTTTGGTTTCCTGGAACGGGATGAGGCACCGGGACCGTTCTACCATGGAGGAAACAATGGGCATCGCGCGATTGGGCGCAGTACTGGTAGTCCGATACCACCAGGAGGGAGTAGCTGCCCAGCCCTGGATCGGGTAGGACTGTCCTATTGATCTTGGTCAGATCAATATCCTTCGTGGCTTTTGGCCAGTGACTTCATATAGTATAAGTGATGGCTTGCTTTTCTTTTGTTGGTTTGGCTTTCGTGTAGGCGCGGCCACCTTGCCTCGGCAAGAGTGTGCACTCGAGTTTGGAATATAAACTTTGGTTGAGGATAGATTTTGAGGCAAGACTGATGGTTCGATATGTTATCATGCAAACGATGGCATTGAGTAGGACGGGTTGCATGCTAGAATCCTTTGGGTTGGTTATATAAATGCTTGTCGATTGGTTTGAGTTGAATGCTTGCATGCTTAAACTGTTTTACAGCTTTCCTTAATATGTCATCCTTATGCCATGAAACGAATCTAGGATTCAACTAGAAAGATCACCATTTAACTGTTTGTATTCACTATTTTACTTAGTGTCGGCTTAGACGAGTGGGTTACCCCGCTCACCAGTACGGCTGTGTACTGACCTACGTTTGTGGGCAATATTTTAGGTACGTAGGCGTAGTGGCGCTGCTTGGATATACGAGACAAGATGTATGAACTGTAAGTACCTTTGTGGGCTAGAGAAAAGAGCAAGAGTATTTCATCGTCTCTGTGGCATCGCCTTTGTGGCATTCCCTCCGGGACATTTCATTTGGACCCTATCGAGAGCTTCGCTGCGTATTACTCTGATGTGTGCTTGGTACACAAAATGACTTCCGCTGTAACTTGGTTGTTTCGATGATAACTTTGGTGTTTAACAGCATCGCCTTGTTCGAGCGCAACTCCAGGCTCGTATGGTATCACGTCCCGATGAGAACGATTGTCCCGCGGCAGAGCTGCAATGTGGTGATTTCACGTTCAGCGGGGACTATTGAGCTTGCGGGAGATTGGGGTGTGACAGACTAAACCTTAGACTAGACATTTTGGGACCCACTAGTTAATCCCCTTTCATTTAAATTAGAAATTTGTATAACCCTCACTTGGAACTAAATCCCACTTATTGAATAGCTCTTCATGACAAACCATTAAGGGAAAATAGGGTATTGCGCATTAACCAATCCCTAGGTTATGTGTCCAGCCTATATAGGAGATAGGAAGCCCCCCTC
The DNA here is from genome assembly GCA_036927795.1 of Iris macrosiphon. Taxonomy (NCBI): domain Eukaryota; kingdom Viridiplantae; phylum Streptophyta; class Magnoliopsida; order Asparagales; family Iridaceae; genus Iris; species Iris macrosiphon. The sequence goes on along the minus strand of JAYESA010000016.1, from coordinate 14,659,555 downwards.
TAGTTCATTCATTAGCTCATGAAGAACCCTAAGTTGAGTTCTTCCCCAAAGTAATCCATTCCTCCAGCAAATTTTAGAAATTAAACCCCAATCCCTCTCATTTTCCTCATCTAAGAATCCTAGAAGCTTAGGTCACAAGGAGCATTGGAGAAGAAGAGACTTGGCTAGAGAACCCTTGACTTTGCATTGAAAATCCATCTTCCAAGTGGTAAAATTCTAAAATCTCTCTTTTAAATTATATTTTATTGGTTTTGTTGACCATTAGAAGCCCAACCATGATTTAGGAATAACCACAAGGAGAGAAAATTAGTTTCTTTTGGTTTCCATAGTGTTTTCTATATGAAGTGTTCCATTGGGGGTTTTGGTTTGAGTGGAGTGTTTTTCCTCCATTCTTCGTTGTAACTAACCATAATAGATATATATAGTTATTTGTGATATGCATAATTAGTATTTATGGGTTATTAAGGATTTTGGCATACAGATTTGTTGTGTATCATGAGTATCTTGGTTGTGCACTCAAGGTGTTCGTTGAAATGATCCATATGAGTATGCACCTATCCTTAGTATCATACATATGTGTTTATATATAGTATTAGATGTATAAATATATATATATATACGTGTTTAAGTGTCTATTCTTGGTGTGGAGAGTGTCGGGTTCCTTGTGAACAGTGAGATTTTATTGCAGTGGTTGCACAGTCGAGTAGGAAGACCTGTGTGCATGTATCAGAGGTCGGGTTTGAAGTTTAGTATGTGTGGGAACTTAGAGGATACCTTGAAGTATCAGTGTGCATAATACACTGCCCAGATAGAGCATGAGCAGTCATGAACTGCTGCTATAGCAGCAGCTTGGTTTGGTTGAAAAGCATACTATGGGGAGTGGGTTAGATGAGTGCAAGGACAGTGAAGGTAATGTTAGGTAAAATTGTATGTGTTGAAATGAGAAGTATCTGTGGAGAGACATTGTCACAAGTGTGAAGCTAGTATCTCATATCCATGTTGTCACGCCCCAGTCCCAAAATACGTAGGACTAGTAATACGTAAGCATGCCAGCCGTATGTATATGGAAACTCCAATATATGGATACCATAATCACGTACGCTATAATATGAATATTATTCACAGGTGGTAAATATATTGTCATAAGTCACATACAATACTAATCTCATCCACAGAACAGGTCATAGTTAGAAATAACTAAACCAAAATAATGAGTCTGAATAATCCAAAACTGATAATCGGGTGGAGACAAATCCACTACCAATGACTATATCAAAAACTAAAATGAGAGAGGAGGACAAAACTTTAATATAAAATAAGATGATGATAGAAGAGTATCAACAAAGAGATCCATCGCTAGAGATAATCAAAGATACTTAGAAGGTAAGAACTCCTCGGCAGAAAATAATGCGTCAGGTCCTGGCCCGTACTCCTACGGATACTCCTGATCGTCTATACCTGGCAAGGGACCAGGTCCTTAGAAGGACGTAACAAAATACAGAAAATAGCATGCCAATTGAATATAGTTAAACATACATAATAGATAGAAAATATACAAGTACGATGCACTAGATAATCTATATGAAAATGCATAATGAGGACAACTTTTTGACGTATGGGCAGGTGTAGGCTACTCTAATACACACGCTATCTCATAACTCATGAATACTCACACATACGTACATGTATCATCAATCGACATACCTTGAGGGTAGCGACCATCGTGACACCTGTCACTACCACATTTTAGGAAAAATGGTATTTTAGTAATTTCCTATTTAAATAAATATTGTGCATGGTAAATAATTTTTGTTGTATTATTTAATTATTGTCGGATGTTATTTAATTATTTTAGACTTATTTTAGTGGACCCAACTAGTTTAGTTTGGACCCATGGACCAACATGAATTAATTAGTTAGACTTGGCCCATTTAGAAAGCCCATAGTTAAGGAGATGGATTAAATTAATTAAATGATTAGACTAGAAGCTTGCTTCCTTAATTATTTCTTCATGAGAGGCCCCAAGGGGTACATTGGACATTTTACAATTTCTTGGGGGAGGGGCTATGGCCGGCCTATTAAAGAGGGGGGAAATTTCTCTCTCCTCTCATCTCATTCCAAATCTAGATCTAGAATTCTCCCACTACCAAATTCCCTCCATTCCCAATCCAATTCCCTACCAAATTCATTCCAAATTCTTCCCAATTCACCATTAGAGAAGAAGAAAGCAAGGATCTAGAAGAAGGAAGCAAGGATCTATAAAGAGGAGCAAGGATCTACAATTTGGAAGCAAGTTCATCTCAATTGGAGGTTTCGTTGGGAATCCATCTCCCAATAGGTATAATTCAGATTTTTCCATTTAAATAGCTTCTAAATCTGAGATTTAATCATGTAAAATCAACCTATATGTATGTAGTACCCATAGGACTTTGTTTTGTGTTCATAGGAGACCCATGGAGAAAGTTATGGTGCTTTTTGTGTCAATTTTGTTGGAATTCCGAATTTATATTTTTTTTTTGTGTGTCAAGTGATCCTATAGATCAATTGAACATGAGATTTGTGTTTGAGACTAGTGTCGTGTCCATATTGGGATACTTGTGGTTCGTATCCCAACTATTTGGTGATACGTGTCATTTGGGGATTTTCCTCCGACACGGGGCTTTGAACATGTCGTATTTTGACACGGACACATAGATCTACTTTTGACGCTTTGATTTGTTTGTAAATATTATTTATGATTTATTTGTGTCCTTCGGGGTGCATTTGGTTGTGTGTTGGACTCGTGTCGCATGCGTATCCTAGATCTAGTGGGATACGGTGAGATACTCTCCAATTGTGTGTATTTTTGCATAGATCTAATTAATTGTGGTTCAATTCTTCATTTATAATTAGTATATATATATGGATATTAAATATTTATTTTGTGTATTTATTATAGTAATTATTGTAGCATAGATCTATATTTTGGGTGTGCTAATATAATGTACAATATAATATGTAGCTTTCTTGCATGCAAATATATATGTTACTACTTGTTAAATAATATAATTTATACATAAAATATTTTATAAAATATATTTGTATGTTTAATTGTGTAATTATATTATTTATAATTATTATGTAATTATTTGGATATTAATGTAAATATTTTAGGTGTGCTTCTATCCATGTAAATTATATGTTCTTTGTTAAATATTTGAAGGTATAAGTTTATGTGTATATTAATATATATATATGTACATTTTTGTATTAATGGTTTATATATATATATATATATACTGTTTTATATATTCTGTTTATATATATATATATATATTGTTTATATATTCTGTTTTTATATATATAATTATATATATATAACTTGTTTTAGTGACAGTGAATTAATGACAGTAAAAACTGTCATTAATTAGCCGACTAATAGCAGCCGCTGTAGCCTTCGGGCAATTAATGACAAACCTGTCATTAATTGCAGCAGCGGGAAACAGCAGCTTTCTGCGATGCTTTTCCGCGACAGTTTAACTGTCAGCGAAAACCAAAGCAGTGGCAGTTTATTATTTGGGTTTCGGTGACAGTCCTTCGGTGACAGTCCCGACTGTCACTATATAAACTGTTTTGATTTAATCCTATTTTATTCACTGTTTTTCAATGACGCTTTGACAGATTTAATGTATATATTATATATTATAATTGTATATATATATATGTGTTTTGTGAGGAATAATAATTGTAATAATATATTATGTTATTTATATAAATGTTGGGTTGTATATATATTATTTTAGGGTATATATTAATTATATTATTAGTATACTTTGTGTGAGTTCTTTTTGAATCTAATTTGATTCCTAAATTATTGTAGTTTATCTCTATATTATTTTATAGATGTCTTGTGAGGTTGACTTTGGGTTTGACCATGTTTGACTTTAGTGGACTTTAGAGTTGACCATAGTTGACTTTTGACTTAGAATTGACTTATTGACCTAGAAATTGCCTAGTTTGACTTGTTCTCTTTCCGGGACCTTGTATTAATGTGGTATTCCATATCTAGGTCTTTGAGGCACCGAGTCAGACATTTGTGAGACTGTTCATTGGACTTCAGGCGAGTACATTCTCTGATAGTTTCTCATTTATGATATCCTCTATGTTCGTTGTATCTAGTGTAGATATACATGTTCTCTTGACACTATGGTTACACGGATTGGTATATCCGGATCTCGTCATGAGATATTATTCCTTGGTATATGGTGTATATGGTGCAAGTATTGTTTCATTGGTTATCTTGTACATGTACAGACACCGATTCTCGGGGAGACTAGCTATCTTCTTGGGGAATCTAGTGCCATAACGTACCGTGGTTGGATCTATTATACCAGTCGGGATGGGGAGTATTTTAGTATAGATATGTGATCATACCCTCCTTGTGCATGTCTTGTTCCTTGTGAGTGTTGATCATACACCGCACGTATAATCAGCCAGGCCATTATACTCTTGTGCAAGTTCCTAAGCCGATCACATGTTAAAGCTAGTACTCACACACTTAGTCATTAGTATTCTTGTTCTATCAGCATATTGTTCATTATTGTATTTCTTTCCAGTACTTCCTTATTGTCTATATATTTCTTGTATCTATTTATGCATCTTGTTTATCCACAGCTACTTACTGTTACATAGTTTTTATCATTATTTGAGAACTGCTGTTAGGGTTGTACTCTGCTCCTTTCCTGACTGGATATATTTTTCCAGATGACACTGAGGAGTACCCTACCTATTATGGACCCCAGGATATTGTGGGTTTAGATTCTGAGACCCTAGCTCAAGAGGGACTTATCCCAACTGAGACAGTTGACCCTGGAGTTGTAGCTTTATAGTTTTGTAGTACTCTTTGTACTGGATTTGTCTCCAGCATATTTCTGTAATTTTCTTCAGACTCATTGATGTATTATTTTAGACTCATGAGTTGTATTATGACTATTCTATTCTTATCTGATTCGTGTTCATTCTATCTTAGTTCTGTGATTGAGTACACTATCTTTTGGTGGTTCATTATATTAGATAGACTTTCTAGACAGCGTTCTACCGCCGATTCTACGGCGTAGGCTGGGCGTTGTTTCCGACTAGTACCCTTACCCCGGGTGCGGGTCGTGACACGTTTTTGGTGGTAGCCCATGCAGGTCTAGCTTCACAAGTATGTGATGTCGTGGTAGTGCGACAACTTAGTTGTACTACTGCGAGCCTGCAATAGGATATAGGATATAGACTGAGATACTCAATCACATCTAGGAAAATTCTTTTGATTCAACTATTCTCCTTTGACGTTGATACTTGATCTCTTAAACTGTCCTTTCCTTGATGTCTTACATCATGTGCCATATTGATCCTCATTCCATCTTTTTATGAGACATACTCGGAGATACTTGCGGAGGCACGCAAGGTTGAGCGGGATCTGGGTTTGAAGATCAAGAGAGACCGTGATTCTTTTCTGGGGGCCAACGGCAGTGCAGTATCTGCCAAACGTCCTCATTTCCAGTCCAGACCTTTCCAGCAGCCACAGCAGAACCAGACTCCAGCTAGAGCACCTTTTCACCAGGCACCTCAGCAGCAGAGGCAGTTACAGCAAGCTCTATGCAACTTCTACAAGAAGCCCGGCCATATCTGGAAAGTTTGCAGAAAGAGGCTAGGAGTTTGTTTGTATTGTGGTACTGAAGGGCATCAATTGAGGGAGTGTCCTCGTCGTGCAGTTCAGGGAGCAGCTCCAGCTCCGAGGGCACAGATGAGACCACCTGCAGCACAACCGAGGGGACCGCTTCCGACACAGCAGCAGCGTTTTGTCCAGCATCAGCAGCAGGGAGGTGCTCGGCAGGGACGAGCGTTTGCTATGACAGTCGAAGAGGAGAAACCCACCGGAGATGTCATCGCAGGTTCTATTCTTCTTGATTCTATTCCAGCTTTAGCTTTGTTTGATAGTGGTGCTTCCCATAGTTTTGTATCTGTTTCTTTTGCTCTAAAGCATGGTTTGGTAGCTGAGTCTTTGCTTAGGACTTGCAAGATCATGACCGGGGGAGGCATTATCCTGGTTAATGATATTTGCAAGGATCGGAGAGTTACTCCGGGAGGCCGGGAGTTGAGTGCGTGTCTACTTGTAATGCCACTTCCGAGCTACGACATTGTACTCGAGATGGATTGGTTGAGTAGGCACCGTGCTAGCATAGATTGTAGAGGAGGTAGAGTTTTGTTTGGTTCGCCAGGAGAGCCAGAGTTCGAGTTTGCTAGAGGAGCTGCAGAGCAGGGAGAAGGCATTATTTGTGGAGCTATGGTGGAAGACAAGGAGTTGCCGCATTCGTTGATAGCAGAATTTTTGGATGTGTTTCCTGAAGAATTGCCAGGATTGCCGCCAGATCGAGATGTTAAATTTTCTATAGACTTGGTGCCAGGTGCAGAACCGATTTTGCAGCATGTCTATAGAGTAAACAACAGCGAGCTGGTCGAGTTGAAGAAGCAGGTGGACGAATTACAGGATAAGGGGTTTATCAGATCGAGTTCTTCACCATGGGGAGCCCCGGTATTGTTTGTACCGAAGAAGGATGGATCGGTACGTATGTGCATTGATTACAGGGCTTTGAATAATCTCACTATCAAGAATAAGTATCCTTTACCACGGATTGATGATCTGTTTGATCAGTTGAGTGGTGCGAAGGTATTTTCTAAGATAGATTTGAGATCAGGCTACCATCAGGTGAAGGTGAAGCCGGAGGACATACCGAAGACTGCTTTTAGAACTCGGTATGGTCAGTACGAGTTTATGGTGATGCCGTTTGGTTTGACTAATGCACCGGCGGTATTTATGAACTTGATGAACAAGGTGTTCCACCAGTACCTTGACAAGTTCGTGGTGGTGTTCATCGACGACATACTCATATACTCGAGGACACCGGAGGAGCATGAGGAGCATTTGAGGATTGTGTTGGATGTGCTGAGGAAGGAGAAGCTGTATGGAAAGTTGTCCAAATGTGAGTTTTTCTTGGACAAGGTGGAATTCTTGGGGCATGTTGTGACTGGTGATGGTATTTCAGTGGATCCGAAGAAGATTTCAGCAGTGGAATCTTGGAAGACTCCGAGTTTGGTAGCAGAGATCAGAAGTTTCTTGGGATTGGCAGGCTACTACAGAAAGTTTGTGCAAGATTTTTCGAGGATTGCCGAGCCGATGACCAGACTCACAAGGAAGGATGTGGAGTTTGTTTGGACGGAAGATTGCCAGGCCGCTTTTGAGGAGTTGAAGAAGAGGTTGACGTCTGCTCCTATTTTGACATTGCCATCAGGGTCCGGAGGTTTCACTATTTATAGTGATGCATCGGGAAAGGGTTTAGGTTGTGTTCTTCAGCAGCATGGGAAAGTGATTGCCTATGCATCCAGGCAATTGCGTCCTCATGAAAAGAACTATCCTACCCATGATTTGGAGTTGGCAGCTGTCATATTCGCCCTGAAGTTGTGGAAACATTATTTGTACGGAGAGCGTGTGGAGATCTTCACAGACCACAAAAGCTTGAAGTACGTTTTCACGCAGAAGGAGTTGAACATGAGGCAGCGTCGGTGGTTGGAACTGATGAAGGATTTTGATATCTCTTTGCAATATCATCCTGGGAAGGCCAATGTAGTTGCTGATGCTTTGAGCAGGTATCCGGTAGCTATGTTCTTGACGCAGGATCGATATTTGTTGGAGGACTTGGAGAGCTTGGACATTGAGGTGATTGTTCCGGGTGGTGCTATGCAGATGTAGGGATTGCAGATACATTCAGATTTGATGGATAGGATCAAGGCAGCACAGTATGATGACGTATCTTTGAGGAGTATCAGAGCTCAGGTGAGAGCAGGATTGGAGGATGATTTCACTATTGCAGAGGATGGATCTTTGAGGCATGGAGTTAGATTGTGTGTGCCTAGTGGGGAGTTGCGAGAGAAGATATTGCAGGAAGCGCATCGCTCTCAGTATTCCATACATCCAGGTGCTAACAAGATGTATCAGGATATGCAAGAGAGTGTGTGGTGGTATGGCATGAAGAGGGAAGTGGCACAGTTTGTATCCAGATGCTTAGTGTGCCAGCAGGTGAAAGCCGAGAGGCAGAGGCCAGGAGGTTTACTTCAGCCATTACCCATTCCAGAGTGGAAGTGGGAACACATTACTATAGATTTTGTGTCCGGACTACCACGATCTCCAGGAGGGAAAGACGCGATTTGGGTCATTGTTGATAGGTTGACCAAGTCGGCCCACTTTTTGCCTTTCAAGGTGGGTTTGTCTACGGAGAAGCTGGCAGAGATGTATGTGAGGCAGATCGTTAGGATACATGGAGTTTCCGTCAGCATAGTCTCAGATCAAGATAGTCGTTTCACTTCTCATTTCTGGAGGAGTTTGCAGGAGAGTTTGGGCACTCAGCTCAAATTCAGTACTGCATATCATCCCCAGACAGATGGGCATTCAGAGAGGACTATTCAGACTCTCGAGGATATGTTGCGCACTTGTGTACTAGATTTCGGGGGTTCTTGGGAGGACCATCTCCATTTGGTAGAGTTTGCTTACAACAACAGTTACCAGGCCAGTATAGAGATGTCACCTTTTGAAGCTCTATATGGTCGGAGGTGTCGTACTCCTTTGTCTTGGGACGATGTTGGAGAGAGAGTTTTGCTTGGGCCAGAGATGGTTGTGGATGCAGCAGAGAAGGTTCAGTTGATCAGAGACAGACTTCGAGTGGCGCAGGACAGACAACGGCATTGGGCCGATAGCCATCGGAGACCCTTGGAGTTTGAGGTATAGTTTAGATTTTATTTTGTGTGCTTGTTCTTGGTTGTTTGTTATAGATAAGTTCTTAAGGTGGTGTTTTGTTCTAGGTGGGTGGTTTGGTGTTTCTGAGGATTTCTCCGACACGAGGCACGATTTACTTCGGTGGAGGCGGAAAGCTTAGTCCGCGATTCATTGGACCTTTCACTATTCTAGAGAGGGTCGGTGCAGTTGCTTATAGACTAGACTTGCCACCTGCATTGGAGGGAGTGCACAACGTGTTTCATGTGTCACAGTTGAGACGATACGTGGCAGATCCTAGTCATGTATTGGATCACTCAGAGATAGAGGTGGGCCCTACTCTTAGCTATCCAGAGCAGCCAGTTGGAATTCTGGATCGGAGAGAGAAGGTGCTGAGGAACCAGACTATTCCTTTGGTGCGCGTCGCATGGAGGCATCACTCTCCGGGGGAGTCTACCTGGGAGAGAGAGGATGACATGCGAGAGCGTTATCCATATTTGTTTGTACCTTGAGGTATGTTATTTCTAGTTATGTTCTGTTCATTGTTATGTTCTGTTCATTAGTTAGTTGTGATTCTTTAGTTCTGTTCTGTGATTTTTCTGGGGGTAGTTTTCGTCTTTGAATTTCGAGGACGAAATTATTTTAAGGAGGGTAGACTTGTCACTACCACATTTTAGGAAAAAGGGTATTTTAGTAATTTCCTATTTAAATAAATATTGTGCATGGTAAATAATTTTTGTTGTATTATTTAATTATTGTCGGATGTTATTTAATTATTTTGGACTTATTTTAGTGGACCCAACTAGTTTAGTTTGGACCCATGGACCAACATGAATTAATTAGTTAGACTTGGCCCATTTAGAAAGCCCATAGTTAAGGAGATGGATTAAATTAATTAAATGATTAGACTAGAAGCTTCCTTCCTTAATTATTGCTTCATGAGAGGCCCCAAGGGGTACATTGGACATTTTACAATTTCTTGGGGGAGGGGCTATGGCCGGCCTATTAAAGAGGGGGGGAAATTTCTCTTTCCTCTCATCTCATTCCAAATCTAGATCTAGAATTCTCCCACTACCAAATTCTCTCCATTCCCAATCCAATTCCCTACCAAATTCATTCCAAATTCTTCCCAATTCACCATTAGAGAAGAAGAAAGCAAGGATCTAGAAGAAGGAAGCAAGGATCTACAAAGAGGAGCAAGGATCTATAATTTGGAAGCAAGTTCATCTCAATTGGAGGTTTCGTTGGGAATCCATCTTCCAATAGGTATAATTCAGATTTTCCCATTTAAATAGATTCTAAATCTGAGATTTAATCATGTAAAATCAACCTATATGTATGTAGTACCCATAGGACTTTGTTTTGTGTTCATAGGAGACCCATGGAGAAAGTTATGGTGCTTTTTGTGTCAATTTTGTTGGAATTCCGAATTTATATTTTTTTGTGTGTGTCAAGTGATCCTATAGATCAATTGAACATGAGATTTGTGTTTGAGGCTAGTGTCGTGTCCATATTGGGATACTTGTGGTTCGTATCCCAACTATTTGGTGATACGTGTCATTTGGGGGTTTTCCTCCGACACGGGGCTTTGAACATGTCGTATTTTGACACGGACACATAGATCTACTTTTGACGCTTTGATTTGTTCATAAATATTATTTGTGATTTATTTGTGTCCTTCGGGGTGCATTTGGTTGTGTGTTAGACTCGTGTCGCATGCGTATCCTAGATCTAGTAGGATACGGTGATATACTCTCCAATTGTGTGTATTTTTGCATAGATCTAATTAATTGTGGTTCAATTCTTCATTTATAATTAGTATATATATATGAATATTAAATATTTATTTTGTGTATTTATTATAGTAATTATTGTAGCATAGATCTATATTTTGGGTGTGCTAATATAATGTACAATATAGTATGTAGCTTTCTTGCATGCAAATATATATGTTACTACTTGTTAAATAATATAATTTATACATAAAATGTTTTATAAAATATATTTGTATGTTTAATTGTGTAATTATATTATTTATAATTATTATGTAATTATTTGGATATTAATGTAAATATTTTAGGTGTGCTTCTATCCATGTAAATTATATGTTCTTTGTTAAATATTTGAAGGTATAAGTTTATGTGTATATTAATATATATATATGTACATTTTTGTATTAATGGTTTATATATATATATATATATACTGTTTTATATATTCTGTTTATATATATATATATATATATATATTGTTTATATATTCTGTTTTTATATATATAATTATATATATATATATAACTTGTTTTAGTGACAGTAAATTAATGACAGTAAAAACTGTCATTAATTAGCCGACTAATAGCAGCCGCTGTAGCCTTCGGGCAATTAATGACAAACCTGTCATTAATTGCAGCAGCGGGAAACAGCAGCTTTTCTGCGACGCTTTTCCACGACAGTTTAACTGTCAGCGAAAACCAAAGCAGTGGCAGTTTATTATTTGGGTTTCGGTGACAGTCCTTCGGTGACAGTCCCGACTGTCACTATTTAAACTGTTTTGATTTAATCCTATTTTATTCACTGTTTTTCAATGACGCTTTGACAGATTTAATGTATATATTATATATTATAATTGTATATATATATATGTATATATATATATGTGTTTTGTGAGGAATAATAATTGTAATAATATATTATGTTATTTATATAAATGTTGGGTTGTATATATATTATTTTAGGGTATATATTAATTATATTATTAGTATACTTTGTGTGAGTTCTTTTTGAATCTAATTTGATTCCTAAATTATTGTAGTTTATCTCTATATTATTTTATAGATGTCTTGTGAGGTTGACTTTGGGTTTGACCATGTTTGACTTTAGTGGACTTTAGAGTTGACCATAGTTGACTTTTGACTTAGAATTGACTTATTGACCTAGAAATTGCCTAGTTTGACTTGTTCTCTTTCCGGGACCTTGTATTAATGTGGTATTCCATATCTAGGTCTTCGAGGCACCGAGTCAGACATTTGTGAGACTGTTCATTGGACTTCAGGCGAGTACATTCTCTGATAGTTTCTCATTTATGATATCCTCTATGTTCGTTGTATCTAGTGTAGATATACATGTTCTCTTGACACTATGGTTACACGGATTGGTATATCCGGATCTTGTCATAAGATATTATTCTTTGGTATATGGTGTATATGGTACAAGTATTGTTTCATTGGTTATCTTGTACATGTACAGACACCGATTCTCGGGGAGACTAGCTATCTTCTTGGGGAATCTAGTGCCATAACGTACTGTGGTTGGATCTATTATACCAGTCGGGGTGGGGAGTATTTTAGTATAGATATGTGATCATACCCTCCTTGTGCATGTCTTGTTCCTTGTGAGTGTTGATCATACACCGCACGTATAATCAGCCAGGCCATTATACTCTTGTGCAAGTTCCTAAGCCGATCACATGTTAAAGCTAGTACTCACACACTTAGTCATTAGTATTCTTGTTCTATCAGCATATTGTTCATTATTGTATTTCTTTCCAGTACTTCCTTATTGTCTATATATTTCTTGAATCTATTTATGCATCTTGTTTATCCACAGCTACTTACTGTTACATAGTTTTTATCATTATTTGAGAACTGCTGTTAGGGTTGTACTCTGCTCCTTTCCTGACTGGATATATTTTTCCAGATGACACTGAGGAGTACCCTACCTATTATGGACCCCAGGATGTTGTGGGTTTAGATTTTGAGACCCTGGCTCAAGAGGGACTTATCCCAACTGAGACAGTTGACCCTGGAGTTGTAGCTTTATAGTTTTGTAGTACTCTTTGTACTGGATTTATCTCCAGCATATTTCTGTAATTTTCTTCAGACTCATTGATGTATTATTTTAGACTCATGAGTTGTATTATGACTATTCTATTCTTATCTGATTCGTGTTCATTCTATCTTAGTTCTGTGATTGAGTACACTATCTTTTGGTGGTTCATTATATTAGATAGACTTTCTATACAGCGTTCTACCGCCGATTCTGCGGCGTAGGCTGGGCGTTGTTTCCGACTAGTACCCTTACCCCGGGTGCGGGTCGTGACAACACCAGAAGCCGACATACCTCAAGGGTAGCGACCATCGCGACACAACTACCGTAGTGCGTCAAGTTACTACGGTTTACCAAGGTGGGTAGCCCATACGCCTACTGACTGTCCTTCCCTCCCATGATACTATGTGTCAAGTGTGTGTCAACATATATAATATATAATTATGACTGAAATAAAACACATATATAATGAATATATAAAAATAAGTTAAGCATACAAAATACTGTAAGCAATTTGGCAAGGTATACTTGTCTGACAAGAAAGCTGCGTAGTGTAAGCGTCTAGACGTCAAGCACAAGGGATCAGAAACTATGGCATCAGAATGAACATCTCCGGATACTGAAATAAATATCACCAAAGTCTTCGAAATCAGTGAGATAGCCAGAAAAGTCTACCCTTTCGACCAATTTGGATACAGGGGCAAAACGTTAATTTTAGGCCAAAGCGGGTTCCACATGTGGGCCACTTTGCACCAAAATACGTGTCAGAGGTAAAGGTCTCTAAACTGGACAAATTATAGGTCAAACAAATTCTAAACGTCGATAAGAACTCAACGGTATGTCTAATTTTGGATTTTGGTGAGCCGATCACAAATTCGCCCTTCAAGTCAAACGGTGGGGCCCACGAATTGGCGGCTCGGTCAACTATCTCAAAATTACGTGAAACGTGGGTCACAGGACCAGCGTGATACCACGAATCCAATGGTGCAAGTTTTGTCGCATTCCGACGAGCGTACACAAAGTTGGGTGATTGTTTGCAAAAATCGCGATATAGGGACTTTTTGCTGATACGGGTTAATTTCGACGCGCACATACGTCCGAATCAACTTCTGTAAAATTCCACACGTTAGAATATACTATACACACCTTTTGGTATAATTGGTACATAATGAGACGGTCCCGTTTGGCGGGGCGCACTCCGTATCACAAAATTTTAGTTTTAAAATACCCAGTTTTTGGTCATTTTGGAACCAGAATAATTTAACAATTAAAGCAAACTAATAAAAACTAAAAGAACAGTAAAATTCTTGGTTATATTGAGAAAAAAACCTTTCAATTAGATTTTGAAAATATTAAACGGGTTGGTGGCAAATTGGGCATGAACATGAGGGTTTGGGTCAAAATTCTGGACTGTTCTTGGTCAGTTTTTCGGCCAACTTCTGGTCGATTTTTCAACCAATCTGGGACACGAAAACTCGTCCCGTTTGGAGAAAATCCTAGAGGGTTAGGTTGTGAACGTATACGGACAAACCTCTCACAAAAAGAATGAGAGATGAGGGAGATATTGGACCTTGAAGTAGGGGTCGCTGCTGTGCTTCTGCTCTGTCTGTCCGCGCGCGGGCGGCCCTCGGCTGCTGCGACGACGGTCGCTGGCCGGTGCGGCGGCTTTCTACGGCGTCGGGGGTCGACGCTGAGGTTGACGGCGGCCACAGGAAAGGAGGAGAGGAGAGATTAGGGTTAGGGTTTGATGGTTTTGATATATATATATATATATATATATATATATATATATATATATATATATATATATGTGTGTGTGTGTGTGTGTGTGTGTATAAATCGAGAGAGAGATAGAGGGGAGGGGTCTGCGGGTTGCTGTGGGTAGATTTTGGAATTTGGTTTTAGGTGTCTTTTCTTCTTTTTCTTTCCCTTATTATTATTATTATTATTATTATTATTATTATTATTAACTATATATTTATTTACATATATAGATGAGGTTATAAAAAATTTAAAAAGAACATTTGCACACAAATTAAATTCTAGAAAATCTATCACCCTTTAACAAAAGACTTTAAATAAGAAAAAAATAGTTTTGTGAAATAATTCTAAATGAGTATTTATATAATTAAATTAATCAATAAAATTTATTTTTCTAATTAACTATGAAAATACTCTAAATTTTTTTAATAATTTAATAAAAATACTTAAAATAAAATTTAAAATTTTTAGGGGGTTTACACATGTGGAGTAGGTGTATTCATGTGAGAGAAGTTAGTGTAGGTAAGGTGGTGTGTATATGAAGAGGATCACCACAACACACACACAAATTAAATTCTAGAAAATCTATCACCCTTTAACAAAAGACTTTAAATAAGAAAAAAATAGTTTTGTGATGAGTATTTATATAAGTAAATTAATCAATAAAATTTATTTTTAATTAACTATGAAAATACTCTAAAGAAATTTAATAATTTAATAAAAATACTTAAAATAAAAATTAAAAATTTAAGGGGGTTTACACATGTGGAGTAGGTGTATTCATGTGAGAGAAGTTAGTGTAGGTAAGGTGGTGTGTATATGAAGAGGATCACCACAACACACTAGGTTAGAGGCAACTTAACCTCAGGCTTAGATTGGCGAGAGGGGAGAAGCTCTGGAAGTTGATACATGAAGTATCAACTGCACATATGTATAAGAGGGACAATAGCAGTTTTGATCGGGTTATAGCAGTAGCTGTTATGGGACACCTATGTGCAGTGAGCTCGAGTCCAAGTGTTCAGTCACTATAGTGTACCTTGAGTACTCACTCAAGTTGAGGGATACCTCAGTTATATCAGTAGACTGATACATAAGAGTATCTGTCAACTTGAATTGCAGTTGTAATAGGGGAGTGGTGCAATATGCACATGAGAATCAGTGAGGGGTGGAATTATGGAGTGACTGATACTTGGTAGTCTCAGTAAGTGTTTGTGATGTATATAGATACCAAGTGGGGTATTAGTCTTATGTCAGTACAAAACTAGGTACTAGTAACTGTGTGTATTTGTGTGACTCGTGGGTGTGAAGGATGTGTGTGTAGTCCACTTGGAAGAAGGATGTACTGCAAGGGGAGTGTTGCAATAAAACTGCACAGTCATTAGGCATTCAATTGAGTGCAGTGTGTACTGATTTTGTATTAGTTGCGGGGAGGAGAAGTCAGTAGGCAGTGCTCGAGCATGCAGGTCTGTGCACACAAATTTGGGATAAGGCTGTACCAGGTTACATGTATTGTGGTTCAACTAATACTAGTTAGTGACTCTGTGTTAAGACTTGAGAGGAAGGCAAGTTGTAATGTGTGGGGGAAGCATCCAAGTTCTATGCTCAAGTAAATAAGGGTGTTCAGACCTCTACAGTTGGGCATTTAGTCCTAGTGAGAGTTGATACCAAGGTATCCTAAGATGATAAGTGATAGAGAGAGGTACGGATGTATTAGCTAAATGTGGTATATATAAATAGTATATGACTTAGAATACCTTAGTATTAGCTAGTAAAACCTAGAATAACCTAGTTCAACTTAGTATTAGCTAGTAAAACCTAGAATAACCTAGTTCAACTTAGTATTAGCTAGTGAAACCTAGAATAACCTAGTTCAACTTCGTATTAGCTAGTATAGACTCATATAAACTACTATAGACCTAGTATTCCTCTAGAAACCCAACTCCTAGGTAGTTATGGACTCTAACCATAACATTGACCTAGTGTGATACCAAGTGACCTAGAAATGACCCAAATACCTAACATAGAACTAATTATACTTGTTTATTGTTCCATATCACTCATTTACATTGATATTCCATATTTAGGACTCTTGGACTCCTGTTTGAGCACTGTTTACTTTTTTTTTCTCAAGACCACATGTGAGTACATTCTCTGACAGGTTTTATTATTTTGATCATTACTATGATTCTAGTTGTAGTGTATACTTGATTCCGACATAGCAGATACACTGGCTAGTATTATAGATACCTGTCATGAGGAGTCATGATTGGAATCTATCGTATTAGCTGGGGACGAAGAAATATTAGCAAGTTATGTGATCATACCCCACTTTACATGCATCATAGCTCACCCCACACATCACGTATGGTATAGCCTGACCATTTACATGCCTCATAGCCTGTTATATATGATTAGCCTGACTTTTGCTCGCATCATAGCTAACCTGATGGTTAGCCTGACCTCACATGTATCATAGCCAATCATATATAACAAGCCTGATTTAGTCCCAAGCCGATCATATAGAAAACTGATATTTTATGACACTTAGCTAGAATTTCTATTCTTTATTCCAGTTTATTCATTGCTAGTATTCACCCACATTTGTTTCACTGCTAGTTAATTCTATATGATGATTATATGTCTCTCTAGTATTCCTTATCTTCCAGTATTTCTTTTATCATGTATTTTCTTGCACTGTTTTATAGTTTTTATCAATATAATTAAAATTGCTGTTAGTGTTTGTGCTTCGCTCCAATCCTGACTGGATAATATTTTTCGGAGGATCTTGAGAATTTCTATCCAACCCATTATGGTCCAAGAGTATATGGTGATTACATCCCGAAGATTCCAGATGAGCCACTCCCCTTAGAGGAGACACCACCCGCAGTTGTTTAGAGAACACTTAGCCTAGTTTATTTATGTATTGGATTGTTCTAACTTTGAAACTTGGGTTGTATTATGTTGAGACTTATTTATGTTGAGATAGCCAGACTCTAGACTTTTGTTATTTGAGTGGTGTTCTAGACTTATGTCAGAACTTCTTTATATCTTTTATATCTTATCGTGCCATTTACCTTCTTCTAGTTGTTAGGATTGAGTAACTTATAGAGTTGAGATCATTGACAGGTTATTTTGTGAGTTATGCTAGTATTTTGAGACATAGGCAACGTTCTACCGTCGATGCTGCGACGTAGGCTGGACGTACCCACGACTCATGTCCAAATTTTGGATACGGGTCGTGGAAAGGTGGAAGATGATAGTTCTTCCTATTTGACCCAAAATTGATCTAGCCATGAGCAAGTTGAAGATAGATCTAACAGGCCTTGGAGGACATAACCCACATTCCAGAAGCTTCTAAAGACCGGTACTGTCACGACCCGCACCCGGTTTAGGGGCACGAGTGCGTGGGTACGTCCAGCCTACGCCGCAGCATCGGCGGTAGAACGCTGTCAAGGTCTTGATACTATCTAACTAATGTCACGCAAGCATCCAATCTCCATTAGGAGGCACGGATGACACAAATAAGATGAACATATACTCAATCACAGGATTACAGCACGATAAGATTTCGAATAATAAAACTAAAATTAAACACAACACAAGTCCACAAGAAATAACTTAACTTAACAATATCCAAGAATCATCAAAAGGCCGGAGACAAATCCGGTACCAAATAGTCTACTAAAAGAAAATAAACAGAAACTAATGATTTTCGGCTAGAACTCTGGAATCACAACTAAACTACCAAATCTGCAGCTACTCACCATATGGTCCATAAAGTGTCGGACAGCGGTCCTCTAAGGCATAGTCTGGAAAAATGTTTCCAGTCAGGAAGGAGCAAAGCAACAATCTCAAATAACAGTTCCATTAATTGATAATGTCTATAATACAATAAAACATGTCATGCTAGCTACTGAGAAGACAGTGAAATAAATGCAATAGCAATTTCTAAGAGAGACAGGCAATATGATATAGTCAGTGCATGTATGGAAATAAAAAGAACAAGGAACAGTATCATATACGGGTGATGTAGTATATGATTTAAAATAGGGAACTGTAACTATTCTAAGTGGTTTGAGATTGTAGTTTCAAAATGTGATCGGCTTGGGACATGTACAATTGCTACAGTCTGGCTAATCATACGTGGGGTATGATTAACACCAATAATATAAACTTGTACGATAGGTATTTGATCACATTTTTCACTAGCAATTTCCCCGCCCCCAACTAGTACTGTGGATCCAATCATGACACGTCACGAATACACAACATTGTCTAATGTATTATGTACAATGTCTAATGTAAATGTTAATGTAAATGTCAATGTAAATGTCAATGTAAATGTCGTGTATAATGTCAATACGATAATCAAGGTAACATCTCATGACTGCAGATCCAAGCTATACTAGTCCGTGTAGCACAGTGTCAAAGATTCAGTTGTAACATTTCAAGATCATTGAACTTATAGCTATTATCAAGAATTGGAAATTATCAGAGAATGTACTTGCCTTGGTCCTTAGCTGGTATTTATGGATGTCCTATTCCAGAGTATCCCCTGGGTAAAACCAACAGTCCTATCAACACATTACAATATAATATTGGTAACAGAAGCTATCCTAACACACAATAGAAATACACTGGCCTTAGGGCTACGCTAGGTACGGTAGGGGTCATCTACTAGATAGGCCAACTACAATATATTAATATCCCTTAATTACAATAATAGCTATAAGTATAAATCTATACACTTTAAATAAAACTAATACTTGTATGTACATACAACATATCTCAAATTAAATACAACTACAAAATATACATGTATATATATTATAAAAATGTATTAAGGGTTTATACAAAATATACCTACACATATATATCTATGTCAATTGAACAATAAAGATATATATATACACACCAAAAATAGTACATATACTATTATTTTTATATACTAATTTATACCAATTAAACATACCTTGAAAATATGCTAAGTGTTTATATATTAAAAATGCTTATAGTAGAACACGTATTTATATTTATCAAATTAAACACATATACAATGTATACGTATATATTTTAAAAAACATGCCAAGGGTTTATAAAATATATATACACATATATATATATGCCAATACATTATAGATATATTATTAAATACTAAAACACATTTTTAATACATGTTTAACATTTAATGAAAAATAAAATATACATGTACATATATATATAACACACAAAAGAATATATATATGTATACTAATTATATATTTACTAAATTACAATTACCAACATATACTGAAATATATATACTATGCTAATACATTATTTAAACATTTTATTACATGCACAAAATATATATTTGAAATTATATCAAGTATATATATATATACAAAATATATATATATACCAAACTTAATTATAGAATTTATTTAAGTACCTACTATACTCATATAATTAGATAATAATATATTCATATGCCAATTTCACATTAATTAAATATATAAATACTTTACATTATATATATAGATTAAATTAATTACATATACTAATTACTTAGGTATGTATACATTTACCATCATTGAATTAAATAGACAAAATATATTTACAAAATATATATACATTCTAGTGAATACACCCACAATACATTATACAAGGTATTTATATATATATACCATACCAATATATATTAAACATTAATTTAATTTAATACTATACACATTTATTAATATATATACAAAATATACATTGGTTATATATACATATACTAATTCTCATTACTTAAATATATAACAAACATATATATATATATACATTATATATATATATTTACATATATACATATATACACTATACTATACATTAATAATAAAATAAATAATATACGTATACATATTTTAAATACATACAATATATATTAAACATATACTATACTAAGCACATACATGTATACATTAATTTAAAATTACAATTACATATACAATTTACATGTTAATATATACATATACGTATATATATATAAAGATATATATATATATAAAGATATATATATATATATATATATAAAGATATATATATATATATATATATAAAAAGAGAGAGAGGAGAGGAGAGGAAGAAGCTTACAGTGGGGGTCGCCGGAGTATGGCCGCCGGGGAGCAGGGCCGACTCGGTGCAGTGGGATCCGGCCGGGGAGCACAGATGCCGGCGGTGGTGTATGGGCAGCGAGAGGGGAATGGGAGCAGCCGTGCGGGTCGGAGGAGTTATGGGAGCAGGCTGGCTGTACCGCCGGAGCCGCCGGAGATCTGAGGCCCGCCGGAGGGAGGAGCAGCCAGGGTCCGCCGGCGCAGCAGGGAGGAGATGGGAGAGGAGCACGAGCAGCCACCGGGGATCGGCTTCGTCGTCGGCCGGAGATCCAGGCCGCCGGAGAGTTGCCGTGAGGGAAAGCAGCCACCGGGCTGAAGGGGACTCGGCCGGTGAACAGTAATTGGGGGGTGAACAGTGTTCCCCTCCTTCTTCCTCTGTTTAAAAATTCAAAAACATGAAGAGAGGAAGAAGAAAAAGAAAGAAGGAGAAGAAGAGAAGAAAAATAGAAGAAGAAAGGAAGAAGAAAAGAAGAAGGAGTTTACATACGTATGAGAGGGGGAGGCTTGAGGAATTTTTTTGGAGGCTTGTGAGGTGGGGGAAAACCTAGGTTTCTAGGGATTAGGGTTGAGGTAGACATGTCATTAAATAGGATGAGAGAGGGTGTGATGGAGGGTTGTGATGGGTCAATTTCAAATGAATGGTTAGGATTGAACATGAGAAAATTATTCATGGGGAATGAGGGTTCTTAATTAAAATTAATAGGCTCCCTCATTGATTAAAATAATTGGGTGAGACCACAAAATGCCAATTTGCAATTTGGCCCCCTTAAATTTGGGAAATTGCACAAACACATGAAATGACGAAAATTGGACGGGCGATTCGGGGTCCGATGTTTTGTAGGGTCAGGGGGCACTGTAAGATGGGTATGGGCTGAATTTGCAGGGCACTGGAATTAATTTGGGATTTTAAAATCAGATAAAATGGTATCCTCAAATTAAATAGAAATAAAATGCAAGTTATGTTCAACAATTAATATGGAGTACTTGGGGCCAAAATCAGATCAAGTCATCAATACCAATATTGAAGAAGACTCAGAACAGAATATTACCCTAATTTGGGTCGCACGAAAAATAGGTCAAGATGGCCTCCAATTTTCGATTGGAACGCACAACGATACAAAATAGGAATTTATTAAATAACGTCCGCGACGATTTTTGTGCGGCCAGAAATAATGTACAGGGAGCAAAATTATGAGTTGCAAAAATAGCAGAATTGAAGGCGGGCATGTCTAGAGCAAGATTGTGAAATTTGTTGGAAGACAAAAGTCTGGATAGTGCTCCAAATATCGAAGCAAAGGCAATGCGCAAAAAAATATTAAATAAAATACAGTAATTAATTACAATCTCCAAATATTAAATTCTAGATAAAATAATAAAATCCAGAACCCTATAATTCCGACAGGTGTTCGTCTACTGGGCTTCTAGGTCTAGTCTGCTAGCTAAAATAAAATAAATAAATACTGCATATAATTATATATTTAATTACACATCGCACAAAATTATTTAAATCAAATACACTATCATGCAATTAATTAATTGTAAATAACATAATATTAAATATTGTAAAAATTTGAAAATACCCCTGTTTTCGGAATGTGGTAGTGACAAGTCTACCCACCTTAAAAGAATTTCGTCCTCGAAATTTAAAATCCTCATACTAGTGTTTAAATCATACACACTATTATTCCCGCAAATTTAAATCCATTAACCATGAAATCAGGTTATAATCCGCAATGTCTTTTCACAAATAAAATTTCTGTAATTATTTCATTCCTCGGAATAAAAATCAAAGTCCATTTGTCAAAATTCCCTTGAAAGTTTTGAGTTAATAATTCAATAGCCGGAATTTAATATCCACTCCTCAAGATACTCAACATTATGATATTTAAGGATTCTCCAATTGTTATATCCAATTATAAAGTTCAAAAATTCATAACTTGCAATTAAATAAATACATTGATAAATCTCCCAAAATTTCCAAATTAATAACCAACTTAAACATGTCATAATCTTTCCTGGAATTAATACATCATAATTTCCGTCATGTTAAATTCTTGACCCTTTATTTAAATCAATGTTTATCCTTGAATTTTTAAATCCTCGATGGTTTTATTTATGTATTTATTCCCATCAAATTAAATTCCTTAAATCATATAATCATGAACTACTCCATATTGTTATTTCACAATAAATTCTTTCAAAAATTCTATAATTATCATATCCCAAAAAAAAATCTTCAAAATAAATCAAATCCCATTCTTATCACAATATCCTCCAAAATTTTAAGTTAATAACGAAATACAAGAATTTAATATTCAATCCTCTAATTGAAATCCAGTCAGTGCATATTTCAAAATTGAATCTCGTCCCCAATTTGAATTTAACACTAATCCATTTGTGTTCTTATCCCTCGATTTATATATATATATATATATTTTTTCCATAATATGCAACGATGTAATACTTATGGAACCTCCAATACAATATTCAAAATATAAGTTAACAACTTGCAGTCCAACAATATATCGATGGCCTTCTTAAATTCCTCAAATTCAATGATAAATTCCATCATTTCAAAATTTTCAAAAAATCAATGATTTAACAAAACTTCAATTACGCCATATTAAATTCCCAACTCTTTATTTAATTTAATATTTTCCCTCAAAATTTTAGGCACCTTGTCTCTCTTTGTCAAGTCATAACCTCTTCGTTAATCTTTTACTATAGTTAAATCCTCAACAATCAAAGTCTGAGAGAATTCTACCTACACCCATACAACATGCAACCTAAAGGAATTATGTATGATCATGGTGTCTTTGCCAGGGTATTACAGTCTCTGTAACAGGGGTACTACTAACTACATTATAACAAGAAATCATGCATACAATTATTGTACCAAGGAATCAATCAATTAATCAAGTAGATAGGAACAGAATGAAGGAAAGAACAGAACTTGTTAACACATTACCTGCAGTATCGGTCTCCTCGACCGTCATCGCAAATGCTCGCCCTGCTGGGGTGGTTCCCTTTGTGGGTGCTGAGCAACATGCGGTTCTACAGGTAGCCTAACTGGATCTCTATAATTTGGAGTCGCGCGCTGGTTGGAAGAATAAGGAACTCGAAGACAATCCCTTATTCGATGTCCCGCAGCGCCACAGTGCAAACAAAGTCCCAGCCTCGTTCTACAGCTCTTCCGAAGGTGACCTGGCTTCTTACAGAAATAACAAGTTCGTTGATCCTGCTGTACAGGAACTGGTGCCGGGTACTGCTGTTGACACTGAAATGCCCTCGGCTGCCACTGGCCAGGATACTGCTGGGCAACTCTCTCAACTGTCTGTAGTGCCATCTGGTGAGCGTTCTCCATGCTCTCTCTTATCAGCTCGGTTTATGCCTGGTGCGCTTCTGCTTGCACCCTCTGAGCCTCAGCTTGAACTCGCTGAGCATCTGCCGCCATTCTTTGGGCCTCTACCATGCCTTGGATCAAGGTGAACATCTGTGCCCCGTCAATGTGCAAACCTCCGGGAATCAGAGTCGGTGGAGGAGGAAGGTCGTCCGTCACAGCTGCGGCAATCTTCTGAACAGGTGGAGGAGGAGGGTCACCTACGTGCATCGGAGATGTAGGAGGAACTACGGCTGTCTGTCCATCAGGTGGAGAGGTGGCAGACCCCTCTAAAGCTGATGTTCCCGCTCTCATAGACCATATCTGCGGCGACATCCTGAAGACAGATCCCAAAGATTCAATTTAGGCAAAATACGATATCATCAAGGAAGGACAGTACAGTTCTAAGGAACAACATTCAAGATAAAAGATTTGAATAATCCTAGTTGATTGCACAGATCAAAGATGCATCCATGGTTGATACCTCTATCCCCTAGGTACCACAGTTCTTCTTGAAGCATACTCACTGCTAGCTTCCTTACCTACTGCAATCGCTGATACTAGTTATTCTTATCACTCTATGCATATCAATTGCAACACTCTATACTAAGTACTGCACTTTCTAATACAACCCTTGATGAACACCCTAGTCAGTTTGCAGTAAAATCTCAATCACGCTCAAGCCAACCGATCCTTACACCTGCATCTTATCTACTTATATACTAATATATCTCTCTCACTATAAGATTTTATCCTCAATTAAAATACCTCAAAATAACTCCTCGAATAAATTTTAAAGTAGAAATGCATACACTTTTCTCAAGGTTAATTATTTAAATACCAAAATGAAACTTAATCACACAAAATTCTTACAGACTTGTCTAGGTTTATTGAATCGAATCTGAATCCTCAAAAATAAAATTTTAATAACCATATTTCAACTCTTAAATTTCAAAATTTTGCAATTCATTGAAATCTTCAAAATAAGATTTTATTAACATAATATCTCAACCTCTCAAAATTCTTAAAATTTGAAATTCATTTTCAATCCTCAAAATTAAAATTAAAATCCACCTTTCGTAGTCCAATAGCCCTAATGTTAATCATTTTCACTGTCCTCATCGACGTGTGTTATCAGATAATATCATAATTCAGTCTGCAAATTCTTTTTAATATGAAATCAACTCTATAATGAAACCCTAAATCCTAACTTAATACCTTAATTAACAACAATCAAAGCAATATCAACAAGGGAGAATGGACAGAACAAGGGAATGATTGTAAATTGGAAGTTTTAACAAAATTCTCAGGGGTCATCCCAGGAATCTCTCAAGGAATTGTGATTGAGTATTTGCTCTCGTCCTAGTATCCTATGTCCTAGATTCTATAGCAGGCACGCAGTAGTATAACAAGGATGTCACACTACTACGACATCGCACAACTCGCGAAGTCTGACCTGCATGGGCCACCACTAAAAATGTGTCACGACCCGCACCCGGTTTAGGGGTACGAGTGCGTGGGTACGTCCAGCCTACGCCGCAGCATCGGCGGTAGAACGCTGTCAAGGTCTTGATACTATCTAACTAATGTCACGCAAGCATCCAATCTCCATTAGGAGGCACGGATGACACAAATAAGATGAACATATACTCAATCACAGGATTACAGCACGATAAGATTTCGAATAATAAAACTAAAATTAAACACAACACAAGTCCACAAGAAATAACTTAACTTAACAATATCCAAGAATCATCAAAAGGCCGGAGACAAATCCGGTACCAAATAGTCTACTAAAAGAAAATAAACAGAAACTAATAATTTCTGGCTAGAACTCTGGAATCACAACTAAACTACCAAATCTGCAGCTACTCACCATATGGTCCATAAAGTGTCGGACAGCGGTCCTCTAAGGCATAGTCTGGAAAAATGTTTCCAGTCAGGAAGGAGCAAAGCAACAATCTCAAATAACAGTTCCATTAATTGATAATGTCTATAATACAATAAAACATGTCATGCTAGCTACTGAGAAGACAGTGAAATAAATGCAATGGCAATTTCTAAGAGAGACAGGCAATATGATATAGTCAGTGCATGTATGGAAATAAAAAGAACAAGGAACAGTATCATATACGGGTGATGTAGTATATGATTTAAAATAGGGAACTGTAACTATTCTAAGTGGTTTGAGATTGTAGTTTCAAAATGTGATCGGCTTGGGACATGTACAATTGTTACAGTCTGGCTAATCATACGTGGGGTATGATTAACACCAATAATATAAACTTGTACGATAGGTATTTGATCACATTTCTCACTAGCAATTTCCCCGCCCCCAACTAGTACTGTGGATCCAATCATGACACGTCACGAATACACAACATTGTCTAATGTATTATGTACAATATCTAATATAAATGTCAATGTAAATGTCAATGTAAATGTCAATATAAATGTCGTGTATAATGTCAATACGATAATCAAGGTAACATCTCATGACTGCAGATCCAAGCTATACTAGTCCGTGTAGCACAGTGTCAAAGATTCAGTTGTAACATTTCAAGATCATTGAACTTATAGCTATTATCAAGAATTGGAAATTATCAGAGAATGTACTTGCCTTGGTCCTTAGCTGGTATTTATGGATGTCCTATTCCAGAGTATCCCCTGGGTAAAACCAACAGTCCTATCAACACATTACAATATAACATTGGTAACAGAAGCTATCCTAACACACAATAGAAATACACTGGCCTTAGGGCTACGCTAGGTACGGTAGGGGTCATCTACTAGATAGGCCAACTACAATATATTAATATCCCTTAATTACAATAATAGCTATAAGTATAAATCTATACACTTTAAATAAAACTAATACTTGTATGTACATACAACATATCTCAAATTAAATACAACTACAAAATATACATGTATATATATTATAAAAATGTATTAAGGGTTTATACAAAATATACCTACACATATATATCTATGTCAATTGAACAATAAAGATATATATATACACACCAAAAATAGTACGTATACTATTATTTTTATATACTAATTTATACCAATTAAACATACCTTGAAAATATGCTAAGTGTTTATATATTAAAAATGCTTATAGTAGAACACGTATTTATATTTATCAAATTAAACACATATACAATGTATACGTATATATTTTAAAAAACATGCCAAGGGTTTATAAAATATATATACACATATATATATATATATATGCCAATACATTATAGATATATTATTAAATACTAAAACATATTTTTAATACATGTTTAACATTTAATGAAAAATAAAATATACATGTACATATATATATAACACACAAAAGAATATATATATGTATACTAATTATATATTTACTAAATTACAATTACCAACATATACTGAAATATATATACTATGCTAATACATTATTTAAACATTTTATTACATGCACAAAATATATATTTGAAATTATATCAAGTATATATATATATACAAAATATATATATATACCAAACTTAATTATAGAATTTATTTAAGTACCTACTATACTCATATAATTAGATAATAATATATTCATATGCCAATTTCACATTAATTAAATATATAAATACTTTACATTATATATACAGATTAAATTAATTACATATACTAATTACTTAGGTATGTATACATTTACCATCATTGAATTAAATAGACAAAATATATTTACAAAATATATATACATTCTAGTGAATACACCCACAATACATTATACAAGGTATTTATATATATATACCATACCAATATATATTAAACATTAATTTAATTTAATACTATACACATTTATTAATATATATACAAAATATACATTGGTTATATATACATATACTAATTCTCATTACTTAAATATATAACAAACATATATATATACATTATATATATATATATTTACATATATACATATATACACTATACTATACATTAATAATAAAATAAATAATATACGTATACATATTTTAAATACATACAATATATATTAAACATATACTATACTAAGCACATACATGTATACATTAATTTAAAATTACAATTACATATATAATTTACATGTTAATATATACATATACGTATATATATATAAAGATATATATATATATAAAGATATATATATATATAAAGATATATATATATATATATATATAAAGATATATATATATATATATATATAAAAAGAGAGAGAGGAGAGGAGAGGAAGAAGCTTACAGTGGGGGTCGCCGGAGTATGGCCGCCGGGGAGCAGGGCCGACTCGGTGCAGTGGGCTCCGGCCGGGGAGCACAGATGCCGGCGGTGGTGTATGGGCAGCGAGAGGGGAATGGGAGCAGCCGTGCGGGTCGGAGGAGTTATGGGAGCAGGCTGGCTGTACCGCCGGAGCCGCCGGAGATCTGAGGCCCGCCGGAGGGAGGAGCAGCCAGGGTCCGCCGGCGCAGCAGGGAGGAGATGGGAGAGGAGCACGAGCAGCCACCGGGGATCGGCTTCGTCGTCGGCCGGAGATCCAGGCCGCCGGAGAGTTGCCGTGAGGGAAAGCAGCCACCGGGCTGAAGGGGACTCGGCCGGTGAACAGTAATTGGGGGGTGAACAGTGTTCCCCCCCTTCTTCCTCTGTTTAAAAATTCAAAAACATGAAGAGAGGAAGAAGAAAAAGAAAGAAGGAGAAGAAGAGAAGAAAAATAGAAGAAGAAAGGAAGAAGAAAAGAAGAAGGAGTTTACATACGTATGAGAGGGGGAGGCTTGAGGAATTTTTTTGGAGGCTTGTGAGGTGGGAAAAAACCTAGGTTTCTAGGGATTAGGGTTGAGGTAGACATGTCATTAAATAGGATGAGAGAGGGTGTGATGGAGGGTTGTGATGGGTCAATTTCAAATGAATGGTTAGGATTGAACATGAGAAAATTATTCATGGGGAATGAGGGTTCTTAATTAAAATTAATAGGCTCCCTCATTGATTAAAATAATTGGGTGAGGCCACAAAATGCCAATTTGCAATTTGGCCCCCTTAAATTTGGGAAATTGCACAAACACATGAAATGACGAAAATTGGGCGGGCGATTCGGGGTCCGATGTTTTGTAGGGTCAGGGGGCACTGTAAGATGGGTATGGGCTGAATTTGCAGGGCACTGGAATTAATTTGGGATTTTAAAATCAGATAAAATGGTATCCTCAAATTAAATAGAAATAAAATGCAAGTTGTGTTCAACAATTAATTTGGAGTACTTGGGGCCAAAATCAGATCAAGTCATCAATACCAATATTGAAGAAGACTCAGAACAGAATATTATCCTAATTTGGGTCACACGAAAAATAGGTCAAGATGGCCTCCAATTTTTGATTGGAACGCACAACGATACAAAATAGGAATTTATTAAATAACGTCCGCGACGATTTTTGTGCGGCCAGAAATAATGTACAGGGAGCAAAATTATGAGTTGCAAAAATAGCAGAATTGAAGGCGGGCATGTCTAGAGCAAGATTGTGAAATTTGTTTTTAGACAAAAGTCTGGATAGTGCTCCAAATATCGAAGCAAAGGCAATGCGCAAAAAATATTAAATAAAATACAGTAATTAAATTACAATCTCCAAATATTAAATTCTAGATAAAATAATAAAATCCAGAACCCTATAATTCCGACAGGTGTTCGTCTACTGGGCTTCTAGGTCTAGTCTGCTAGCTAAAATAAAATAAATAAACACTGCATATAATTATATATTTAATTACACATCGCACAAAATTATTTAAATCAAATACACTATCATGCAATTAATTAATTGTAAATAACATAATATTAAATATTGTAAAAATTCGAAAATACCCCTGTTTTCGGAATGTGGTAGTGACAGGTACCTAGGTATGGAAGTTGGTGTTGCTCTTGCTATAATTCAAGGGCCATCAGTAGGAATGTCTCAAGGGGTAGTTAAACGGGCATGAGGCCGTCAAAAAGTATTTGAATTACTTTGCCGCTATACAAGATGAGCAATAACTCTTTAATAAGAGCCTATAATGGTGTCCACCAAGTCAAAAAGATATTTCTTCAAAGAACATGAACCGTCGAACCATGAATAGTCAAGTGCCCAGGAATATTAGGAATAAGCCATTGAAGGCATAATCGAATCGCTTGTCAAACGTAAAAGCTTAGAGAAAACTTCTTTCGGTTATTCGGGTTACGGGAGTTTATGAAGCTTCTTTCGGGCGAGAGGCTCACCGCAGGTGCCGTAGTGGAGAGGAAATTCTTTTCGTTCTGTTACTGGTCTAGTGCGCTAGTGCCCACCTATGGTGCTGAACAAGGAAGCAAACCCTTTTTTTATCGAGGAAGTGCTCAAGATCGTGGGTACAGGACAGACGTCTATATAAGGAAGCTCTTAAGACTCAAAGAAGGATCCTCGATCAAAACCACATCTTTATCTTTTCTCCTTTGTACCGATCTGCAGATCCGATGTACTCACTTTAGGATAAATAGCAACATATTGTACTCCCACATGGGCCGGATTCCCACTTATAAGAAGAGGGATTCTGTCTCGATTTGCCAAAGAGGCAGTGAAAACCTACTTCGTAACGTATTAGATTCCGAGTGTCTGAAATCAAAAGTCAGCTTTCGGCACTTTTGGATATATAGTGCCTAGGCTTTCATCTATTCCTCATAGACAAGGTATTAGGTGGGTGCCGTCGTAGAAGGCCTTACCAACCACTGCAAGAGTTGGGTAGAATTCCCATCAAGTAGGATCTGACCCTCCTCAATGAGGTCTTAAACATATTGATCAATCGATCTTCAGTTTGCTAAGTAGACTCACTTTACCGAGGGGCAACAAAGATTGGACTTAACAACGCCTGCCAAAAATAAGGCTTCTTATCCTAGGATTTTGCCACTTACCGAGGAATAGAAAGGGAAGACAGGTTAAAGTTCTTACCTTCTTGGGATTTCATGGACCAGGATCTGCTTTCATTATA
Organism: Iris macrosiphon; assembly: GCA_036927795.1. Taxonomy (NCBI): domain Eukaryota; kingdom Viridiplantae; phylum Streptophyta; class Magnoliopsida; order Asparagales; family Iridaceae; genus Iris; species Iris macrosiphon. The sequence goes on along the minus strand of JAYESA010000016.1, from coordinate 14,628,679 downwards.
TGGGCTTATAATTCTCAGATGTCCCTTTCGTTATTACATCAAGCGTGAATCAAATGAACCAGAATCCCTGATCTTCGACCACCCTTAGCAAGTGAATTGATAGGATAGAATATCCCCCAGGCATGGCAATTATCAGCAGCTTTGTCCACTTCTTTATTAAAACACAGGAAAGCACCCTCAACTAACTAGTGAACCCACTAGCTTTCTTAGAAGCTTCCTTTGATTAAAGCTCACTTGGAGCTAGCTCGTTAGGTTAGGAAGCACGCTGGAAAGCCCCATTCGTCCCCTACCCTTTGACCTGTACCCACTCCCCAGCCGAAACCCGAACTCGTATAAACTAAACCCCTTCAAATAGTTTTGGGACTTGTTTGTTGAATAAGATCTGATCCGATTTACGGATTAAGATGTTCATCGTAAGATGAATTTCCCATAGGCTGGTGGGATAAAACCGATGACAGGGGCCCCAGATACGGTGAGTGGGCAATTACGGATTCTGGCCCGCGAAGCTTTGATGCAGAGTCCTAGTGGGCCACTTTTTGTAGCAGATCTCAAAACTCTGATGGTTGATGGGGTTTAGAGAAAATATCTTATCTGATTCCTCCCAGCCAATTGGAAAAAATTGAGGCTGTTCCAACCCCAAGAATCAAAGATTTTGTGAAGAACCAGACACTTGGGCTTGGGCCCATTCGGTCAAAAATGACCTCGTGCCTCTCCCGGTACGGAAGCCAAGATGCCAATTAGAGCTAAAAAGAAGCGGAGCACGGGCGCACTCACTCTAACGACGTACCTTTCGCATGATGGGTCAGCAAGGAAATAGGAACAACGTCTTAAGCCATTAGGTGCATCACCGTCAAGGAGACCTTACTTACAGCGGTACCCAGCGTGCCCTACTCCAGCGGCCTAAATATTTGTATTTCTGTTTCGGGTATGGTTTATTGGAAGCACGGATGCGAGCCTTTCTCTTTATAATCAACACCGCATCAGCCTCAATTGCTACTAAATTGTCTGTGTTCACTTTGATTTTATGAGGGTTCGAAGCAACGGGCAACAGATAGTGCTGCGAGAGCAGCAAGGCAAGCAGGTGCATCCGGCTACCCCCAACTCTGAACACCCTTAATACTTGGTATAGCCATGCCCCTATCAAACTCCAGCGAAGAGTGGATCTCACCCATACAACAGCTAAACTTGAATCCTAATTGGGACTAAAATCTGTGACCATCTGAACACTTTAAAGAGAGAAATATCGAGCTTGTGAGGGCCTTCCAGCTTCCTCATTTTCCTATGCCCTTGAAGAGCCTTAGAAGCAAAGATAGGATCAATATACTTCACAAAGTCGTAGCCTTTGCTAAAGCACTTTCTAGTTTGAGAGATGGAAATGCCTGCATCCGCTCCCCTCTCAATCCACCTATAACAACCATCTCCCTTTATGATAATGATAAATGATCCCCTTGCCCCGAAAGGGCCCGACCCAATAAGGAAATCCTAATTCAGTGGGCCTTTTGATACAATTAAATAGATTGCCACAAGAAGGAAAGCCCGGCCAGAACCACATGTGCAAGTTTTCCTGTATGTGGCTCGTCCGTGATAAATTTTTTAGATTTTCTTGAACTAGCGAACCGACCACTAAACCCCCTCCAGCATGATCAAAATCTGAACTGGTTAGGAATGTATTTCACTTATGGAAGCCCTACAAAAACTTCCATCCCAGGGCCTAGAATCCAGCTTAATCAGTTAATCAGTGGGTTGGCTTCAATCATAAGCTTCTTTCTACAACTTACCTCGGTGCTCCATTGTTCAAAGGGCAGTTGAGCATGCTTTCTTCACACTGGGCGAGAATTCCTTTTTTTTTGAAAGCGAAGAGATAATCGGGGCGCAGAGCACATAGCGCAAACAGGCAGACTAGACGCATGAAGCAAAGACATAGAGGAGCGTAGCGAGAGAGCGCAAGGTATAGTTTTCCCTGATCTCCCTCTGTCTGAACGAGATCTTCGTTGGGGAAAAAATTAGAAAACCTAATAAGCAAGATTGTGTCCGCCCTGCAGTATGCTTGCATACCCCTCTGAAAACCTAAGAAAGAGATAATTGTTAATCAGGAGAGATGGGGGTTCACTTACAAATCCTATTCTAAATTCCCACCAATCTCGGACGTATCAATAAAAGTTTCCTAATTCGATTGAGTCTTTTGTAATGGTAAACTGACCTAGCAGTACCCGGCGGTGTGGTGGACCAACCATTCTTCTTAATTAGGTTCAGGATCTTTATTCTCCAACCCAGAATAGATGGCCTTGGCAGCAAAGATAGGATCAGTATACTTCATAAAGCCATAGCCTTTGCTCAAACCAGTGCTCTTGTCCCGAAGCATAACTGCACACTCACACGATCTTTGTCGAGAGATAGGAGCATTTGATCGAACCGGTGAACTATACTTGCTTCTTTCCAGTGGAAAGAAGAAGCAACCTTCAGGAAGACTTTCACATTCTCAATCTTTCTCAGAAGAGGCAGCGAGACTGGACCTTGCTTCCTCCCGAGTTGAGACCAATCATTCAGATAGATGGGGGTCCAAAAGCTTTCTTGAAAGTGAAAGATCTTATCTGAATCCCGCATATTGAGCGCAGATGATATGTGGCTACTATGCATGATTATCTCATGCCATAAAAGGGCGTAGCATATGGCCCTTCATATAAAGATAGAATAGATATGGATAGACAGATATTCCATTGATTCACGAAATGGCTCGTCGATCCAAATGAATTATTCTTATGGTATCTATTTGGCATCAGTTGGTGTCAATAAGTCTGACCCAAAGGCAACCGAAGGGAGGACGAAAGAAGGCGAACAAAGTGAGATTACCGTGTCGTGCTGTGCTGGGAGGTGATAGAAGTGAGTTCCACTGCTTTTCACAAAAAACAGCTTAGGTAGCTTGCTATAATCAATAGGCTATCACCCGTGGTCACCGGGGAGACTAGAAGAGTCCGTCGAATCTTTCTAGAAGATTTCAATAAGTAGTCCATCGACGCAAAGTAGGAAAAAGTCGGTGGTTAGGCAGACGCCTTGTTGTTCGTGGTGTTGCAATGAATCCAGTGGATCATCCTCATGGAGGATTCTGGATCGGGGTTAAGAAGAGAAAATATTCAACCTGGTTCAGGTTCACCTATATACCATTAAATAAAAACAAAAACAAGTTTAGATTGCTGATACTTCCATGATGATGTGCGTCAAGATCAGCACCTTCGGCCTGAATTTTTATGCATTATGTCACACCTCTCCTTCCAAAGTTTCCAACTCCTTCTTCTGCCAAGATGGATCCCTAGCCATAAGAGGAAGCGAATCATGGGCGTGACCACCAAGGCTATTGGAGCAGGGCAGGGAGGGACTCCCGGGTGAAAGGCCCGACACAGAACTGTTCTTAGCTATCCAAGCTCTGTCCTTGGGTTGAATCACTTGCGCCCACCATCTGACCATGGCGTCAGGCCAAACATTGGCCAGCCTGGATGCTGAAAACATTCAATGAGATGCATCCCCCGAGACCTGATAGATATGGAGTTGTCGCTCGAATGTCGTTCCCAGGGCCTTCTTCCATAACTAGGATACCCTACTTAAAAAAGTATTATTATATATAATCAATCTGGGGTGCTCTTCGACTTACTGGATCTGGAAAGTGCTGGTTCGAGCCTATCTCATGCGAACGAAGTTCAGAATCAACAAGGGTTCGTAGAATGAAGGGAGTGTACAACTGGGGCACAACCCCACTTTTTTATTGGAGAGAGAAAAAAAAAGCACCACCTTTTGTCTAAAGAGATTTCTCGCAGACTCAGAGAAAATAACACAAACCTTCAGCTTTCGGTTGGTAATCGGTTCGACTTCTAGCTCTAGTTCAGGCGGTTAGCTAGTATAAAAGGCCTCGTAAGGAAGGGCGGATCGCCCAGGGGCGCATACACGGCTAGCGTGCTAGGCGCGTCTGTTCTATTAATGCACGAGCGCCCAGCCGAGTGCGCATGTTCTTTAACCGCGTGCAAGCTCATATGCGTTCTTAAAATCTCCTCTTTCCGGGTTGTTGTTCAGTATTTCTATTATCGTGCCCAGGGGCGATACACGGCTAGCGTGCTAGGCGCGCCCTCAATCAACAACTTCCTAATGCCGGCAAGCTACAACAATGCCCATTCTTGCGCTTAGAATCTCTGCCCTCGTGTTACAACCCATGCTATCCCCCCGTCATGTACGGATAACTGCTCAATGGCTTTGCATGGCTTCAATAGAGAATTTATTTCAACAAAGATTCAGTAATAACAACGGCCAATTGCACTGCTGAGTTCTTAGGTGGATTCCACTCGTGGACCTTTATACGAGGCGGGGGGAATAGATCAGAGATCAAGGCTTAGATCCTCCAAAATCCTTGCTTTGCGGGCCCAGGTCACATTGGAGAACGTATCTCTCGTATCAACCCAGGCACCTCTGTGATATATTGATTTCCTCTTGACCTCCATCTTAATCTGAAGCTGGACTAATGTTATTTTCCTGTAGATTTCAAGATTGTGCCAATTCATCTGGAAGTTGGATACCATGAATTCTAAAGTGTCCTGGGACTCCAGGGATAACTTCCAGAGATGATATTATAGCTCTTTTTTCTCTTCCCTGATCAACACCGAGTTCCGAATCTCCTTTCCTGATTAACGCGTCTCAGCCCGATCATCCAATTCGCTCCAACAGACAAGCCACCGGCCAAGGATAGCTCACTGCAAGCCTTCTCTCCCCCTAACGGTCACCTCACCTACACCTAATATGTCGGGATATATATATCCCGGCTGTGAGGCCTTGTCGATTGAGAGTGTAGCGACCAGTTTCTCCCGCTCCGGGAGAAAGAAAGGGAGCAGCTAAGAGGCTATCAAAGTCTAATAGAAGGGAACTTCCATAATAGATGTTGGCCTTGTCCACTGAACTTCTCATATGTTATGTTGAAGCAAATATCATTCCTATTAATTTGTCCCCAGGACTGGACCTATGTTGATTCTGAATTATCCGTCGCTACGATGTCCAAAAAAGTGACCAAGCCCTCTTTATGAATGAAAAAAGGGATTTCATCGCCTAGAGAGGAATCGTAGTTTAGATCCAAGTCGGTTCAATGAGGGCAACCGCGAAAGTCACCGAATGGTTTTCCCGAAAAGGTCAATACGATATGACTAATAATATTAAATCTAGGCAGAAAGAGAATATAAACCTTTGGATGACCGAAGAACCAAAAAAGATGTTGGTATAATATTGGGTCTCCCTCGGGATGGAAGCCAATGCCATTCGATATAAAGATAAGGGGGCGTAATTGATCTATAGGTTTTTATTCCTGATCAAGAGGAGTCTAGAGATTAAGGAAAATATTTTTTATCTGGCATTAATTTTGAACACTTCTAAGGAGCCAACTCCGCATCTAAGAGGGAGTCGATTGTAAATGGGTCGAGGGACCTCTTTCTTATCGGAGAAAAGCCTCATTTCAAGTAACACAAAGGAAAGCAGTGGTCGTTCACATTCACTCACTAAAGTTAGGGATGCAACGAAAATGCGGGAGGTGCTGGACTCTGTACTTGAGATTGTTGGAGGGAGTGGAACTATCTTTGCAGGGACAATTTCAACTACTTCATCTGTACCTGCTCCTGTATCTTGGTCAATAGAATCCAAATTTTTGATCTTTGGTAAATCAAAAGTAGACAATCTAAGTCGCTTTTGATAGCAGGCCTATCAGTGCCTTAGGACCTTCAAAAATCCTCAGACGAAGAGACCGAGGGAGAGATGGAGAAATCTAAAAAGTCCCAGTCTTTTCGGCCTTTTCCAACTTGCTTACCGGTGAACTGATCCGTGCTTTGTTTACTTTGACTGACCTGACCCATCAGAACAAGACTCACTTTATTTACGAATCCGATATCGACATAGATTCTCCCCTCACAATTAATTAAATTCCTAAAATCGGATAAGATCGATTGATCAATAAAGGAAGCAGTTGGCATATATTCCCATTCCCCTATTTGAAATTTGGAATCACCCGTCGGTTGAATCTGGTTGAAATGAATCTGGGGCTGGGGTTTGAGGAAGTAAATGAGTTCTTTCCGAGCCTTTGAAAGTATGGACTATTTTGATATGATTGATCCTGTTTTGTAAAAGAAAGTTTGTGATATCGGTTATTCACACAATGAACATTCTAAGCTCAAATTGAACCGATTTTACCTAACGGCCTTAGTCGGTCCTCACTTCGCTCACCTTAAGATAGGCAATGTGTTGACAGTATGTCCGATCGGTGGCGATCGTTCATCATATGATCCTTCTTCCTTTGCTTCGAGGAATAAGACACCCAACTCTTGGTCATCCTCATTATCTTCCCAATCGAGATAGATCGGAGCTGCATCCAATGATCGAGGGAATATAGATCGACCATCGTCTCTTTCTTCAGATCTGGAAATGAATGAAGTGGTCTTTCAGAGTTTTATCCATTTGAGGAATTCCATCAGGGCTATTCACGGAGCAGGCCAACGAGTACCTTCCCATTTTAGAAGATTTTAAAAAGTAGTCCGTCGACGCAAAGTAGTATGTTTTAATGCGTGGCTTTCTTTGTCTTTGTTTGGAGAGAGGGATATGGAAAGGATGAAGTAATGAAAGAGGAAGTCATTGCTAGTAGTAACGACTTTTCACAATCCATTGGTTCATATAGAATCCATGTCCTAGGTCTATCAAAAACATTCCTTTCTTCCTTTAAAGAGTTAATTCCCCATCAATGGCATTTTTTTATTTTTTACTTTTCCTAATCCGGTAATCAGCTAAGGGCAGCCTATTTTGATTCAATTGTTGCTAAGAGCTCCTTCTCTGTGAACCAGGTCCCTCATCCATCCTACTTTTCATGTTTCGAGCCTTCTTTCTTGCATATAATAATAAGAGGTCCAGGATCGAGTTGTCTGTTCATAGTTTCACTTTGCTTCGGCCATCCCCCGTCTCCAAGGATAGGTAGGCCACAGTTCACTCCCTTCTATTACCTTCCGGCACGACCCTTCATTTGCCTCATGACCTCCACCAATCTGACTCATTTTCCAGTCCAAAAAAATAGAATTCGTGGGTCAAAAACTAAGTCAAGATTCTTAGACAGGTCTTCTCGTCTTACCTTGTTGATGAGTGAGATAGGGACCACCAAATCTGTTATCCTAATGGAGACAAAGTGACCATCACATGGAGGTTGTTGAGTCGAGCCTTTGAATCTTTTGCTCCCTCTCTCATGCATGAACCAAGCTTCCCCTCATCGAGTTTATCTTCGTCCAAGCAGCTCTTCTTTTTGTTTCCTGACGTTCAATCAGTCTTTTTTGCCACATCGCATATAACAGGAATCAGGACTGTTGGAAGACATTAGAACTCTTCTTCAACTTCTTGCGAGCTCCAGCACAGGCTCAAGCAGGGGAACTATTAAGCCAACTTTCTCACAAATAAAGGGGCCAGACTCATCCAATCCTAATTCACAACTACTCTACTGTTGAACCTGTTTCACTCTTCGGAGAGAAAATTTGAGTAATGTAATGACATAGATTCTAATCTTGAAGGAACCTGCTCAAATGAATGCATTTACGTATAAAGAAGAACTAGCTGACCGGATTGACCTTTGATGAATCTATAGATGGTTTTGACATATATATCAGTATAAAGCATTTGACAATATCCGATTTGATGAGTCTTTCGACTAGGCCCAGTTCTGGACATCGAGAAAGAAGGTCAGAGTTGTTCCTTCTTGTTTGAAGAAACCCCCCCCTTAAATTGGTCTTTTTCACGAAAAGCAGACATAAGATAACAAATCAAGTCTTTCCCTAAGAACTGCTCATTGGACCAGATAGTGGCAAAGAAAAATTCTAGCTCGTATGGAAGGCCACATGCGTGTTCTATTGAACCCAGGGGCGCATACACGGCTAGCGCGCTAGGCGCGCTTGTTCTATTAACTCGCGAGCGCCCAGGCGAGTAGTCTTTTGGAACCGACAGGCAACGCAGTTCATCACAACATTCGTGCTAACATCACTCTTTCTAGGTCTACCACGCTAAGTGGCCCAATAACGCATCGGCCTCTAACATATCACATTCGGAGACATGAGAAGGTAGTTTACTTACTTGCTGCTTTTAAGAGCAAGACGGTCTAGCTGTTGTTCCAAAGCTTTCATGATAAGGAAAATAAGGCTAGGAGATCCGCAATAAGGTCTTGAACAAAATAAATAGCTAATAACTTTCTCGTCGCCGCGGGTTTACCCACGATAATTACCAATAAAGGGTCCGAGAAAATCTCGAGGATACTATAATCGAGAAAATTAGCTTGATGCTGAGACGTCATTCGAAACTAGGGCTTGGAACTGGTAGTGTCAAAGAGGCGATTCTCAACGCATCTGAGAAGGCAAGTCCAGCACCTTTGATGTTACTTGACGTACAATAATCTTTATATGTCTATTATGAATCTGCCCCCCTGGGATCGATAAACCTTTTGAATCTTATTACCAAAGTCTTAAAAACACTCCTCACCCCTTCGTAGAGCCGTGTATTGTAAGTGATCCGAACCAGCCAGGCCAGCCGGGATGCTGAAAATATTCAATGAGATGTATCCCCCGAGACCTGATAGATATGGAGTTGTCAGTCAAATTTTGTTCCCAGGGCCTTCTTCCATAATTAGGATCCCCTACTTAAAAAAGTATTATTATATATAATCAATCTCGGGTGCTCTTCGACTTACCGGATCTGGAAAGTGCTGGTTCGAGGCCAGCTCGTGCCCTAAGAAACACATTATGGTCATAGAGTGAATATCGATGAACTCGTCTATATGCTTAATATTGACAATTCATCTGCACCTCCTCCTGTTGACAGTAGTAGTGCAGACCCTGCTTATTCTTTAAAAAATTTTGATCTCTAGTGCTTCTCAGTAGGATTCGAACCCAGATGAAGTTCTGGCCATCTGTCAGAGAAAAAGAATGAATTGATCTTGTAGGATTCTAGTACAGCATTGGCGCCATATGCTGGAGATCCCTTGTTCTGGTTTGACTGTTGTCTGACGATCGGTTCTGTAAAGGATCCAGGCGAGAACGATGCAGGATTGGGGCATGACATGTTGGTATCAGAGCACGGCTTCACTTCCTTGAGTTTTTAAAAAGATATTCTAGAAGTTTGATGTGCCTCTCGGTTACTTGGTTTGTATTACAAAAGAAAAACTCAAAAGGTAGGGCTCACTCCATCAGATAAGCCTTGTCGTACATACATTATGCCCTTATATTGATTGAAAATCTATGCCTCCAAAATAAACTGGCTTCAACTATACTTCAAAATAGAAGAGCTTCTAACGCCTTCTCGTCTATCCACTAGTATTGCACACTCTGAGTGCTTGAAATGATTTTTCACAACGTGGGTCAGTACTCAGCTTGTACTGGTGAGTGGGATGAACCCACTCGCCTAAATTAATATTTTCTTATTAGGGGCGAGCATGCATTAAAATAATCTTGCTATTTAGAACTAAGTGAATTTAGTTTATATCAGTTGCTTAATTTTAGAGGAAAAAAATAGCGTTGAACCCACAAAGCACATCGGTTGCTTAATTAACCAATGCGCGCCTTCCCTGCAATGAAACACAAGTATACTTACCATCTGCACAAAATAATAGATTAGCATGTGTTCTATCTATATACAATCATTGGTGTGATCGACACCATGGGGACTTATCCAAGGCATTGTGGCACGCCTTGTCAGCCCGGATAGCAAGTCCTGCTGAAGGTCCCGCAATGCATCGCGACTAGCACGATCAAATATTTCCCTCCGGGTCGATACGGTTCCAGTGTCCCAGAATACCATTTCAAGGGAATGCCAAACCTTGTGCACAAGTTATCTCAGACCATGCAAATGTGTGAATATTTCAACTATCATACAATGCATAAGATAAAACTGAAAAAGTAAAGCAGCAATATATATACTTATGCAATAGTTTATATTTTCTCAAAGTCGTGTTCCGATTTTGATGTCCCTTGGGTCCAAACTCTCCAAGGCAACAAGCCACAACCAATATTCAGATGCCGCATTCCATCATGTAGTTCTTTGGTTTTGAACCACAACTGCCGCTTGTATTTCAGAGCTCGTGTTTAAATCATATTCATGAATATACAAGTTAGTCTACAATTTCCATGTTCCTTTCTTAGTGGCTAGCATGCATTATGGCTAAGGATTTTTTAGGCGTTCAGCCGGACATCATCAATTGAACGTTTAAAATATTAGAGATGTGGATGGGAAGAAGTAGAAAAGAAGGGTCTGAATCACCCACCGATTAAGGAAAGTGCTGAAAGAAGGAGTCCCGGCTAACGGCGATCAAATATCAGTTATACGGACCTGCAATAGCACGAGCACGAGCACCGGGTTAGAATCCTTTGCCTATCCTTCCTCCCGAACTCTCCAAGAACCAAAGCTCCAAGCAAGAAAGCCAATAGCGAAAACCAAGCAAATCGAAAGCAACACCAAAATAAAATTTCAAAGCGACATCAAGAAAACCAAGCAACAAAACACAAAAACTATTGGACTCGTTGCAATAGAGGTCTAATCCATGAGTTGGAAAGGATCATCGCATTTTGTGCGTGGCAAGAGGATACTGAAGATTCTAAACACCAACCTACGACTCTGACAGACTAGCCACAAGCCTAATTATATAGTGCACATCCCGGTCGGTTTAGGATTTGAGGCACTACAGTCTCTACCCAACTATTAGTTCTTCTCGACTATTTTATACTTGGTTCATTGTCATATTTAGTTATTTATTTCTATTTAATTTTGTAGATGAGATTAGTATTACCTGTGACTTGTGACATTATATACCACTTGTGAATTGTTATTCATAATACAATGTACGTATGTGTTATGGTTTTTATATACTGGAGTTGTCATATACATACGAATGGCATGCTTATGTATTTCTAGTCCTATATATTTTGGGACTGGGCGTGACATAATTTTGTGAACACAGGCAGCTATATCTCATCCACCGTCACATAGCCCCTGGCCGCATTGTACCTCGGCCGCATAGCGCCACGAAGCATATGCCCGAGCAAGAAATCGTGCATGCAACTCATGCAAAAAAAGAGTGTATGAGCGCCATGCGACGATGCTAACGTGCTAAGTGCAAAGTATGCCATCAAAGCGCTAATTTGCATCCTTGAGCCCGAGTCCTAGTTCGAGTCACTAGATCCTAAGGGAAACTTCCAAAAGGTAGTGACCAAAAAAATATTGTCATAAAGGAGTTCACACTTAATCCCTCTAGGAAAACCCACATGGGCCACCTCCCCATGTGCATATACCAATACTAAGCATAGCTATATATTGAGATATACACATTGGTGGTTTTCCAATATGGGACTAAAACCCCTAAAGCTAAATGGAAATACCAACAATCCTCCACATATATCACAATATATGGTCGAGCGTTCCTCACAGTGACTCTCCATCATACATTATTTCTGAGATAACCTCAGACTCCACAAATAGCAAGCTATACAAGTGGTTGGCCGATATAAAGAAAATGGACTTGGTTGTTATTGTATTTATTTAGTTAGTAGCCTCAAAAAATGGACTATCATAGCGTGATGGTTCAACCCTTATCCTTGTTTGGTTGTAGGGTTAAGCCTTTGCGCTAGGGTATGCCATGGACCTAAGTTATGACACTAAACCTATGTATTATTATATAATTATTTCTTGGTTTTTTGTTTCTCCATTTCGTGCTTCCTTTGTGGTACTTGATATTTGGGGTCTAACCCCACTGATTTTGCATGGACAAGTTTTAAGCCAGTACTCGAGGATCCAACGTACTATCCCCTAACTCATGGCACGTACCAGGGACATGGTCACAGAGGATAACGAGTAGATTTTCTTCTTTTCTGCTCATCATTGTACATTTACTTCTTTTGGGCATTTAGCCACCGACACCTGTTAGCCGGCACGTCTGGACATTAGTCTCCTTACATGATTGTATTAAATTAGACTGTAACTGATGACTTTCATGTACTTTTGATACTCTGCCAGCTTCTTATTTTGCACAGCTGATCTTCAGAATATTTTGACAAAGTATTTGGGACGCGTTATTGCTTTATCATATATGCTATATGTTTACTGTTTTATTATTTGAATGATTGAGTCATAGAAGTTCTTTATTCTAGGAGACTTGATTGTAGCATGTGACCCCTTGTCTTATTACAGCCGTGATCGTCGTACGACTTATAGTACCTTGTACGGGATAGCTGGCCATATCCGTCTTCATATTTCGGTATTGGGGCGTGATACTCCACCCAATTATTAGTTCTTCTCGACTATTTCATACTTGGTTCATTGTCATATTTGGTTATTTATTTCTATTTGGTTTTGTGGATGAGATTAGTATTGCCTGTGACTTGTGACATTATATACCACTTGTGAATTATTATTCATAATACAGCGTACGTATGTGTTATGGGACGTGACTTGTAATATTATATATTGGATTAGTATAAGCCTTCATGTGCGTCCTACATACGCAGAGACCATCATTTACATAAGACATTATGCGGCCAGCTCTGCCATGCGCCAAGACCTTCGATGCGCAAAGATCCTCCATCTGCCAAGTCTTGTCAAGCGCAGAGTCCGGTCATGCGCCAATCTCTGTCATGCGCCAAGACTTGTTTATGCGTCAATCTCTACCATGCGGCAAGAGTCTGTCATATCACAAGTCTTGTTATGTATATAATCTAAAATCTTTGTAATCTTTCTTCCATCTGGAATATGCTTCCTGTAAACGCTATCTCCTCCATCCTAGAAAATGGTAGGTTCTGACAACTTTCTTTTTAACATTTGACAAAGCACTCCTTCTCTCATCCAAATATTCAAAGTAAATCCCGTCAATCTTCTCAAGTTTGTAAAAACTTGTTGCCGAGAAGATTTAAACGGATGTTCTTCATCTTTCTTCGGATCTTGCTTTAAGATTGTTAGTCCCAAGACGGATCAAAGATGGTAGAACATGAACCATTAGCAGAGCTCCAAGCATGACCCAAAAATTCTGCTCTCTACTAGAACCCAAGTTGTCTTCGAGATCATAGATTCATACAAGAGTTCCTCATCTAATTTTCTCGATTCCAACGAAGCACGAACCAATACAGGTGACAAATAAACTTCAACGAAAATGAATATTACAATTAGCAACAAGAAAAATTATTCTTCTCTTTACGTTCGTAGACGCTACAATGAGAAAGAACAAAGCAATAAAAAAGCTGAAGAAAAGCTCCTTGTTGGGGTGGTCAAAACCATCGTTGCTCAAATCAAGATTCGTTATACAGACGATCTTTTCCTAGGAACCAACAAGCTCATAAATGAACTTCTAAAATGCTCTTGGTCACCTTTGGATCACTCGAATCCAATATGTGGAAGGGGGCTCACTGGGCCACGTGGCTCTGGTACTCTCGGTTTTTCCAACTATCTCTCATGAATGAGATGAACCACTATATATAGAGGTTTCAGCACCTGTGTGGCCTGAAGAAGCTCAAGGCCGCATACACGATGACTGACCAGAAGTTTGACCAAATCTCCCAAAATTTGGGTGTCAAAGACGCATTCGCCGCCTGCGCCGCTAGCACTCTGCTTAGGACAGCGTCGCTAAACGCCTCCAAGCGTCGAAAGCAGCAGCCACTGTGCATAGACACCCCTGTGTCGCATGCGCCTCATAATTTGGATGGCACGAATAACCATGCACCGCCAACAACAGACCATGTCTCCTCTATATGCGACTCGCTCTAACAAACTCGTTGACCGCATAGTCCCTGGCCGCATAGTGCCTTGGCCATATAACTCCATGAAGCATGCATCCGAGTAAGTAACCGTGCATGCAACTTGCACAGAAAAACAGCGCATTAGTGCCATACGACGATGCTGATATGCTAAGTGCGTCATCAAAGTGCCACTTTTCGTCCGAGTCTGAGTCTAAGTCGCTAAGCCCCTTTAGGAAACTTCTAAAAGGTGGTAACAAAATAAAGATTGTCATAAAGAAGTTCACACTTAATGCCTCTAAGAAAGTCAACCCACATGGACCACCACCCCATGTTCATATACCAATACTAAGCATAGCTATATATTGAGATATACACATTGGTGGTTTTCCAATGTGGGACTAAAACTCCCAAAGCTAAGTGGAAAACACCAACATATAACAAAAACAACAAAGCTTTTATTCCAAATCTCTTTGAGTCGACTGTTTAAATCATCTTTTTTTTATTTGGTTCTATTAAGGACCATGTCCTCTATTATGCTAATAAGATCCATGATCCCTATCCTTCTTTAATATTTCAAACGGCTACTGCTATGGCTACCTCTTGTCCTATCGGCCCTATTAGCGACTATATTATCGTTTCTCTCTACAGGAGCATCTATTGGTCTATGTTGCACATGTCCAAACATCTAAGTTATTTTTTTCATCTTGTCCTCAATTGGCTTCTCTTCTAACTTTTCACGAATATACTCATTTATTTCCGTATCCTTCAATATATTGTCATTCATTTATCTGCATCTTCATTTATGTTACACTAACTTTCTGGACGTTTATGTAAAATATATTTAGTCCTTGTTTATTATATGACCTACCACCTTTCTAGTTTTTCTCTTATGTTTAGTCTCATAATAGAAATATATAAGGGTAGCACACCCTTGCTTATAGATATGTACTCTCTACCACTTTAGTGAATTAAGGTCGAGTTAGAATATCAATGCAGAATTAAAAAAGTGAGACAATATTGAACCATGTTCTGTTAAAGAATGTCAATGCAAAATTGATCGGCCAAAATAGAAAGAAGCAATCCAGGTTGAGTTAGATTCCTTAACAAAGAGAAAAGTATCAAGCCCGTAGATCCAGTACCACTCAATGTAAAACCTATCAGATACAAATGAATTTTCATAAGGCAGCATAATAAGATTAATAAAATAATGTAATATAAAGAACACCTTGTGGCACAAGGCTTATCGCAACGTCATGGGATTGAATACGAGGATATGTATTCTTCTGTAATGAACGTTATTACGTTGCACTACCTTGTTGGTTTGGTAGTTTCCAAAAAATTGAATATGCAACTAATGGATGTAGTCATAATATATCTGTATGGGGAGTTGGATACATATAAAGATTCTTAAAGAACTTTGTATAACTGATGCCAATAGTTATAGACTCTAGAACATGCTCTCGATTTGATTGAAGCATTCACTTTAAGGATTGAAATAAATTGTCGGATGTATCACTGACTGAGTGATTAATTGATCAGCCAGGTATATGTGAATGTCGAAGTATACCCTTGCGTGTTTATCAAGAAATTACATTCTGGATTTATGATCGTACTAGCCTATGTCGATGTTATGAATCTCATTGGGACTCCTGAAGAGCTTGAGATACCTACCTCATACCTGAAGTCAGAATTTGAGATAAAAGATATGAAGACAATTTAATTTTGCTTAGTCCTGCATCTTGAGCATTATACTAATGGTGTTTTGGTTCAGCAATTTAGTTACACCCTAAAGGTGTTACATCAGTTTGATATAGACAAAACAAAACTCCGAAATGAACCATTTCAACCTAAGGAAGTTGATGAAGATATATTGAAACCCGAAGATTTATATCTTATAAGTGCAATGGGTGCATTATAGTACTTATCTCAATGCACTAAATCGGACATATCATTTATTGTAAATCTCTTGGCTAGACTTATCGTTGTGTCAATACGCTGCCATTGGCACTAAAGGCATCTTTTGTTACCTTAAGGGTATTATGAACATGGGTTTATTCTATCCCTATGCATCTCAAAATGGATAAACCCCCTTAATCTTTGGAATGATGTCCGCCTTGTTGACTATACCAATGAAGGTTGTTTGTCATTGATTCAAAGTTAAAACAAAATTTGAGTTTAACAAACAAAAGAGTTCAAAGAAATCCTATAAAAAAAATCTAAGTACAATTATTTTTTTTATTCTGAGGAGTGTAACTATGGAAATCTAGTACTGCAATGACTCCTTTACTCTATTGACGGTCCGACGAGGGAATACGAATAATTTTTCTGTACTTTCTTTCATGTGCCTGTCTGTGTGTATGTTATGGGAATGCTACCCTTCTATTTATATCCATCATACTGACGGGCTATATGATCCGTATATGTGTCTCTGTTTGGTGGTCGTATGGGACTCCTTCAACATAATACAGTTATAACTGTGGCTGCATACCACGAGCAGGATGCCAAGTGGCAAAAGTTGGGATATGCTGTTGATAAGATCTCGGGGTTATTTTTAACCCATTACGTGTGTGACTTGGTCAACTGGACACGTGGTCAGCACTGATTGTGTGAAGATCTTCTCGATTGTAATGGAAAGATCCTGCAAGCTGAGGGTCGCATAGCGTTGTAGCCGTATACGTGCTCTCGTCCGGCCTAGTTCTGGTGGACACTTTAGCCCTATAAGGACGAGGATGCATGGAGCCATGGCCGCATGCGTGCTCTCGTCCGTCCTAGGTCTGATGGACACTCTGGCCGAATGGTGATGAGGACACATAGAGGCATGACCACATGCGAGTGAACACATAGCACTCACTGCATGCCTGACAAAGTCATTAATGTACTGATGTCATTTTCTGTCATCTTGTGTTTCGCTGGCTCTTTCACGATTCATGAAGCGATCTGGGCAATATGTGCCATGTCAGAACTTTATGACAGACATTGAATGTTGTGTTAGGGGATCATATGCGGCCTCCAACTCTGTGGTTGTTCGAGCCGGATAGATGACTCTTGCAGACTATGCGGCTTATCTTTATTTTGAGGGTGCATGGCTTCTATGCGGCCTACTAGCATGGCTTCAGATTTTTCATTCTTAATGGTTATTTATTTGACTACACAAGGCGAGATCTTAAATTGCTTATTTCTTTACCGTTTGGGGTAAAACGATATGTTGAAAGTCTATAAAGTAGACATTGGTCGCCACTTTTTCAAATCACATCGAACTCATTACCCTTCACGAGTCACCCATGAGTGCATATGGTTGTGAGCTATAATTTATTAAATTCGGACAACAAGCGGATTCTATTCTATCAATAATGTTCAACGATAATATATGAAGATAATATCGCATGTATTGACCATATGAAGAAATACTATATCATGGGAGACCATACCAAGCACATTGCACCAATTTTTTTTCTCGCATAAAGAACAAAAACAACAAAAGATTAAAGTCAAGTAGACCTGATCCCATGACAACTTGACCAATATGTTCACCAAGTCCCTGTCGAAGTCCACTTTCTAGAAGATCGTTCATGGTATCAAATTGGGAAAGCTCTTTAAGTTACAACGCACACTCGTCGTTTAGGATAATGTCGAAATAGGGGGGGTTATCCAAACATATACTTACTTGACCTTCATGAACTCATTTTCCCTAACTTAGAACCATTTTTTCACTAGGTTTTGGCAACCTAAGAAAATTTCACGAAGCACCCACATCAAGTTGGTCATACTCTTAGGGGTCGTTTGGATGAAGGTTTTGTATTTCTAGAAATTTATTTTTCATTCCTTTCCCAAGGAAAAAGAATTCAACATTTCCAATTCAACATTGTCATACCCATGTTTGGTTAGGATAGGTTGAGAATATAGAAAATGAATATTAATTTATTTAGTTTTCCATAAATATCCAATTATGCGTCTATTACCTAAATGTACATGTTTGGGATAGAAGTTAAAATTTTAAAAGTAAAATGAGAGTGTTATTGTTCAAACAAAATATTCAAACAACATTCCTAGGAAAGCAAAACTATTTTCAAGGGGGTCCTTGTGAATTACTTTCCTACAACAATGGGAATATGATGCCCCTCCTATTCTGTGGTGCCCAGTTCCCCCTATTCGGGGAGCGCGGCTAAGAAATACAAGTTGGTATCGTTCGATCGGGATAGATTAAATCAAGAACTCATCCTCATTATGGATTTTCTCCTTCGGAAACGATTTCCATATTCAGTAGACCGTGCCCCGAGGATCGACTTAGCGGCAGAGTCAAGATGGACCTCTCCGCTACAAGTTTTCTTGCCTAGTTTTCGCTGTCTCCTTATTGCTTTCGTGCTTTGAGTTGGTTTTCGGATTTGTTTGCATTTTCTTAAACGGTTTCAATGGATTTCATTATTTTTGTTCATTGAACTGCAGTTCAATTCTGAGCTTGAAAAGAGTAGAAGAGGTATTGATCAGCTGTTCGTGGCAATGCAGGTGATCGTGCAGTAGATGATGTGCGAGCAGAGTCTTGAAGCACCTCTTTCCTTTTCTCCTCAAACCAAATTGTTAGTGGCTTATATTTGATTTAGGTGACCCTTCTTCCAAGTCATCACATCTTAAAATCTTGCTTTCTTGCTTGCCCTGATCAAACGATACCAAAATAACTAAAATATATCAAGATAAAAATGAATAGACTTGGACTACTTTATGTTTGTCAATCAACTTGTGAACGGTTATCTTATTACATGCTAGTTCATTTAGAATATTCTATACATGCTTCAATTTTAGTTAGAATACATACTTCTCCTATAAATTGTGCTAAGTATGGAACACACCTTGTTATACAATAAATTGTTCCGGGAGACTCTGCAAAATGAATCATGCCATGCTACTTGTCTTGTACTCGTGTTGCCTCAACTGCTAATGAATAACTTTATATGAACGTCGTTGATCACGGACAACTTGTGCACAAGGTCATAGTTCCTGCGGACGGTCGCTGGGGCACTAGCATCGATCCAATCCGGACAGAATATCATGTTTAGTCTCATGTGCAAGGACGGGATGGCTTGTAGCACATCATATGCTCTCGCTGTATACCATCCTCGTCAATGACTAAAATTGGTCCTTTATGGCATCATGCTAGTGATACCCCTCGTATATTTAAACTTGTGCAAGCTAACTTGTGTCTTCGTGGCAGGGAAGAACATGGTAATTATTGTGCAGGTGGTTCAGACGGGCAGGTAAAAGTCACCGAACGGTGACAAGTTTATTTCAGTAAATTTCTATATTAATGCTTGTATTGTAAAATGAACTAAGGCAAGATAGAAAGACCACAAATAAGTTGCATGCTTCATATAAACAACGTATTGATTGGTATAGTTGGGTTAGCTCGCCTTCACCAGTACATTTTGATGTACTGACCCTCATTGAAACAGGTTTCCCGCACCAAGGAGATCCTGCGAGGAGCTAAAGTCACTTCCAAATCCAGTCCAGCTGTCAGCACATCTTGATCGTGCCCTATTTTGAAGCATTTTTGAAGACCCAGGAGCTAGAAAACTTAACTCATGCAGCTCAGAGGAAAAGTTATTGTCCCGCCTGGAGGTCTCTTATTTTGAAGCTTTAGTAAAGGATATAATATACAGGACAACTACTCATTTTGTTTCAACTTTGTAAGCCCGCGTGGCAATTATCTGACTCATTCAGGAGTTTGTAAAAGATGTTCATTATCAATAAAGAGAACTTTTCCATATTTCAACTTTGTGTTTCAATTTTTGGCGTACTCTGAATATGTGCTCGTTATGCAAAATACCTTGGCCTTGTGCGATGCGCAACCTAGGCATGTACGACGTCAAACCCGGGGGACGACTATCGATTACAAGAAATTAGGGTGTGACATATTGGTATCAGAGAACATCTTCAAGTTCCTTTGACCCTCGTATTGGAAAAGTTTCTTTAACGATCTAATCCCTGTGCGAACTCTTGAACTCGTTAAGCCAAAATGAGATAGACTCCATACAATGAGTCTATAGTACATTATGATCCTGATGTAAGTTACCTTCTTTTGAAGAATGGCTCAAGCGCAAGCATCATCGCTATCACCAGGTGGAACCTAAGCCCAAGAAAGTAGTTCTGGCACATCAAGAAGTTCTCGAAGCCAGCGAGCCATGTCCCGTGTCGATCCTATTCAGCAGATGATGCGGATGCTTGAGGCTAGCCAACAGAGAGAAGAGGCTCGATATGAACGAGCCAAAAATTGAGCGGAAGAGAGGCATAGCAAGTTTGAAGACAATCTAGAAGTCCAATTTTTAGTCCAATAGAAGCAGGTAGATACCCTGCAACAGATTGTGCAGACCGTGGCCTCCAACCATTCCGCGACATCAACAACGACATCGGTGGAGCAACCCGCGCTTGAAGTCAAAATGCCTCAAATTCCAAGGAAGAAGAATGTGACTGCCTTCGACTTTGTCGACTTCAAGAAGGTCTGCAATACGCCATTTAAGGGGACTGAAAACCCAATCATGGCTCTAGATTGGTTGGCAGAACTTGAGGATAACTTCAAACTTCTAGAGGTACCTGAGCAAAAGCGAGTCGCATGTGCCCAACTACAGCTTCACTTGAACGCGCACGATTGGTGGTACGTGCATTGAAGATCTCTTCTAGTTGACGATGAAGAGGAGATGATCGCATAGGCTACCTTCCATGGCGCGTTCGAAGAGGAGTTCATACCCTCTTCCGTACGTCGGCAGAAGGAGAACAATTTCGTGCATCTTTGTCAAGGCAGTATGACCGTAAAGCAGTACTCCGCCGAATTCAACCGGCTCGCCAAATTTGCCAGCTTCTATTTACCTGATACGGCGAGTCATATAAGACGATTTGAAGGCGGCCTGCGATCTGCAATCCATGCGCTCGTGGTCGTTCCTCAATACCAGACGATGCGGAATATCCTGAATCATGCCATTTCTCTTGAACTGCAGTATCCTCCAGTTGTTGCCGGCACTGTGCATACCTCCAATCACAAGTGCCATAGCAACGAGAAAGGAATCAATATTGCAAAGCATCCAAATAATGACGTCAGTAGAAGGAAAATCCAGACAAAATATGTAACTTCTGCAGTTAGCCCGGACACCTCTTTAACGAATGTCGTAGGAGGCTTGGGTTATGCCTCATTTGTGGCAATCCAAACCACGAAACTCGTGACTGTTCGCGCTTCTCTGAACTCCGCTCTCAACATCTAAATCCTGCCACAACACCCCAAGCCAATCGAGCCGTGCCACAACAAGAGCGTCATCAAGTTCAAAGCCGGGTGTATACTATGACATAGAAAAAAGCCCTGGCATCGGACACCGTTATGTCAGGTATATTACTTTTTAATAACATACCTGCACGTGTGCTATTTTATTCTGGTGCAACACATAGCTTTATATCCACAAATTTTATCATGGAAAACAATATAGAAATGACACCATTGTATCTAGATCTTAGTATTAGCACCCCCTTGGGCACGAAAATACATGTCCGTTCACTGTGTCAAGGCGGTTATGTCTGTATTGGAGGAAGGAAACTTTCGCTCGATATTTTAGTCCTAGATGTTCGAGATTACAATATTATTTTGGGGATGGATTAGCTCGTCGCTTGCTCGGCAACTATCGAATGTGCAAAGAAATAAGTCATCTTCCGCCTACCTAGAGAAGCCAAATTCTGCTACACGAGTAGTCCAGCAACTGATGCGTCCAGGGCTTGCATGGTGATTTCGGTGATATCTGCTCGGCGGATGCTACACTCTGGCAGCGAGGGATACTTAGCGTCGGTTCGGGACACACAACTAAATTATACAAATATTGAGTCTTCTTCCGTTGTGGCAGAGTTTTCTGATGTGTTTGCGAGCGAACTACCCGGTATGCCACCTGACCGAGAGATCAAGTTCACCATTGACACATTCCCAAATACTCAGCTAATTTCCATGGCTCCGTACAGAATGGCCCCTGCTGAACTAAAGGAGTTAAAGTGCCAACTTCAGGAACTGCTAGATCGTGGGTTCATCCGTCTGAGCGTATCTCCTTGGGGTGCGCCTGTACTGTTCGTAAAGAAAAAGGACAGGACATTGCGACTCTGCATCGATTATCGGGAGCTGAATAAGGTCACTATCAGAAACAAGTATCACCTGCCCAGGATAGACAACCTCTTTGATCAGCTGTAAGGAGCATCGGTGTTCTTGAAAATTGATCTTCGCTCGGGCTACCACCAGTTAAACATTAAGACTGAGGACATGCCCAAGTCAGTATTCCGAACCCGCTATGGACATTACGAGTTTTCTGTTATGCCGTTTGGATTGATGAATGCTCTTGTCTCTTTTATGGATTTGATGAACCATGTTTTTTGACCCTTCCTCGATAAATTTGTGGTCATTTTTATATATGACATCTTATATACTCGAAGAATAAGGATGAACACGTAGGACACCTGCGGATGGTGCTTCAAACCCTTCGAGACAATAAGTTATACGTGAAGCTTAGCAAGTGCGAGTTCTGGTTGGACAACATATCCTTTTTTGGGTACATTATTTCTACAGAGGGCATCTTATTTGACCCAAAGAAAATAGAAGCTATCGTGAAGTGGAAGAGGTCTGAGTCATCTAGCGACATTCAGAGTTTTCTTTGTCACTACCCCATTTCTAGGGCAAGATATATTTTTTTATTTTAATTTGGTAAATTGTGTATTGATCACAAATATTTGTATTAATATTTAATTAGTTAGTTGTATTTATTTTTATTAGTTATTTTAGGGTTTTGGCTAGCCTGGACCCATGTCAGACCCTAGTGGACCCTTGTCAGACCCAACCAACACCCTTGTCAGACTTATTTATTGGCTTAGAATAGTTATTTATATTTAAATTAGTTAGTTGGAGTGATTAGGAATTAATTAGAGTGCATTTGGAAACCCCAAATCCAAACCCCAATTAGGATGACTTGATTTAGGGGCATTTTGGTCATTTCACCTAACCCTAACCTATTTTCCTATACATGGCTGGCTGAATCCTTCCCCCCCATTCATTTCCATTCTTCTCCTTCTTTATTCTTCTTTCCATTCTCTTCTTCTTCCTTCTTCCAATTTTCTCCATTTCAAGTAAGTTCTCACTTTCTTCTCTTCCTTCATCTACTTCTTCCATAAATGCAAACCCTAACCCTTTGCTTTTCCCTAACCTAGGTGTGTAGAGCTTAGAATTGGTGTAGGAGCTTGGCTTGGAGGCTTGGAGGCTTGGTGTGGATGATTTCTAGGTTTTTGGGGACTTTGGCCTTGGGATTCCAACTCCCAAAAGGTAAATCTTAACTTTTCTCTTAGTGATTGCTCTAATATAGTGTAATTAGTAGTTTAGAACCTTCTTAGACCTTAGGGCTACCATAGGAGGAAGTTGGAGCTTGTTTGGTTGTGTTTGGAGACTTTGACATTAGGTTTTGTGTCAATTTTGGGTAAAATCCGAGATTG
Organism: Iris macrosiphon; assembly: GCA_036927795.1. Classification (NCBI taxonomy): domain Eukaryota; kingdom Viridiplantae; phylum Streptophyta; class Magnoliopsida; order Asparagales; family Iridaceae; genus Iris; species Iris macrosiphon. The sequence continues at coordinate 14,605,430 of JAYESA010000016.1, read as the reverse complement.
GCCCAATTTTGAGTGTTGTCCTAGGTTAGACGGACCTAGGTAGACGTGCTTGGGTGTCTTGAGGGTAAGTACGTGTCCACGTTCGGACACGTGAGATCGTGTTGCAGAGATTTGGGTGTTTCGGGTGATTTGGGGATTTTTTTGTCGTCGTGGGTTCCACATGCATGTGGAATTTTGCCACGGACCTAGAATCAGAGAGTTAGCATTTTTTTAGGTTCTAGACATTGATTAGAATACGTTGTTTGATAATAAATAAAAAAAATAAAATTAGGTTTATATGAAACCCTCTCTTTGGTTTACAAACAAGAAGTATAATTAATCCTATACGAGGATGTCAAGTATAAAATTCAATCTAGGTAAATATTGCTATAGGAGTCTGATCTGCGGTCGATCACTTTGTCCCTTGGACCACACAATGATGAAGAAGTGCGGTAGAAGACGGAGAAGCTTCAAAGATTGCAAGAGGGAGTGGATGCTTGATGCCAAAATCGTCAATCACTACTCTCTGTCTGTGCTCTACTCTCTCTGTTCTTCGATTTTTTTTTAACCTTTTTCCCGACCAAAACTTCGACCTTGGACCTCCATGAACGGAGGTCTCTATTTATAGGTTTTTAGTGACAGTAACCGTCCAGTCAGCGTAGAAGCCGGACAGTGGAGAGTGTGGCACTTTTTACGCAACGGTTATAATAACTGTCACCCACGTATAAATGATCTTCTGAATCCGCGTGTGATACATGTCCCATGATGAGGTAACGCCTATAAATGTTGCAAAGATCACGGCATATAAGCCACGTAGGTAACTGCCCCTTGCGTAGAAAGAGTCGGCGTAGAAGCCAATAACTGTCACCATGGCATAGAAGCCAAATAGTTGTCAAACTGGCGTAGAAGCCAAGTAGGCGTAAAAGCCCATTAGGCGTAAAAGCCCATTAGGCGTAGAAGTCAAGTAGGCATAGAAGCCGTCAAGTTGGCATAGAAGCCAAGTAGGCGTAGAAGCCATCAGGTTGGCATAGAAGCCAAGTAGGCGTAGAAGCCTGATTCTGCATAGATAGGTAGCAAGCGGAAAGACAGCTGATTATCCTTCTTTGACTGAGGTTTTGAGCATATTTCGGACCAAATAGCCTTATCACGCACAAAAATGCAAATATAGCCTGAGTTGGCGTATTCCGGGGAGATAGCATATGGCGTACTCCTATAGCTAAAAATAGCCAGGTCGGCATATTTCAAGGAGATAACGTACATCATGCTCCTATAACTGAAAATAGCCTGATAACGTAATATGCAGAGGTGATGATGTGGACGTATTAGCCGTAATTATGGCTCACCCAGTCTTTGAAAATAGAACTAAATCTCATGCATTAAATGCAGAGATCTACCCCTGTCACGCGCATTAACTGTAGAGACGTGCCTCGAGCTCCGTACGAAGAGCAGCTTTTGACATGGCGGTTTGTTTCGTCTTCTGCTGAGCGTAAAAGCTCACATCTGCCTGTATAAAACTAGGCAGCGTATTCCCTTGAACGCGTAAAAGCAATTTGTATCAAGGAAATACCACTAAACGACAGTCTAGATCTCTGTGTTGAATCATCATTACAGCCGTCGTTTGGATAGCCGTGCAGTACTCTTTGTCAAGAGTCAGGTTCACTGCATGATCTGACAGGTTCATTCAAGGAATACGAAGGGTTCCTCGTACGACTTCCCACTGCATTAAAAGCGAGTAGGTTTTACGCCAAAGTGGCGATGTAACAACCTTTTTACGCCGAAACAGCCTGGAAATACTGCATTACGCAGGTTGTTCTGGAGCTTATATTTTATGCTGTACTCGCGATAAAGCTCTGTTGTACGCCGATGGCTCTGAAGTCATGTCTTACGCCACACAGTATGAAAGCTCTGCTTTACGCGGGTTCTGTGCATACTACGTATAACTCTGCAGCGTATTTTTCATGCTTCTACAAGATCTCCTTCAAAGTTTTCAAATTCCTTGTAATTTGAAACAATTTTAATGAAGCATGAAATGGTCAAGTCTGACCCTTTCCTCGAGACTAATTTCTCGGCAGATTTTTGCGAGTTTGTTGGGATTCAGTGTGTTCTCCTTTGCCTATATAAAGGCTGATGAGTTAACCGGTTCTTCCCATATTTTCTTCATCACACAGAGATGGTTGCCGAGGTTCGTCTTGCTGACTTGAGGAAGAAGAAGATCATGTTCTTCCAGCATGTAAGGAGCCAAAAAAGAAGGCATCTTCGAGCAAATATCCTCTGCAACGATGGATCATGGAAGGATATCATAGCTTCCTTTGCTCGGAATAATCAGCAATTTCATATGGCGATTCGTCTAGGAGAGAGGAAGGGTCACATTCGACCACACAGCTTGCAAGCTATTTTTTCTCCCGTTATGATGGTGGACGAGGGCAGACAAACTGACCCTGTCTTCCAATATTGAGTTGGGTCGGAATCCTAACTCAGTCTGTCATGGCATGTGGAGGATGGGCTCTTGAATAATTTATACAAGCCCAATTTTGTATCCTCCCGCCATTAATTATTTTTTTGTTAATCGGCCGTGGAAGCCGATTAATCTGCTGTAGAAGACAACAAAGATCTCCACCAATACGAGAACCTGGCAGAACAGATTCTTGGCTTGATCCTAAATGAAAATGAGGAACCCTTTTGTAGCATAAGGATTTCCATCATATGTAATCATGAAGATGAAAAACCCTTTGTAAAATGGATTTTCATCATATGTAATCATGATTAATAATAATTATCTTCTTTTACGCATATGATGATTTGCCATATTTTGCTGTGATGAAGTCTGAGTAGTGTGCAGTCTTCGATACGTCTGAATAACTTTACGCCGACTCTGATAAAAAGAGTATCTGGTCTCGTCCTGTCTTTTATGCGTAACTGAAGATGTGTAGAAAGCTGCTTAGCATTTAAGTCAAATATCCGAACTGTCATGCTGTTTTGAACGAGAAGTCGCGTAAAATGTCTGAACTGTCACTTCTCTGATACGAAGAATTCTTGTTCATACCATCATTTTAAAGAATGATTTTCCAAAAATCTCCTGAAGTAGGGCGAGAAATGGCTGTCAAAAACTGACCATGCTTGAACTGTAGAGAAAGCATTCTGATTGGATTTTGGATGAACTTCCAATCGACCCAAGAAGAATAGTCATTTTCAATGCTGAACTCTATATGCTTTGGGTACTTGGGATGTTTTGTGGCTAAGAAGGAGCACCTTCTGCGTGAACCCTTGTAATTGGTCGTCTTGAGAATTGTTCAGATATACGCATACTCTGGCCTGTATATTTTAAGATATATAGAAAGTCATAGATCCGTAATGTAGACGAGCATAAAATCATAAGTTTGTAGCCTCTCGAGCATAAAAGCTGCTGAGCATAAGAGCATTCGGGCGTAAAATCGTAGATTTATAGCTTCTGGAAAGAAAACTTTCGAGCGTGAAGTCGTAGATTTGTAGCCTCTGAGCGTATAAAGCTTCTGAGCGTGAAATCATAGATTTGTAGCTTCTGAGCGTGAAGTCATAGGTTTGTAGCCTCTCGAGCGTAAAAGCTACCGAGCGTAAAAGTATCCGGGCGTAAAACCATAGACTTATAGCCTCTGAGCATAAAACCATAGATTGGTGGCTTCTCGAGCGTAAAAGCTCCTTAGTGTAAATAACGAATCTGTTCTGCACGAAAAAACTTTTTGAATTCGCTGACTGTCCGTCTCCCCTGAATAATAGGCTGACATGGTCCCCAATCATAACCGAATATTAAATATCGGATTTGGTTAGGGATTCGAAGAGTTTGTCCGAACTCTACAAATACCCCAAGTCCTTCAGAGAAAAACTTTTTATCTGTCTTTTGCAAAAACTTTCGTCTCTTTGAGAACTCTTCTTCGTTTCTTCTCTGAGTACTCTGAGTTTTTAGAAATGGCACCGAAACAATCTTCGACTGCTAAGAGAAAGAAAGCTGCCTCCTCTTCTCGCTCCTCTGCCCAAGCAAGAGTGACTCCCATTGGGCAGAGCGAACCTCGCTCGGAACAAAGTATCCCACCGTCAAGCTGTGCACCGGGTGTTATAGGTAAAGCTTTTGGGACGACAAAAAATGAAGAAAATCCTTCGCACACGTTGTACGTGAACGCGCTAGGTCATCTTCTGTGCTGAGAGCCTCTTCGAGGAAGATGATACACAGAAATATTTTATCATTTACACCCACATTTCTAATGTGTCAGCGTAAAAACTCCATATTTTCGCAGTCTGGCGTAAAAGCTTTGACTGTCGAAATTTGGTGTATACGACAAACTTTGAGTGTTACGCTCTGGATGAAAATCTCGGCGTAACACATCAAATTTTGGCAGTCTAGCGTAAAACACAGATTGTCAGATTTTTATGTATACTACCAATCTTAAATTTTACGCCTAGGAAATAGGTTCCAGCGTAAAACTTCAAGTTTTTACAGTCTTGGCGTAAAAGCACAGACTGTTGATCTTTGGCTTGAGCTGCAAGATTGTAAGGTCTAGTATAGAAACTGACTTGTTCTTCTTGCATTTTGTAGTAGACTTGCAGATCTCTCCGTTGGCTGAGGTGATGGATTCTGCTGCTGGGATGCTGAACTCCAATTACCTGGAAGATTTGTCCCATGTGACATTTCCTATTTCTGGACCCCAGTATCCTGAAAGAAGGGGAATCCTGATATCGTCTCAAGGAGAACGAATGCTGTTGAGCATGATCAAAGGAGAGCCCCTGACGTATATAGACGGGGCTAAATACATAAAACCAGCTTTCCTTTTCGGGGATATGATTGATAAACAATCCCAGACGAAGCCCAAGAAGAAAAACTGAGTTTTTACTGCTGGAGGCATGGTAATGTACCTGACCAGGATAACGAGAGATTATTCTATCTCGGCATTCTTCCATGCCACGCATCCTAGGAGGATGTCATGGACCCTGACCCCTGATCTTCACGGCCAGCCGGGGAAGATATTTTATCAGAAAGAATCAGGCCAAGGATTATTTATGAGCCGTCCTTCAGGTCCCGTTATGCCCTTTAGGGGATTATTTCTGGGTATTGTCCCGAATGAAGACACTGCACTTTTCCAGCCAGTCCAATTACCTACTTTTTGTAATGACTTCATGGGGCATGGAGGAGTATACCCCAAGGTTAATCCTCGGACCAACAGGTGGCCCCGATAAATCTTCGATGGGCTCGTTTAGCTGCCTGGGCCCTGAAAAACTTTCAGACGGAGCTGGAAAGCATTGGTCTGTTCGAGGCTGTGAATGCAACCAGTGTTGGGTTACCTCTCAATCCCAACCTATTTTTGGCTTTGATGGAGCGGTATATCTCGCTCACTGGGACTTTTGCCACTCTGCTAGGGGAGTTGGGATTGGCCCTTCATGAGATAGAAGAGATTTCAAGGCTGCCAATGGGGGATACTCCTTATGAAGAGTATGTTCCCATAAATAAGAAGCTGAGGGATACAAACCCTCGGGTAGTGGCAGTATACCAGGAGCTAATGAGCCACTACCTTGCTTGCACCACTTTTTATCAGGAGCCATCTGATTTGGCTCATACCAACAAATGGGCGTCCTATCTCTTCTTTCATCATGCCCGAGATGCTAAGCCAGACAAAGTTGTGGATAGCAGGGATAAGGCTTTGAACTTTCTGAGCGTGCTTAATGCTCAAGTAGTCGATGATCTTATTGAAGACGCTGGGGCTTCAGATCAAGTTCTCGACAAAGGGATAGGGAATTATCCTGCAGGCACTAAAGCCTACAGTTATATGAGGCATTTCCGTAGGCCTCTGTCAAAGGAAGCTCAGCTGGCTGGCTTCCTCTCTATATGGCTACGCCGACTGGTAGTACCTGGCATCGCATCTGTGGATCGTATTTATCGTAACACCTTATAGCCTGCAGTGCATTTGGTGTTTGCGGCAAGACTGGGCCTGCTCCCTGCCATGGTATGCTGGATACAAGCTGGCCTGAGGGCCATTACTGATGGGCTGCTTGCCGACGAAACACGGCGTGATAGCTTTCCCAGGGTAGAATTACCGTTCCTATATCTGATGGGGTGGTTATTTCTTCATAACCCCAGGGTGATGTCTCCCGGCTCTGGCAGTAGTTCGGGGAATAATTTCTTGTTGAATTACAAGAATTCCACTTGGAACGTGACCACCGTCATAGACTGTCGGCGAGCACTAAATTTTGCTCATAGCTGGAAGCTCTTCTGTGTCATCCCCACTGTACATATCAATCAACAGGGGATGATACTTCAGGATTCAGGTGAAGGGAAGACCGTTCTTTCTCCTGAAGCTTTTTATTGGTTGGTCTGTATTAGACCTTCCCATTTGTTGTACAAAAGTGAAGACCATTGCTTCTTGGAGCCCTATCTGCCTAGTTGGTTCGCCAGGCAGTTTGGGTATGACCAATTGCACGTGGGAAATGCCATCACCAGCTTCAAGTCTAGAGGTGGACTTATTGATTGAGCGAGAGGATGGCGGTACTTCATAATGGGTTGTACTGGAGCATCCTTTACTGTGCCTGCGACTTCTCTCTCCATGGAGTTGCGTATCCTCCATTCGTACGCCCAGTTTTATGTGGCCATCAATACCTTCCATCACGATTTTGATATGCGTGGAAGTTCTAGGATGCCTCCACATAAGTCCACTGGAAGAGAGAAAGTCCTATCAGTTTTCTCTGACGAGGGTGAAGACTCTGTCAATCCAGATGAGCTTTTGCTGACAGTACCGAGGGGCAAAATACCTCCGTCTGCAGAGCCTCTGGTTATCCCTAGTAAGCGAAGGGCTCCTGTTTTGAAGGAAACTTTCCATCGCAAGAAAAAGAAGACTGTTAGTGGTCCTGTCAGGACTTCCAGCCATGAGGCTCCTCGGAGTGAGCCTGCTGTTTCCCCTGATGGGGATGATTTTTTGACTAGAGGTCCTTCGCCTATTAGAGAGGGAACCTCCACAGTTCCGGCTGGCAGTGCCGGAGATTCTTTGCTCGAGGCTGCTGTCGCTGCTACCGCTTCAGGTAGTGGTACGAGATCGCCTTCGAGGTCGAGCAAAACAAGGTTGCATATACCTTTATCCAGACCAGTAGCGGGAGTAACCCCTGCCGTGTCTGTAAGTATATCCAATGAGATTCCAGCCGGTGAGACTCGAGTGGATCTTGGTGAAGACCTGGAGGAATACCTGCCATTGTCATTTGGTGAACCCTCTTCTCCAGGTATGACAGCTCGCTTAACATCATTAAGAAATGATTTCGCTGTACTGGCTGCGGACGCGACATATATACCATCAGCCATGGGTAATTGTCGTCTTTATGCCTCTTTTTTTAAAATTAATATCAGGTTGATATTAACTTTCTCTTGTCTTCTTTTCAGGGGAAGACATCTACGGGAAGGGCAGCGTCGACGCAACTTTTGGCTTTGTTGCAACTCCTGCCGAGGACACGGAGGTGCTCGACTTTGAAGAGGAAATATTTTTGGGTGCCGGCTCGCCCGAAATATTTCCGATATCTCGAGAGCAGGATGAGCCTGTCAATACGACTATGCCTCCTTTGAGTATGCCAGCCACTTCGACCATTGTTGGTGCCTCTACTTTTGTTGCGCCATCTACTGAAGCGACGACTATGATGACACCCTCTGCAGTCGTTCCTGGAAGGGGATTTGCCGATATTGTGGCCACTCCCAGCGTCCATTCGGATCTCGCCATGCTAATTGAGCAGTATACTAGTATTTTCTATAGAACTTTAAAAACGCTGATATCAATGGTGCTGGAGAAGAATCTAGGCTTCGAGGCTCTGAGGAGGTCCTCCCAGTTTGCGATAGTGCCGATCAGAGACTTCAACGACGCTGGGAGAGCTGATGCGCTGGAGCAAATAGTTAATGGTTTGGAACAACCCATTAACAATTATTTGCAATTATCCCAAGGCAACATTGATGACCTGATTCAGGCTGAATATGAATCCTTGACTGTGAGGCCTGTTGGGGAGATGGATACTATGAGCAAGTCCATCAAGGCTCAACAGAAAGAGATGAATGAAGAGCATACTGTATTGGATTATGTTATTCCCCAGCTGGCCAAGTGCGAGGCCAAATATAAGAAAGAGGCAGCGAGGGTCCGCAAATTGGAAGATGAACTCGCTCAGGCAAAGGAGAGGGTTCTCGCTTCATCGGCAGCTAGAGATGTGTTGAAGAGCCGACTGGAAGCGTCTTAGCAGAACCTGGCACATGTGGGTATCATCCATGCAGATTATGTTCGTGTTCGGTCTGAAATGTCTGCTTTGAACAATGAGGAGGCAAGGTTGGAGCGGGCTCGCACTACAGTTTTGAGCTCCAGGAATGAGAAGATGGTCGCACTAGCGCAGCAAATCCGTGATTTGACTGCTCCTCCCAAATAATGTACCTTTTGCTTTTATATGTAATTTGCTCTTTCTAGAGATAATAAAGAGACTTTATCTGACTTTGGTGGACCCATCATTTTTGAATATAAATGACAGGCTAGGGTGAAAATGATATCAGAGGTAATATGGATGTGATATACTTTCGGTAAGCTTCAGCTAGACATATCTATTCAGTGGTTATATAGACATGATAGAATATGATCCAACTAAACTTTGTACACAAAATACTATCAGAGATAATATGGACGTGATAGGTTTTGATGTTCTAAATTAGTTAAACATATATATTCAGAGGTTATATGGACATGATAGAATATGTTCCAACTATTTCTTTGGACGTAGTGTTGTCAGAATGGGATCTTTACCATACCCCTTTGAGCAAAGGAGATTAAGCATAGTACCTCTTCAGGAATTTGCCGTTGATAGGAGGCATTAACAAGTCTTCGTTAGGCTTGGCTAATCTGTAAGCGCCGTTTGAGAACGTCGTCTCGATCAAATAAGGGCCTTCCTATTTGGGCTGGAATTTACCCTTACTCTTGTGAGTAATGATCATTGGTCTCTTCACAGCTAAAACTAGCTCGTCAACTTTGAACACTCTTTCCTTCACTTTTTGATTAAAAGCTCTGGAAATGCGTGCCTGGTAGAACGCGATGCGCTGTTGAGCTTGAAGACGTTTCTCGTCTAATCCTTCTAGCTCTTGAAGCCTTAGTAGATCATTCTTTTCCTGAGTCAACTCATTAGCCACCGCTATTCTGAGTAAAGGAATTTGAACTTCAATGGAGAGAACTGCTTCACTCCCGTATACTAATGAGAATGGGGTACACCCTGTCGGTGTTCGTACCGTTGTGCGGTATGCGCAGAGACATTCTCCTAGCTTCTCGTTCCAATCTCTTTTGTTCGAAAAGACAAAAATTTTCAGGAGTTTGATAATGGTTTTGTTGAAAGCTTCCGCCAAACCATTAGCAGCAGGATTGTATGCCGTAGAGGCCATATTTTGTATTCGATTCTTATCGCAAAATCGGTAAAATGCTTGGCTTATGAATTGAGGCCCATTGTCATGAATTATCCTTTGGGGTATCCCAAACTGATAAATAACATGATGCTTGATGAAGCTAATCACGTTGGATGTCTTTACCTCAGCAAGAGGGATCGTCTCTGCCCATTTGGAGAAATAATTCGTGATGGCCAATATGAATCGATGACCTCTGGAAGATGATGGGTGAATAGGACCAATGATATCCATGCCCCATGCTTCAAAAGGCCAGGATACAACCGTAGGATGTAAGTGTTCAGAAGGTTGATGTATAAAATCTGCATGAACCTGACAGGCTTTGCATTGTCTTGTATATTTTATTGCATCTGTGATTATAGTAGGCCAGTAATAGCCCATCCTCCTGATACAATCCTGTAGCTTAGGACCGGGTTGATGTGCTCCGCATACGCCATCGTGAGCTTCACAGATAATTCGCTGTGCTTCATCATCGGAGAGACATCTTAATAGCAGTCCGTCGTAGGTCCAGCGATATAGACATTGTGAAGACGCATCAAAATAGAAGCGTAATGATCGCCTTTTGATGGATACTGCTTCCTTAGGATCCTTCGACAAGATTCTGTATGCCACAAAATCTATAAAGGGACTTCTCCAGTCTCTCTTGGGAGGATCTGTGTTCACAGCATAGCTGCGTTCTATGTGAAAGTTATTTTTTATACAGAATAAATCTTTGTTAAGAAGGATCACCGAATTCTGCCTTCTTATAGGAATAGCTAAATCTGCAGCTAGACTGGCTAGGGCATCAGCTTCCAGATTCTGAGATCGAGTCACATGCTCTAGGAAGAACCCTTTGAAAGACATGGCTATCTCGATCGTTGCTTGATGATAAGGGATGAGGTCTGGATTATGGACTTCATATATTCCTCTGACTTGATTGACGATCAGCAGAGAATCACCGAATGCTTCCAAGTATTCGACGTCCAATTCTTTAGCGACTTGGAGCCCGATGAGTAGGGCGTTATACTCTGCCATATTATTAGAGCAGGGCTCGCTAAAAGAATATGCTCGATAGATGACGAGTTTATCAGGCTTTACTAGGAAAATTCTAACTCCTGAAACCACGTTTCCCCTGGGACCAGTCCTGGAGGCTCCATCGAAGAATAGCTGCTATGTATCACTTTCCATTGCGGAATTGCATTCTGTAACTTCGTCGACAATGTCCTCGTATAATCTAGAGGTTTCCGGAATCGGATGAGCAGCTAGGAAATTAGCCAATGCTTGGCCTTTAATGGACTTCTGAGGGACATACACTATATCATATGGTGTTAAGAACATCGCCCAAGTCGCGAGTCGGGAATTAAGAACACTTGGCTTGTTCATCAATACCCGAAGAGGATTGATCCTGGAGATAATATGAATAGTCTGGCCTGTGACATAGTGTCGTATTTTCTGAATGGCGAACATTAGGGCCAAGCATTCTTTTTCTACTGGATTGTACCGGTGTTCAGCTCTGACCATCATCCTGCTTAAAAAGTATATAGCCTGTTCATAACCCTCATCTTTCTTCTGTGCGAGGAGAGCTCCCAAAGAATGATCTATTGCTCGAACATACAGCAAAAATGGTCTTCCTATGACGGGAGGCACCAGAACTGGAGGATTAGTGAGGTAGCGTTTGATATCATTAAACGCTTGCTGACAGGCTTCGTCCCATACGAAGGATACACCTTTCTTTATGAGACGAGAAAAAGGCTGACATCTTCCCGAGAGGTTGGATATGAATCTCCGGATATAAGCCAGACGTCCTTGAAATCCCCTGAGTTCTCTCAGATTGCGGGTTGGTCGCATTTCTAAGATGGCATTGACTTTATCAGGGTCTACTTGAATGCCTTTAGCGGTAATGACAAATCCCAGGAATTTGCCACTGGATACACCAAGAAAGGACTTTATAGGATTTATTTTGAGTTAATGTTGGCGCATCAACTCGAATACTGTCTTCAAGTCTTGGATGTGATTATCCTTAATGCAACTTTTGACAGCTATATCGTCTACGTAATATTCTACTATTTTGCGTAAATGCACGTGGAATATGTTACTCATAGCTCGCTGATATGTAGCCCCGGCATTTTTTAATCCAAAGGGCATGACTGTGTAGCAATATACCCCCAGTGGTGTGCGGAAGGCAGTATGCTTTTCGTCTTCAAAATGCATCTTGATTTGGTTGTATCCTAAAAATCCGTCCATGAAAGACATGCGTTCAAAACCGCAGGTATTGTCGATCATGATGTCTATAATGGGAAGAGGAAACTCATCCTTGGGGCAGGCTGCATTCAGATCTCGGTAATCGATGCAAACACGCACTTTTTTACTTTTTTCATGACTGGGACAACATTGGCGACCCAGTCAGGATGTTGTTCTTCCCGGATGAAGCCACAGGCTATCAGCTTCCTGATTTTGGCTTCGATGGCGTCCATTATATCCAGACGAAACCGGCGTTGATATTGCTTCACAGGCTTCGAATTGGGTAATATGTTGAGTTTGTGAGTAGCCACTTTAGGATCGAGTCCTGGCATATCCTCATAATTCTACGCAAAGACGTCGATATATTCTTTTATCAGCTGTATTATTTTTTCCCTTTCTTCTTCGGAAAGATTGTTACTGATAAATATTGGCTTTGGTAAAATCTCATCTCCAACATCAATTTGGATAACTTTATCTTCAGTAGGAGGTTCTCTCTGCTCGAACCTGAGTTCCTACGGTGTATCCATTTGCTGAGCCCAAGTGTCATTCTCAAACGTTCAGATTCTTGTTCGTCTGCTTCGAAAGAATCTGTCAATACTGTATTTACTGATAATGCTCGTTCGAGATTATCAGCTGAGCCGGAGAACGACGAGCCATCTTGAGAAGAGGAAAAGATATCCTCATTTGACTCAGAAGTTACAAGGGAAGTGGTATACCCTAACCCAAAACGAGTTCGTTGACAGTAGGGATTACTGTGCAACGGTATTCGCCTGCCTTTCCCGTAGTTGAGGCCTGGTTCCAGCTTCAAGTCATAACCCATACTTTGCATAATCTTCAAAGCTTGCGGGCTATATCTGTGAACTTGCATTTTTCTAGCATCGGATTCGTGAGAATCTTCTTGTACAATCATTTCATTGTGCATGCAACCGAAGACTATTAGATGCTGACTGCTGCGAGTAGGCGGGACAATAAAGATAGAATCCTCATGTGGCCCATATGTCGTAATGACATTAGATGGTGATGCTACTTCCCATATATACGGATGATAGGAATCTATAGCTTTCAAGAATTTTTGTGCTATAGGTTCTATATCGTTATGGGGATATGATTCATAATTTGGAATTTGAGCGTCAATGTACTGGAAAAAAGGATCTTTATTACCGTCAGAAACCATGTTCCTGGTTATATTTACATCAGTTGGCTGCTTGTTGCGCCGGAGGTTGATGACCAAAGGTGGAGGCTTCTGGTTTAAAGTGATCACTAGAGGATCACCTCCTTTTCCTGACTTGGTTTTGTTCAGGTGGATAGCCATGGGTTCCACGACTTTTGGACGAGTGGTCCACCCTTTTACTTTGATTGACAGAGGTTGCTCGGCAGAGGGTTCTTCTGGCTTCCGGTGGGATTCCTCCTCTGTCTTGCCTGACACCTCCTCCATATAGTCTTGGGTGTACAACATGGCATCGGAGTAGTAGGATTCTACTCCTTTGAACGGATTAAGGTCAGCAAACTCCGTTTGTACTATTCCTTGGGCATCTACATATTTGAAGCATTGATGTAGAGTCGAAGGAACGATATTGTGGTCGTGGATCCATGGTCTGCCCAGCATAATGTTATAGGACACCTCTGAATCAATGACATAGCATGTAGCCACTGATCTGAGATCGCCAATCTGGATCCTCGGACGAATTTTCCCCAATGGCTTACTTTTCCTAGCGTTGAAGCCCACGATTGTAGTGGTGGTGTAAGCCAATTCGCTGGTAGGAATCCTCAGCGGTCTGAGCAGACTATGAGGAATAATACTGATCGACGATCCCGGATCTATGTGAATCCGGTCAACCTCCATAGAACCGATGTATCTGGTATAATAAAGGGGTCTGTCATGCTTGTTATATTTTAACAGCATGTCATCTTGTGTGAAAGTGATATTCGAGACCACCTCCATCACACTATGGCATTGAGGACATGCCATATGTTCTTCATCAAGGGACTTGAGCTGGGTCAAGTATGCATCCGCCTACATTAATGCTTCACTCAGGGCTTGACGAGTGTCTTTCGAGAGCCTAAGTAATTCAAAAATGGACAAACTGGCTTGTGTATGAGCCAACTGGGCTAGGATGTCGAAGTTATATGGCTTCTCCAAACCTTTGTTTTGAATATTCTTCAAAGGTTTATCAGAGCGCACTTTTTTTTGCTTGCCCTTGTCCGCCGAAGTTGGTCTGGAAGGACCGTCCTCTGGTATGACAGGTTTCGGTTCTGAAGGCTTGGCAGCTGGAGTGTCTGTCGTTGCATCTTCCTGATTTCCGCCATAGTCCTTGAGGTAGGCTTTCCCTGAACGGGTTCCGGTAACTAAAACCTCTTCTTCTGATATCGAGGATTTCGCAACCATATGACATGGTCTATGCTTCGAGTTCTTTTTAGACTTAGCCTTAGCAGCTTGAGTCTCTTCCTCGATCTCTGATACCAGATCTGGATGAACCCACATAATCTCGCCACGCTGGGTAGTTAGGGGTACCAGGTCATGATTTTGACCCCTGTCCGGAGGGAGATTAACAATGTTCATCGTTGTCCGGGAAATAGGTATAACACCATCCGGAACTTGTTGAGGAGGCAGATTACCAAATTGAAGAGAGATCATGTTGGCTATGACCGTCTTCTTGCTATTGTGCAGAGTGATGGCCTTAGCGTCGATTAACTCCTGGATTTTCCTCTTTAGTACATAACACGCTTTTGTGGGGTGATATATGTACCTATGGAAAATACAGTACTTAGGGTTATTGGTATTGTCGACTTCATTAGGCCGTTTTACCTCAGGAAGGGTAATCTTGCCACTTTTGACTAGATACTCGAATATGCTCGGAATGACGTCATCGTCAAAAGAATATACTTTAATGTGCCTGGAAGTTCCAGGTTTAGTCTGTGTGGTTGCTGCAGTCTTTTGCCTGGATGTATTGATCGCCAGAGCTTCTTTTCCTTTGGAACCACGAGGATGGTCGCTGTTGGAAGATGACCTCTTGCCTCTATCAGAGGCAGATATCATAATTCTATTATCACGCGCCTTCCGACAGTTGTCTTCAGCGGCCACTGCTGAGATGATAAACGAGGGCCAATCATGAAACTGATATGGTCCTGTGAACACCGAGATCACTGGAAGAAGATACTTTCTACAAATATCTACCAATGTCAAGTCTGGAACTCCGGGAGGCATTTACAAAGTGGCTTGACAAAAATGTTCGATGAAAGTACGAACGTTCTCTTTCTCTTTCTGATTTACTTCGATGAGAGAGGACATAGACATGTCCATCCCTCCTTCGTAGAATAGCGCGAAGAACAGAGTCTTAAAATCTTTAAAGGAAGTAATGCAGTTGTCCGCAAGACTACGGTACCACTAATAAGCCACTCCCGAGAGACAGCCTTTGAACACTCGAGTGAGAAGGGCGTCATTCCCTTGCAATAATACCGTCATCATGCTAAAGTAGTTCATGTACTGACTCGGTGATGTCTTTCCCTCTAACAAAGTCATAGTCTGTGGTTTGTATTTAGGAGGGAAAGGGATCTCGTCCCAGATAGCTGGGTAAGGCTGGTTGATTCCTAATTTCTTGAGCTGATCCTTATGTTTTAAGGCATCAAATGGGCTTTCAATTCCCGCACCGCCTGTATCGGATCTTCAGCCGGTAGAGGGACCACGGAGTGATGAGAGATCGATTGTATCGTAACTCCAACATGAGGCAATATATTCTCCGAATTAGGAAGTGGAGGAGCTGCTGACTCCTGATTTAGAGCAGGCTTCTGGTTCGCATTGAGTGGTAGTAAGTCCACCCCTACATAAACTTGAGTCGGAGGGACCGATGCTTGAGCTATAGCGGTTGTGTGTTGAGTCAGCATCATCTGGTGCATATTCTCCATCATGGACTGTATCTCTTTCAGAGATGTCTCAAACACAGCGATATGTTGCTCAGTACTTCCTGATGGGGAAGCCTCTTATTTCTCTGGATGTCATTGAAGGGTTAATATAGGTCTCTGTAGAGATTGACTCTATACTTTCAGCGTCTGATTCGGGAAACTGGCAACCCCCAGTGTCAGAATCAGAAGAATATGAAGCAGGTTGTCGTGACTTCGAGCGGGTATTTCGGAACACCCCAACTTCAATGTTCACAAGGAGTTTGTTGAATCTCCTTTGGCTTGGAGTTCTAGAGGGATGACATTTTGAATTCGACCTACCTCTAGGAACGTGTGAAGCCATGTTCATTGATGCATATGTAGGCTCTTCTTCCTGGAAAGACAAAGAGTAGTTCAACCGGTCAAAAACTGACCGTTTTGCTTTAGAACAGCAATAATTAACTACATTTTTATGACTATTACAATAGTGCTCCCTAGGAGGTGTAATAGACATGTTGGAAGATCCCCTATCTTTGTGCTTCTGGATCAGAAATTCACGCAAGTCAGGAGAAGAAGAAGGCTTGTTCTTTCTGTTTACATCAGTTGGAATACGGATATTGGGGATCCCAAGTCTTTTTCTGCCATAGGAATACAGCAGATCAGCCATGTGAGCAGCACATGATCCATGAGGAGCGTATCTATCCACCAACAGAGTCTTCTTTACGCCGAAAGACTTGTCCTGGCGTAGTCTAGAGTTTTGCTCAGGCTGACGTAAAACTGAGGAAGTCCTCAAACTGCCATCCGTGTTCCGCGTAATCTAAAGAGCGGGTAGACTCTTCTCTTGATGGCGTAAAAGCCGAGAGGTCAAGAAATCTGCCACTTGTTTTCCCTTGTGTAGATTGCAGGGACTATCTGCTTTTCCACGGAGGGAAGATGCATTTTTACGCGCGGAGCACTTTTGAAATTTCTGATTTGGCGCTAAGGCCTTGTCAGAAACTACGTCTGCCCCGCCAGTGACGGGAGACGAGTTTTTACGCGCAGAGTCATCGTAGACTTTTGGACTAGCATAGAGGCATTGCCAAAAGTTTTGTCTGCCACGTCACAGACGGGAGACAGAGTTTTACGCGCGGGGCGCGGAGTAGACTTTTGGTCTAGCACTGAGGCATTGCCAAAAGTTTTGTCTGCCAAGTCACAGACGGGAGACAGAGTTTTACGTGCGGGGCACGAAGGTTGCGAAGCTACAACCTTGTTGGTCGGAGAAACCAGAGAGTTGGCAGGAATGGTAGAAGATGTCCGGGGCATCCACACCTTACGTAGTTTCCTGTTGTCTTGGACAGAGAGGGAGTGAGAGCTACCCCCTGCTCGAAGCATATTTTCGTAGGCGGATTGGTCGAATTGTACCACCAAGGTCTTCTTCTTTGATCCTACTGATACTTCATCGTGTTGAGCAATTGCTTTCTCCTCATATGAGAAAGTCATTCCCCAGCAGAGTCGCCATCTTGTGTTTGATAATAAACGAAAGAAATAAAACTAGGTTTATACGAAACCCTCTCTTTGGTTTACAAACAAGAAATACAATTAATCCTATACGAGGATGTCAAGTACAAAATTTAATCTGGGTAAATATTGCTATAGGAGTCTGATATGTGGTCGATAATTTTGTCCCTTGGACCACACGATGATGAAGAAGTGTTGTAGAAGACGGAGAAGCTTCAAAGATTGCAAGAGGGAGTGGATGCTCGATGCCAAAATTGTCAATCACTACTCTCTGTCTGTGCTCTACTCTCTCTGTTCTTCGATCTTTTTTTTGACCTTTTTCCCAACCAAAACTTT
>JAYESA010000016.1:14563101-14583101 GCA_036927795.1 Iris macrosiphon | reverse complement strand
CACAAGCCTCAACACCCTAATCCTCATAACTACCCTTACTCATATCAACTAGAACCTGTTTTCCCCCCCATCCTAAATCTGATACACAAAATTCTGCACACAGGTATCTCATAAACTGACACACACACACAAGTTTAACAGACTTTTCCCAATTCAAATACACTGATACATAACCTACACACATACTGATATCTGCACAGCAACACATATATTACTGATACATTCTGCACAAGGTCATACACAAGTTCACACAGTTCTAAGGTACTGAACTCACACAGGGAAACGTATAGCCACATACACAGTACATCTCTCCCAAACCCGACTGTGCACATGGTACACACCCGACTGTACAGAAAAATACCCCTATACCTACTGTACAGTGAATACCCCCAAATCAACCCTAAAATTGAGATCCAACCCTACATACATGAGATAAAATCTGTCTACATACAAATACCTAGGGTTAGGGTTTACGAAATTAGGGGAAAACCTAATGTTGGGACACCTAAACCTAATCAAAACCTTAAAATCAAACTCTAAACAATAGGGTGGGTTCCTAATGGCCATTAACATCTGAAAACAGGAATTTAATGAAAAAAAATGGGGTTTTACCTGCAGGGATGGTTTCTCCAATGGAAGTTCTTCCTTCCCAAGTTTCCTTGACCCAAGTTCCCTGCTTTCCTTGCTTTGGAGGAGGAGAAAATGGAACCCTAGGGCTAGATCTCGAAAATTGGGTGGGGAGATGGTTTCTCTTGTGGAGGCTAGGGTTTTCTTTTCTCTACATGAAGAATAGCTTAGAAAAAGGCTTCCTTTTATATTAAAGCAAGTTTAGGGTTTCCTTGCCTAGTCTTTTTAGGTTAAACCCCCTGGCCCTCTCATGTAGAACCTAATTAACTCAGGTTTAGGCCTTCTAGGGTTTGAGGTCCAAGCCTAAAATTAGAATTCTAGGGTTTCACTAGAACTGGTTTACAATTAGGGTTGACTCACTAGGGTCTGTCCTAATGAGTTCTAGGGTTTGACCTAAACTAAACATTACTAATAATAATATAATTAGTTTATAAAACTCAACAATTAATTAAATTCATAATTATTCAAAATAGTGAATTTACACAAATGCCCTTATTTGGAATTGTGGTAGTGACACTAGCGCAGCAGCGACAGCAGGCCGCGCAGCAGCAGCGGCAGCAGCTGCAGGCAGCAGCAGCGGCAGCGGCAGCGCGTATCAGCAGCAACAGTGCGGCGCTTCGCCGTAGTAGCAGTTAACCCCCCCCCCCGCCCACCTTTATATATATATATATATATATATATATATATATATATATATATATATATATATATATATATATATATATATATATATATATATACACATATAGATAGGTATATAGATATATATATATATATGTGTGTGTATAGATAGATATATATATTTACATAGATAGATAGATAGATAGATAGATAGATAGATATATTTAGATAGATAGATAGATAGATAGATAGATAGATAGATAGATATGTATATATAGGTATAGATGAGTATATATATATATATATATATATATATATATATATATATATATATATATATATATATATATATATATATATATATATATAAGTTAGTTGGTGAGATGATAGGGCAATGTATTGGATCTTAATACCTTGAGATATCAAGGTATCGATGCAAGTGAGGTATCGGAGGTAAGATATTTAGGTAGCCTAATACTAGATTATATATATATATATATATATATATATATATATATATATATATATATATTGATATTTATATGTAGTAGTATATATAAGTATATATATAGATAGTTAGCGAGTTAGTTAGAGAGGGTTATGCGAGGTATCTCAATACCTTGAGATACTCAAGGTATTGGGCAGCGGGACGAGGTATTGGATTTTTGCCTAGGATTGAGGTTAGAGTTAGTTTTATATATATATATATATATATATATATATATATATATATATATATATATATATATATATATATATATATACGTGCTAGTATATATTATAGAGGGTATAGGCGGGGCGTATCGCGTAGGTTGAGATATCGGATACCGAGGATATCCCGGTATCTCAAGGAGGCGAGTTTGAGGGTTTATTAGCTTAATGACCTAGTTTTGACCTAAAATTTTAGGGGCACCCTAGTTTGACCTAGAATTGACCGTAGTTGCCCCGGTTGACCGCCAAAGTCAATATTTGGCCTAGTTTTGACCTAGAGTTGACTTTTTGGACCCCGAGTTGACTTTTTGACCCAGATTTTACCGGTTTGACCCGTTTGACCTAGAACAACCCTAGAAGCTTATTTTTAGCTATTTCATATCAGTTTAACTCTTTAGAATCTCATTTAACCTTGCTTTTTGTAATAGGTCCTTGTGACGCCAGTTCGGATCACTAGTTGCTTAAGACGTCAGGCGAGTACATTCTCTGATAGTTTTTATTATCTGATAATTATTATGATTCAGCTTCTAGTATAGTATTATCTGATTTTCTGGCATGACACGGACTAGAATTTCTGGATTCATTTACTTGCGACAAGTATATTTCATGTTTTTGTTCTCTATTCTGGAATCACCTACTGGTATCACATCAGGACTCACCACAGGCATCACTCATGTTTTTGGCTGAACTCATACTTGATTTACGTGTCGGGTCTTAGATTCACTTGTACTAGTCGGGGCAGAGAAATACTCGAGTAGACATGTAAACATTCCCAACTGGAATCACTGGAATTACCCCCTCTGGTCTAATATGGAATGATAGCAGCCGCACACCCAGTGTGCGGTGAGCCATTCTTACCCCTAGCCATTTACATGTCAAAACAGGTATTTCAGATACAATAGTTCATTCTTTCTAGTTTGGACTCTCTTGCATTCTTGACTGGTCTCACTTATACTTTCTGGACTTGACTTATTACATTTATTCTTGCTGGACTCACTTCACGTTGCTGTGCACACACTTGATCCTAGTTTAGATTTCTTGTATCCTGCAGTCATTACTATCTTGCTTCTGATTTTTATGCATCTTTACCTTTATGCACCAATTGATATATATATATATATATATATATATATATATATATATATATATATTCTTGTTCATACTTTATTTCCTTCACCTTGTGTTACTTGCTACAACTGCTTTATAGTTTTTATCATTTAACTGGAACTGCTGTTAGAGGTGTACTTGCTCCAATCCTGACTAGATATATTTTTCAGAGGATCTGGAGGATTGGTGTCCGATATTTTATGAACCTCAGCCTGTCGATGGTGCAGACAAGGACCTCCTAGTTCAGGAGTAATTTTCGGGTTGGTAGCCGGGATCACCAGGACCTCAGTTGTCTTTATTAGCTTTTTGTACCGGATTTGTCCCCGGCTTTTGGTTTGAGACTTTGTATAGTATTCGATTCAGGATATTATTGTTATTATTATTGTGGTTATTTTTAGTAGTAGTTATTGTTTAGACTTGGTAGTTGTTACACTTCTTTGTTATCTTATCGTGCTTAGACCGTGATTGAGTACTTGTGTTATCTTATCATATTGCTCCTCTATTTGGAGTTGAGATCTTGACAGGTACTTATATTGTTGTGTGAGATTGTTAGCTAGATAGTAGACCTAGACAGCGTTCTACCGCCGATGCTGCGGCGTAGGCTGGACGTACCCACGACTCATGCCCGATTTTCGGGTGCGGGTTGTGACACATTTTTCGTAGCGGCCCACGCAAGTCTCGAGCTTCGCAATTAGTGCGATGTCATGGAAGTACAACGATTTAGTTGTACTGCTGCGAGCCTGCTCTAAGATATAGGATCTAGAATGAGAGTGTACTCAATCACGACTAGGAATAATTCCAATCTATTCTAATTATTCTAAAATTGCTTTCTTTTGAAATATTACTGTCCTTCTTTAATGATATCGTATCTTGCATCGTATTGACTTATTTTGATCGGTGTTCAGGATGCCTCCGAAGACACGAGCCCATCATACCATTCCAGCAGTTGCCACCGAGAGGTCTGCTACCTCTCGTCCAGCTCGTATTCAGGCAGCTGCTACTGCTCCACTCACTACTCATGCGGTTGAGGGAGCATTTGCTTCTCTCGGGGATCCTCCTCCACTTGTTGATCCGAGGACTACCCCAGTTGTTCCGGTGGTACCTCCTCTACCACCTCCTGCACCAGTAGACGCCGCGCAGTTGTTTCCATTCTTCAGGAAGATGATGGACGCGCAGCACCATCAAGTGGATGTGATGAGGCTGGGCATTGAGAACGCCCACCAGGTGTCCATGACGGCAGTGGACAGAGTGGCACAGATCCAGCCACAGGCAGATCAGACTCAGCATCCGAGGCCGGGCAGTATCATTGACTTCTAGAGGATGCTGCCCAAGGAGTTCCGGGGTACATAGGGGATCCTGTACGCGGATGACTGGATAGAGCAGATTGAGGGGATTTTTTGGCTGGCACAGATTCCAGACAGCGTGCAGATAGAGGCAGCGGGCAGTCAGATGTTCGACCTTGCTTTGATGTGGTATCGTACTGATACGAGGATCGTGGTACCAGGTCTTACTTGGGAGGCTTTCAAGAGACTTTTTAAGGAGAAGTTTTTCCCAGATGTGGCGCTCAGTGCTTTGGAGAGCCAGTTCGAGGCCCTCGTCCAAGGGAGCATGATGGTGGATGAGTACGTAGCAGAGTTCTGTAGTTTGGGAAGATTCGTGGAGGGCTTGAGTGAGGCAGCAAAGGCGAGAAAGTTTCGCAAGGGCTTGGTCATGGCGGTCAAGTCTTTGCCTAGGAGTGACTTCGAGGCGACTTTCGAGCATATCGTAGGAGATGCTCAGAGGGAAGAGGATGACTTGGAGCTCAAGTCCAAGAGAGGCAGGGATGATTCAGGTAGTGCGAGTGGTAGTGCGGGACCGGCAAGCGTCCCTATGTACAGAAGATAGAGCAGCAGGGTCAGGATCAGAGAGTGCCCACTTGTGCCTACTACAGGAAGTGTCACTATCACATTCCAAAAATAGGGCTATTTTTGACTTTTTAGATATTATTAATATTATAGTATTTATGTTAAATGATTTCTCGATATTGTATTTAAATTAAATAATTGCATGAGGTGTGTATTTAAATATATTATACAGTATTCATTTATGTTTGAGCTGGTAGACTTGACCTAGAAGCCCCGTAGATGAACACATGTCCGAATTATGGGATTATGTGGTTAATTATTTTAATTAAAATTAATTTATTGGAGGTCGTAATTAATTACCGTAATTTATTTAATTGTTGCGCCCTGCCCTTGCTTCGATATTTGGAGCGCAACCCTAGCTTTTGCCTTCCAACAAATTTGACAACCTTGCCTTAGACGTTCCTGCCTTCCATTCTGATATTTTTGCAACTCATAATTATGATCTCTTGAGCTTCATTTTAACCGCACAATATTTGTCGCGGACGTTTATTTAAATTCTAAATAAATTCTAACTTTGTATCGATGTGCGTTCCAATCATAATTGGAGGCAATCTTGACCCATTCTTCATGCAACCCAAATTAGGGTAATATTCTGTTCTGAGTCTTCTTCACTAATAGTATTGATGACCCGACCTGATTTTGGCCCCATGTACTCCTAATTAATTTTAGAACACAGCTTACATTTTTTTCTAATTAAATTGAGGATACCATTTTGACCGATTCCGTAAATCTTGATTTAATTCCAATGTCCCACTAATTATGCCCATACAACACACACAACACCCCCTCACCTTACAAAACGTCAAACACCGAATCGCCCACCAAATTTTTATTATTTTATACGTCTGTGTAAATACCCAAATTTAAGGGGGCTAATTTGCAAATTTGCATTTGGTGTCAACACCCCATTGGTTCAACCCAATGGAGAACCCCAAATTTTGACTAATCACCCCACATCCTCATTCCCCCCATGAAGAACTTCTCCATGTTAAATCTAGGCCATCCATTAAATGGGGCTCATCATAACCCTTCATTTCCACACACACTACCCTATATAAAGTCACATCATCCCCTCTTCCCAAGAAAACTCTAATCCCCAAAAACCTAGGCTAGCCCCCACCTCCTCACAAGCCCCCAACCATAGGCTTTTCATTCCTTTCCTTTCTTCTTCTTCTTCTTCTTCTCTTCTTCTTCTTCCTTCTTCTTCCTCTTCTCTTTTATTTTTAAATTTAAAGGAAGGGGGGGAAACAACCCATACACCTCCACTGTTCACTGTACTTCCCGACCACTGTTCTCCGGCCCATCCGAAGCTCCTCCCTCACGTCGAGTCGAACGAACAGCCACCCCGGCCTGCAACTCCGGCAGCCGCAGCCATACTCCCCTCGCTGCAACCACTCCTCCCTACGCCGAACATCAGCCCGCTGCCAGTCCGGCCATCTTCCACGGCGGCTGTGCACCACACAGCTCGAGCCGCTCCGCCACTAAATCTTCGGCCTGCATCCCCGATCCGGCGAGCACCCTCGCTGTAACCCCACCCGCACAGCCGAGCTCCGACCCCGTCCTCCTCCTGCATTCCCCACTCCTCCCTACATTACTCCCTATAACCCTGCTCCCGGCCAGCCGGCCTGCTGCTCAGGTCATACTTCCCCGACCCCCGGAGCCCCCTCGCACCACCACCCTGCACCGAATACTACCACCACCATCATCATCACCACCACCACTGATTCACTCCTCAGCCCGTAGCCACCCTCCCTCCGGCGACCTAGCTCCACATTCAGCCCGGCCCGACCACCCGGCCGGCTCTTCCCTGCAACTCCGGCTCCGGCCTGTTGTTGTACAGCTCCCCCTCCACTGCATCGACTCCCTGCACCTCCGTCGAGCCCCACCGTGAGCTTCCTCTCCTCTCCCTCTCTTCCTCCTTTATTTAGTATATATAAATACGTATAAATATGTATTATACGTATATGTAATATGTATTTGTGTGTATACGCATATGTGTGCGTATATGTGTATGTGTGTGCGTACGTATGTTGTATACGTATTTGGGTGTATATATATATATATATATCGTGTATTCCCTATTTCTAGCTATATGTATTTAAATATATATGTGTATTTTCAATTAGTATATATATATATATATATATATATATATATATATATATATAGTATGTTCTCAAATATGTATATGTACTTACATAGTGTATGTTAGTACATGTATTAATATATTTTAGTACGTATATTAATACATATTTTTGGTATATATATATATATATATATATATATATATATATATATATATATATATATATATATATATATATAGTATGTTTTTTGGTATAAAAAATATATATTGTTTGGTATAAATGTATATATATCTATATATATATATGATATATGTTTATATATATATACAAGTATTAGTTTTGTTTAAAGTATATATATACTTATATCTATTATTGTAATTAATGGATATTAATATATATGTTAGTTAATGATATGTATATTTATATATCTCTACTAGATGACCCGGGTATAAATACGGATACCCCATAGCTATACCTGACCTATGACCCTGTGAACTGTTAGCAGTCTGCCACACGTACTCTGACATACTGGCAAGCCCCGTACCATTTTGATCGTCTGTCTTGCCCAGCAATCGCAGACGCGATACCCATGCAACTTGACGCACACTGACCCTAGATTGACCTATGCTATACCTAGCATAGCCCCTGAGTTCGACGTTTTATGATTGTGTTAGTGTAGCATCTGATACGAATATTACATTTATTATATGTCTATAGGATTGTTGGATCTTCCAGACGATACTCTGGGACAGGATATTGGTTTTACCAGCTAAGGACCCAAGGCGAGTACATTCTCTGATTAGCTTCTTGTTTATGATATCCCCTATGTTCATTGTATCTAGTATAAATATCCATGCTCTTGACACGATGGTTACACGGATTGGTATATCCGGATCTCGTCATGAGATGTTATTCCTTGTTCATGGTGTAGCTTGTACAAGTCTTGTTCCCTTGTTATCTTGTGCATGTACAGACACTGATTTCCGAGGAGATTTGCTACCTTCCTTGGGAATCCCGTGCCATAGCGTACCATGGTTGGATCTACTATACCAGTCGGGGGTGGGGAGTATTTTAGTGTAGATATATGATCATACCCTTCATGTACAAGTCTTGCTCACATGTTAGTGTTGGTCATACACCGCACGTATGACTAGCCAGGCCCTTATACCTGTACAAGTTCTCAAGCCGATCACATGTTAAAGCTAGTACTCACACACTTAGTTATAATATTCTTGCTCATTGACATATTGTTCCTTCCCGCATTTACTTACAGTATTTTCAGTATTTCTTTTATTGTATATCTCTCGTACATACACATACATCTTGTATATTTCCATCTATATACTGCTACATAGCTTATATCATTGATATAGAACTGCTATTAGAAATGTACTTTGCTCCTTCCTGACTGAAAATATTTTTCTAGACTATGCCTTAGAGGACCGGTATCCGACACTTTATGGATCACAGGGTGAGTAGCTGCAGACTTGGACTTGGTAGTTCAGTTGTGATTCTGGGAGGTCTAGCCAGAATCACTAGTTATCTAGTTAGTTCTTTCAGTAGTATATTGGTACCAAATTTGTCTCCGGCATATTTTGTTGAGACTTGGATATTGTTAAATTAAATTATTTACTTTAGACTTGTATGTAGTTTATTTTATTTCTTCGATATCTTATCGTGTTGTAGTTATGTGATTTAGTATGTTGTTTATTTATATTGCGTCATCAGTGTCTTCTTATGGAGATTGGATGCTTGTGTGAGATTACTTAGATAGAATCATGACCTAGACAGCGTTCTACCGCCGATGCTGCGGCGTAGGCTGGACGTACCCGCGTACTCGTGCCCCAATTCCGGGTGCGGGTCGTGATACGTTTTTAGTGGTGGCCCATACAGGTTAGACTTCACGAGTTGTGCGATGTCGTGGTAGTGTGACATCTTTGTTACACTACTGCGTGCCTGCGATAGGATCTAGGATATATCATACTTGGATAAGAGCGAATACTCAATCATAATTTTTGAGAGATTCCTGGGATGACCCCTGAGAATCTTATTATAATTTCCAATTTAAAACATTTCCCTTGTTTCCGTCCATTCACACTTGTTGATATTGAATTTGATTATTGTTTATCAGTTATTAAATTAGGATCTTGGTTTCATTGTAGAGTTTGATTTCATATCAAGATAAATTTTCGGACTAATTTATGGGATTATCTGATGACGCGTGTCGATGAGGACAGTGAGAAAGATTAACATTAGGGCTATTGGACTACAAGATGTGGATTTAAATTATAATTTAAAGATTGAAGATGAATTTTAAACTTTTTAAGCAGTTGAGATATTATGTTATTAAAATTTTTGAGGATTCAGATTCAATTCAATGAACATAGACAAAACTGTAAGAATTTATGGAAGTGATAAAATTTTGTTTCAGCTTTTGAACATCTGACTTTGAGGAAGGTATATGCATTTTACTTAAATTGTTCGAGGAGTTAGTTTTGAGGACTTTATTGGAGGATAAAATCTTATAGTGAAGAAGATATATTAGTATATAAGTAGATGAGGTGCATGTGTAAGGATCTGTTGGCTTGAGCATGATTGAGATTGTACTGCAAACTGACTTGGGTGTCCACCTAGGGTTGTATTAGAGAGAGCAGTATCTAGTATGATGTGTTGCATTTGATATGCACTTGAGTGATAAGAATAACTAGTATCAGCGATTGCAGTAGGTAAGAAAGCTAGCAGTGAGTGTGTTTGTAGTAGAACTGTGGTACCTAAAGGGATAGAGGTATCAAACCTTGGGTGCATCATTAACCTGTGCAATCACAACTAGGAATATTATTCCAATCTATCTATCTTGAATGTTGCTTTCTTTAGAACTTTACTGTCCTTCCTTGATGATATCGCATTTATTGTCTTAATTAATTCTTTTGGATCTGTCTTCAGGATGTCGCCGAAGACACGATCTATGAGAGTGGGAGCATCAGCCTTAGAGGGGTCTGCCACCTCTCCACCTGAGGGATAGACAGCCGTAGTTCCTCCTACATCTCCGATGCATGTGGGAGTATCTGCACTTTTCGGGGATCCTCCTCCCCCACCTGTCCAGAGGATTGCCGCAGTTGTGACGGACAACCGTCCTCCTCCACCGACTCCGATTTTTGGAGGTTTGCCCATTGACGGGGCACAGATGTTTACCTTGATCCAGGGCATGGTAGATGCCCAGAGAGTGACGGCAGATGCTCAGCGAGTTCAAGCTGAGGCTCAGAGGGTGCAAGCAGAAGCGCACCAGGCACAAACCGAGCTGATGAGAGAAAGCATGGAAAATGCTCATCAGGTGACTCTCCAAGCTTTGGAGAGAGTAGCACAATACCAGCAGTTTCCTGGCCAGCAACATCAAAGATCAGGCACTATAGTGGACTTCAAGAGGATGATGCCTCGAGAGTTCAAAGGCACCGAAGGGATACTCTATGCTGACGACTGGCTAGAGGACATAGAGAGGAGCCTGCGATTGGCCCAGATTCCAGAGAGCTTACGGATATAGGCGGTCGGCAGTCAGATGTTCGATATCGCACTCACGTTGTATCGCACGGAGCCGAGACTTATTGCACAAGGACTTACTTGGGAGACCTTCAAGGAGCTCTTCAAGGAGAAGTTCTTTCCCGATGTGGCATTGGGAACCTTGGAAAGTCAGTTTCATGACTTGGTTCAAGGAAACATGTCGGTCGACGAGTATGCCACAAAATTCTGTCGATTGAGCCATTTTGCATCGTCTATGATTCGGGACCCAGGAGATCGAGCCCAGAAGTTTATAAATGGGCTGACGAGAGAGATTAGGTCGCGCACTTCTGGTCGTCGTACCGCTACCTTTGAGGATATCTTGATGGATGCCCAGATTGCAGAAGAGGATCTGGATCTCAGGCCTAAGAGGAGTCACAATATTTCTGGAGATATGGATGGTAGCGCAGGACCAGTCAAGCGTCCCCATATTCAGCAACTGCCAAGGATGGTTCAATATCAACAGCAGTACCAGGCACCAGTTCGTGTTCAGCAGGATCGACGGTAGCCTCCGAGAGAGACACAGCAGACTTGTCATTTTTGTAAGAAGCCAGGTCACCTTTGGGAGAGCTGTAGATTGAGGCTAGGACTTTGTTTGCGCTGTGGTGATACAGGACATCGAATGAGGGATTGCCCTCTAGCTCAGCACGCAGCTCCAAATTATAGAGATCCAGTTAGGCTACCTGTGGAACCGTATATTGCTCAACACCCGTGAAGGGAACCACCCCAGCAGGGTGGGGCATTTGCGATGACGGTCGAGGAGACCGATACTGCAGGTAATGTATTAGCAGGTTCTGTTCTTTCCTTCACTCTGTTCCTCTCTATTTGATTGATTGACTGATTTCCCTAGTACTGTAGTTCGTATGCATGATTTTCTTGTTAGAATGTAGTTAGTAGTACACCCTGACAGAGACTGCAATACCATGACAAAAGACACCATGACTGTACACATTTTTTTCTTAGATTACAGGTTGTATGACTGTAGGTAGAATTTTCTCAGACCATGATTATTGGGGTTGACTATAGCGAAGATTTATGAAGAGGTTATGACTTTTCAAGATAAACAAGATGATTAAAATTCGGGGATAAATATTGATTTAAATAAAGGAGTTAAGAATTTAACATGGCAGAATCGATGATTTATTAATTTTAGGAAGGTTATGATATGATTGAAGTTTATCCTTAAGAACTTGAGGAAATTAAGAAGATTATCATTATAATTATTTGATTGCAAGTTATAAATTTTAAAATCTTATATTTGGATGTTGCATTTGGAGAATCCATAAGTATCGCATTGTTGAGTACTTTGAGGAAAAAGGAAACCGAGGAAAAAGATCATTGATGGATTAGTGTTGAATTCAAACTTTTTGGGACGAGATTTCAATTTTTATATATATGCGTGGATTAAAATCAAATTAGAGGAGTGGATATTAAATTCCGAGTATTGAATTATTAACTTAAAAAAAAATTGGAGGAAATTGTGATAAAAATGGACTTTGATTTTAATTCGAGGATTTTCAGGAATACGATAATTACAGAATTTAAAAAATAATTATGAAAAGACATTGTGGATTATTACCTGATTTCGTGGTTGATAAATTTAAACTTTGAGGGAAAATAATATAATGAATAAACATTACTATGAGGATTTTAAATTTCGAGGACGAAATTCTTTTAAGGAGGGTAGACTTGTCACTACCACATTCAAAAATAGGGGTATTTTTGACTTTTTAGATATTATTAATATTATAGTATTTATATTAAATGATTTCTCGATATTGTATTTAAATTAAATAATTGCATGAGGTATGTATTTAAATATATTATACAGTGTTCATTTATGTTTGAGCTGGTAGACTTGACCTAGAAGCCCCGTAGATGAACACCTGTCCGAATTATGGGATTATGTGGTTAATTATTTTAATTAGAATTAATTTATTGGAGGTCGTAATTAATTATCGTAATTTATTTAATTGTTGCGCCCTGCCCTTGCTTCGATATTTGGAGCACTACCCTAGCTTTTGTCTTCCAACAAATTTCATAACCTTGCCCTAGACGTGCCTGCCTTCCATTCTGATATTTTTGCAACTCATAATTATGATCTCTTGAGCTTCATTTTAGTCGCACAATATTCGTCGCGGACGTTTATTTAAATTCTAAATAAATTCTAACTTTGTATCGATGTACGTTCCAATCAAAATTGGAGGCAATCTTGACCCATTCTTCGTGCAACCCAAATTAGAGTAATATTCTGTTCTGAGTCTTCTTCACTAATGGTATTGATGACCCGACCTGATTTTGGCCCCATGTACTCCTAATTAATTTTAGAACACAGCTTATATTTTTTCCTAATTAAATTGAGGATACCATTTTGACCGATTCCGTAAATCCCGATTTAATTCCAATGCCCCACTAATTATGCCCATACAACACACACAACACCCCCTCACCCTACAAAATGCCAAACACCGAATCGCCCACCAAAATTTCATCATTTTATGCGTCTCTGCAAATATCCAATTTTAAGGGGGCTAATTTGCAAATTTGTATTAGGTGTCAACACCCCATTGGTTTAACCCAATGGAGAACCCCAAATTTTGACTAATCACCCCACATCCTCATTCCCCCCATGAAGAACTTCTCCATGTTAAATCTAGGCCATCCATTAAATGGGGCTCATCATAACCCTTCATTCCCACACATACTACCCTATATAAAGTCACATCATCCCCTATTCCCAAGAAAACCCTAATCCCCAAAAACCTAGGCTAGCCCCCACCTCCTCACAAGCCCCCAACCGTAGGCTTTTCATTCCTTTCCTTTCTTCTTCTTCTTCTCTTCTTCTTCTTCCTTCTTTTTCCTCTTCTATTTTATTTTTGAATTTAAAGGAAGGGGGGAAACAACTCATACACCTCCACTGTTCACTGTACTTCCCGGCCACTGTTCTCCGGCCCATCCGAAGATCCTCCCTCACGTCGAGTCGAACGAACAGCCACCCCGGCCTACAACTCCGGCAGCCGCAGCCATACTCCCCTCGCTGCAACCACTCCTCCCTACGCCGAGCATCAGCCCGCTGCCAGTCCGGCCATCTTCCACGGCGGTTGTGCACCACACAGCTCGAGCCGCTCCGCCACTGAATCTCCGGCCTGCATCCCCGATCCGGCAAGCACCCTCGCTGTAACCCGACCCGCACAGCCGAGCTCCGACCCCGTCCTCCTCCTACATTCCCTACTCCTCCCTGCATTACTCCCTACAACCCTGCTCCCGGCCAGCCGACCTGCTACTCCGGTCATACTTCCCCGACCCCCGGATGTCACGCCCCAATCTTCCGCAGGCAAATCGGCCGTTCCCGCTAGGCGGGAATCACCCTCGCCAGCGCTCCCGCGGAACGATCGCTTGACCCATCCGGGCGTGATGCCGCACGGGCGTGAACCGCGCCCGTACAAGGCCATGATTCATTGGCTGACGGTAAGAGTTCTAAGCCACAGAGTCGCACAGATTGTCCTAGTACAGCGGAGTCATGAACGCATAGGCGATCGGTAACAGGTTCACTGAGTCGACAAATATAGCGGAAGCATTGAAACACAAGTTGAAGTAAAGCAAGCTCTTTATTGATATGAACAAGTGTTACAGGCGACATATAGCCGAGATTATAAGTCGCTCAAGCCTCTCTCTCTGAAACAGTAAAAGCGTGCCAAGTGGCTACAATAGTGGAATAATTTGTACAGGCGATGTTCAGGCAAGTTTGGGCTATGTTCACAACATTATGTCTTGTATATGTGCTTCAGTTCCGGATGCACCGTTGCTTCGGAGTGATCTCCACGCCTTAGCACGCACATTGGAGGCGTCCGCACCGAACGAGGTTCCCTGCACCCTGCATACAAACTGGTGGATTATCAGTACATTGAATGCACTGGTGGAGAAGCTACTCGCCCGCTCGACAAAATCCAAACACGTAATACAGGTTCCGTGCACCAACTATTAAGTTGTCTTTCTAGTTGCCTTAGGACCACTTTCCTGCAAATATTGAATAGCCTAACATGTCGGGCAGTGCGCCGTGCAACATAAGAGGAAACACGGCGAGACTTACCAACTTACCATCTCCTTCCCTGTCCAAGGCAAACATTGAGGCAAACATCGTTAATTCAAGCACGGGCAAGTATAACATTCAGGAGGCATAGCATATGCAAACATGAGGGTCATTTTAACATGATCATTCAGGTGTTTAGTTGTTTATTGATGCGATGCAATGACTCGCACGCGGATAGCCGCTAAGCGAGGATGACTTATCTATATGAACGTTTGTCGCTGGCATAGCCATAAAGGACCGTTTAGTCTTTGAACAAGGATGGAAAGCAATAAATATTCGTTGTTGGCTGCAGACCATCCTGTCCGCACGTGAGACTATCGTGATGTTCCATCCGGATCGGAACGGTCCCAGTGCCCCGGTGACCGCCTGTGGAACTGTTAGACCTTGTTTCCAAGTTGTCCGCGATATGCAGGTCAGGGCCAGTTTCTAATCCATAACTTGATATGATAATCTATGATTCGTGATCTGAACGAGTGTTTGCTCCAAGAGCTGAAATACGTGGATTCGTTACATGGCGTGATTCTCGTTCAGACATAAACTTGATGTGATTATCATTCAGTTGCACGTGACGTGATTCTCGTTCAGCATTCTTTTGCCCTGATGTGTGCCCCTGGTTCGGGGATTGCTTGGCGACCCAATGGTCCCGGATACTTGTAGGTTCGTTCAGGCATGGAACGACTACGTAGTAGTCTCCCGGAGTTTGGATGAAAACATGGCAACATTCAAGCAGACAAGCATGCGTTTCTAAGGAACATAAGCAGGCACGTTGCTCGGACCCAAAGGTAAGTCGAAAGATGAAATCGTTAGAAACTTAGCATACGAGGGTCTGAACATAAGCAGTATTTCAATTTCCATGTTCTAGCATAGCAATATGAGTTGGGATTATTCCCTTAGCAAGGTGCGTTGGATTTATTAGCATACAGGGGGTGAATCACCTAGCGACTAGCATGAATATTCCAGATTTTATGTGTGCTGGCTAAGCAAAGACAAGTTCACCGTAGCCACCCACCTTAGCGATGATTTGCCTCGGTAGAGCGATACGCCGAGCGAGCCTCTGAAAGTCCAAGACGGATTCCTGTAGGGACAAGTCTGGATATCCTTTGCTTCTCGTTTGAGGCAAGGCGGGTCGGGACAGTTGCACTTTTGCCGTTTGAGTCGACAGTCCGCTAGAACGGAACGGGGTGTTACACCGGAGCCCCCTCGCACCACCACCCTGCACCGAATACTACCACCACCATCATCATCACCACCACCACTGATTCACTCCTCAGCCCGTAGCCACCCTCCCTCTGGCGACCTAGCTCCACATTCAGCCCGGCCCGACCACCCGGCCGGCTCTTTCCTGTAACTCTGGCTCCGGCCTGCTGTTGTACAGCTCCCCCTACACTGCATCGACTCCCTGCACCTCCGTCGAGCCCCACCGTGAGCTTCCTCTCCTCTCCCTCTCTCCCTCCTTTATTTAGTATATATAAATACGTATAAATATGTATTGTACGTATATGTAATATGTATTTGTGTGTATACGCATATGTGTGCGTATATGTGTATGTGTGTGCGTACGTATGTTGTATACGTATTTGGGTGTATATATATATATATATATATATATATATATATATATATATATATATATATATATATATATATATATATATATATATCGTGTATTCCCTATTTCTAGGTATACGTATTTAAATATATATGTGTATTTTCAATTAGTATATATATATACATATATATATATAGTATGTTCTCAAATATGTATATGTACATACATAGTGTATGTTAGTACATGTATTAATATATTTTAGTACGTATATTAATACATATTTTTGGTATATATATATATATACCTATATATATATATATGTATGTATTTTGGTATAAAAAATATATATTGTTTGGTATAAATGTATATATATCTATATATATATGATATATGTTTATATATATATACAAGTATTAGTTTTATTTAAAGTATATATATACTTATATCTATTATTGTAATTAATGGATATTAATATATATGTTAGTTAATGATATGTATATTTATAAATCTCTACTAGATGACCCGGGTATAAATACGGACACCCCGTAGCTACACCTGACCTATGACCCTGTGAACTGTTAGCAGTCTGCCACACGTACACTGACGTACTGGCAAGTCCCGTACCATTTTGATCGTCTGTCTTGCCCAGCAATCGCAGACGCGACGCCCGTGCAACTTGACGCACACTGACCCTAGATTGACCTATGCCATACTTGGCTTAGCCCCTGAGTTCGACGTTTTATGATTGTGTTAGTGTAGCATCTGATACAAATATTACATTTATTATATGTCTATAGGATTGTTGGATCTTCCAAACGATACTCTGGGATAGGATATTGGTTTTACCAGCTAAGGACCCAAGGCGAGTACATTCTCTGATTTGCTTCTTGTTTATGATATCTCCTATGTTCATTGTATCTAGTATAAATATCCATGCTCTTGACACGATAGTTACACGGATTGGTATATCCAGATCTCATCATGAGATATTATTCCTTGTTCATGGTGTAGCTT
The DNA here is from genome assembly GCA_036927795.1 of Iris macrosiphon. Classification (NCBI taxonomy): domain Eukaryota; kingdom Viridiplantae; phylum Streptophyta; class Magnoliopsida; order Asparagales; family Iridaceae; genus Iris; species Iris macrosiphon. Next base: position 14,565,839 of record JAYESA010000016.1, on the reverse strand, counting down.
GTACAAGTCTTATTCCCTTGTTATCTTGTGCATGTACAGACACTGATTTCCGGAGAGATTTGCTACCTTCCTAGGGAATCCCGTGCCATAGCATACCATGGTTGGATCTACTATACCAGTCGGGGGTGGAGAGTATTTTAGTATAGATATGTGATCATACCCTTCATGTACAAGTCTTGCTCACATGTTAGTGTTGGTCATACACCGCACGTATGACTAGCCAGGCCCTTATACCTGTACAAGTTCCCAAGTCGATCACATGTTAAAGCTAGTACTCACACACGTAGTTATAGTATTCTTGCTCATTGACATATTGTTCCTTCCCGCATTTACTTACAGTATTTTCAGTATTTCCTTTATTGTATATCTCTCGTACATACACATGCATCTTGTATATTTCCATCTATATACTGCTACATAGCTTATATCATTGATATAGAACTACTATTAGAAATATACTTTGCTCCTTCCTGACTGGAAATATTTTTCCTGACTATGCCTTAGAGGACCGGTATCCGACACTTTATGGACCACAGGGTGAGTAGCTGCAGACTTGGACTTGGTAGTTCAGTTGTGATTCCGAGAGGTCTAGCCGGAATCACTAGTTATCTAGTTAGTTTTTTCAGTAGTATATTGGTACCGGATTTGTCTTCGGCATATTTTGTTGAGACTTGGATATTGTTGAATTAAATTATTTACTTTAGACTTGTGTTGTAGTTTATTTTATTTCTTCGATATCTTATCGTGCTGTAGTTATGTGATTGAGTATGTTGTTCATTTATATTGCGTCATCCGTGCCTCCTTATGGAGATTGGATGCTTATGTGAGATTACTTAGATAGAATCATGACCTAGACAGCGTTCTACCGCCGATGCTGCGGCATAGGCTGGACGTACCCGCGTACTCGTGCCCCAATTCCGGGTGCAGGTCATGACAGGAAGGCATGACACACTTGGGATATTTGTAGGAGGAGGCTGAAGGTGTGTTTGTTCTGTGGATCTGCTGCTCACAAGATGCGAGCTTGCCCCACTGTACCTCCATTTGGTGGATCACAGGATCGGAGAGTTGGAGCTAGGCCACCTGTGACACAGTATCATATCCCGCACCAGCAGAGGAAGATACCCCAGCATGGCAGGACTTATGCGTTGACGGTCGAGGAGGCCGATGCTACGGGTGTCAGGTTAGCAGGTCTATCTCTTTTTGTTCTTCTTCCGGTCCTTTTTCATTCCTTGTGGTGTGTTTCATTAGTACCTGTTAGACTTTTCTTTTGTGCTGTGGTAGATAGTGTAGTAACATTGGCTGAGACTGTGATAACACGACCAGTTGGACCATGATCTTGCATGTTGTTTAGGTAGAATTTCTTAACTGTGATTGTTGGGGGTTTGACCTAGAAGAAGTGTGATCGACTTTAAATTTTGAGGACAAAATTTTTTAAGGAGGATAGGCTTGTCACTACCCCATTTCCAGGGCAGGATATTTTTTTATTTTAATTTGATAAATTGTGTATTGATCATAAATATTTGTATTAATATTTAATTAGTTGGTTGTATTTATTTTTATTAGTTATTTTAGGGTTTTGGCTAGTCTGGACCCATGTCAGACTCTAGTGGACCCTTGTTAAACCCAACCAACACCCTTGTCAGACTTATTTATTGGCTTAGAATAGTTTTTTTATTTTAAATTAGTTAGTTGGAGTGATTAGAAATTAATTAGAGTGTATTTGGAAATCCCAAACCCAAACCCTAATTAGGATGACTTGATTTAGAGGCATTTTGGTCATTTCACCTAACCCTAACCCTAACCTATTTTCCTATACATGGCTGACCAAATCCCCCCCCCCCCTTCATTTCCATTCTTCTCCTTCTTCATTCTTATTTCCATTCTCTTCTTCTTCCTTCTTCCAATTTTCTCCATTTCAAGTAAGTTCTCACTTTCTTCTCTTCCTTCATCTACTTCTTCCATAAATGCAAATCCTAAACCTTTGCTTTTTCTTAACCTAGATGTTTAGAGCTTAGAATTGGTGTAGGAGCTTGGCTTGGAGGCTTGGTGTAGGTGATTTTTAGATTTTTGGAGACTTTGGCCTTGGGATTCCAAATCCCAAGAGGTAAACCCTAACTTTTCTCTTAGTGATTGCTCTAATAGAGTATAATTAGTAGTTTAGAACCATCCTAGACCTTAGGGATACCCATGCGGGGAAGTTGGAGCTGTTTTGTTGTGTTTGGAGACTTTGACATTAGATTTTGTGTCAATTTTGAGTGAAATCCGAGATTGGCCCATTTTTGGTGTTGCCCTAGGTTAGACGGACCTAGGTAGACGTGCTTGGGTGTCTTGAGGGTAAGTACGTGTTCCCGTTCGGACACGTGAGATCGTGTCGGGGAGATTTGGGTGTTTCGGGCAATTTGCAGATTTTTTTCATCGTCGTGGGTTCCACATGCATGTGGAATTTTGCCACGGACCTAGAATCGGAGAGTTAGTATTTTTTTCTAGGTTCTAGACATCGATTAGAACACATGGATAAATTTTGGATCAATTCTAGTAGGTTTGGTGTGCGTTTCACGAGGTATCACGAACCGTACTCCACGTGTTCGTCGAAATGACCGAATGACTATTTCGACTTGATTTTTAGGCTTCGGGCTTGTGCGCGGGTTGGTTTGGCCTCGGAGAGTGTGTCTTAGAGTTTACGAGTATATATATATATATATATATATATATATATATATATATATATGTATTTTTAT
>JAYESA010000016.1:14220601-14560601 GCA_036927795.1 Iris macrosiphon | reverse complement strand
TGTTGTTGTTTAGACTTGGTAGTTGTTAGACTTCTTTGTTATCTTATCGTGCTTAGACCGTGATTGAGTACTTGGGTTATCTTATTATATTGCTCCTCCGTTTGGAGTTAAGATCTTGATAGGTACTTATATTGTTGTGTGAGATTGTTAGCTTGATAGTAGAACTAGACAGCGTTCTACCGCCGATGCTGCGACGTAGGCTAGACGTACCCACTACTCATGCCCAATTTCTGGGTGCGGGTCGTGACATTCTTGGTCTGGCGGGCTACTACATAAGATTTATTAAAGATTTGTGAGGATCTCCTTGCCTCTGACTCAGCTCACTCGGAAGGGAGTAACGTTCGCGTGGACGAATGACTGTGAAGCTTAATTTATGGAGTTAAAGCAGCGCCTCGTCTCAGCACTAATTCTTACTCTTCCAGACGGACCCGATGACTTTAAGATATATAGTGATGTCTCAGGAAAGGGTTTGGGATGTGTCTTTATACAAAAGGACAAAGTGATGGCCTTTGCGTCGAAGCAGTTGAAGCCTCACGAGAAGAATTATCCAACACATGATCTGGAGCTTGCGGAGGTAGTGTTCGCACTGAAGTTGTGGTGCCAATACCTCTATGGTATGTCGTGCGAGATTTATACGGATCATAAAAGTTTAAAATATCTCTATACCCAAAAGGATTTAAATCTACGAGAACGGCGTTGGTTTTAACTCCTTAGTGACTTTGACTTGATGATCAGATACATACCGGGCAAGGGTAATGTTGTAGCTGATGCGCTGAGTCGAGTGTTCGTTGTAAGCTTGGCTATTGATGACAAGCTGTATCGGGATATTGAAGATTTGGGCATTACACTTAAAATTAGATACAAAAAGGGGGCACAAGTGGCTCAGCTGTGCCTCGAACCCGACTTATTAGAAAAGGTCAAGTCCGCTCAGAAAGATGACATATTCCTGCAAAAGATGCAAGGTCTTATCTCAGCAGAAAAGGCAACCGACTTTGCGGTAGGCACGAACCGGACGATGCGAGTGAAGGAAAGATTGTGCGTTCCTAACGATGCAGCCCTCAGAAAAGAGATACTCACGCAAGCCCACTATGCAAGTTACACTTCACATCCGGGTAGCACAAAGATGTATCGAGATCTCTGTACGATATTTTGATGGCACGACATGAAAAGAGATGTGGCATTGTTCATGTCGTAATGCATGGCTTGTCAGAGGGTAAAGTACGAGCACCAGAAGCCGGACGGAGTGATGCAGAACCTTGTTATACCGGAGTGAAAATAGGAACATATAATGATGGATTTCATTGTTCGTTTGCCGAAGACACAACGGGGGAATGATGTCGTCTAGGTCATCGTTGATCTACTCACCAAATCAGCTCACTTTTTGCCTATCAAAAGTACTTGGAGTGCCGACCGCCTGGCCCAGATCTGCCTCAACGAGATCATTCGACTCTACGGCATACCCGTATCCATTGTCTCCGATAGAGATGGTCGATTCTTATCGCGCTTCTGGGAAAGCCTACAGTCAGCAATGGGGACGAAGTTGAAGTTTAGCTCCGCCTACCATCCTCAAACAGACGGCCAAACAGAGTGGGTCAACCAAATCGTCGAAGACATGCTACGACTCTGCGGCTTGGACTTGAAGACTAGTTGGGACATGCATCTAATGTTAGCCAAATTTGCATACAATAATAGCTATCAATCCAGCATTCAGATGGCGCCGTATAAGGCGTTGTGTGGACGGAAGTGCAGATCCCCGATCTATTGGGATGAAGTTGGAGAACGATAAATTCTTGGCCCTGAACTTGTGGAGCAAACCGTCCAGAACATCTGTTTGATTCGAGAACGACTAAAGGTAGCACAAAGTTGCCAGAAAAGCTATTCATACACGCATCGACGACCTCTTGAGTTCTTGGAAGGTGATCGAGTATTTCTCAAAGTCTCGCCCATGCGAGGAGTTACCAGATTTGGAGCAAAGGGAAAGCTAAGTCCAAGATTCATTGGTCCGTTCGAGATACTGAAGCGAGTTGCCCCGGTCGCATATCAGATTGTCCTACCACCGTCACTATCCGAAGTGCATGATGCCTTCCATATTTCACAGCTTAGGAAGTACGTGTACGATCCGAGTCATGTGGTGGATCTTGATCAAATGGACCTAAAGGCAGACTTGACTTATGTTGAACATCCTGTGCTGATCTTGGATTATAAAGAGAAGCTGCTTCAAAGTCGTTCGGTTCCTCTCGTGCGCGTGCTTTGGAAAAATTATTCGGTCGAAGAATCAACTTGGGAGCTTGAGTCTAAGATGAGGAAAAGGTTTCCCTCATTGTTTCATAGTGGTAGGTTCTATTCCTAAGTTTCGTGGTCGAAACTTCCAATTAGTTGGTTAGGATGTGGTGCCCCGTTTCTCCTATTCAAGGAGCGTGGCTAAGAAATACAAGTCGGTATCGTTCGATCGGGATAGATTAAATCAAGAACTCATCCTCGTTAATGATTTTCTCCTTCAGAATCGATTCCCATATTCAGTGAACCGTGCCCCGAGGATCGACTTAGCGGCAGAGTCAAGAGGGACCTCTCCGCTACAAGTTTTTTTGCCTAGTTTTTGCTGTCGCCTTGTTGCTTTCATGCTTTGAGTTGGTTTTCGGATTTGTTTGCGCTTTCTTGAATGATTTTGATGGATTTCATTATTTTTGTTTGTTGAACTGCACTTTAATTCCGAGCTTGAAAAGAGTAGAAGAGGTATTGATCAGCTGTTCGTGGCAATGCAGGTGATCGTGCAGTAGACGACGTGCAAGCAGAGTCTTGAAGCACCTCTTTCCTTTCCTCCTCAAACCAACTTGTGAGTGGCTTATATTTGATTCAGTTGACCTTTCTTCTAAGTCTTCACATCTAAAAATTTTGCTTTCTTGCTTGCCCCGATCAAACGATACCAAAATAACTAAAAGATGTCAAGATAAAAAGGAATAGACTTGGACTAATTTATGCTTGTCAATCAACTTGTGAACGGTTATCTTATTGCGTGCTAGTTCATTTAGAATATTCTATACATGCTTCAATTTTAGTTAGAATACATACTTCTCCTATAAATTGTGCTAAGTATGGAACACACCTTGTTATGAAATAAATTGTTCAGGAAGACTCTGCAAAATGAATCATGCCATGCTACTTGTCTTGTACTCGTGTTGCCTCAACTGTAAATTGATAACTTAATATGAACGTTGTTGATCACGGATAACTTGTGCACAAGGTCAATGGTTCCTGCGGACGGTCGTTGGGGCACTAGCACCGATCCGGTCCGGGCGGAACCCAATATTTAGTCTCACGTGATTGACGGGATGCTTGCAGTGCATCACGTGCTTTCGTTGCATACCATCCTAGTCAATAACTATTGTCCTTTGTGGCATCATGCCAGTGATCCCTACGTATATTTAAACCTGTGCAAGACTTGTGTCTTCGTGGCAGGGAAGAACATGGTAAGTATTGTGCAGGTGGTTCAGACGGGCAGGTAAAAGTCACCAAACGGTGGCAAGTTCATTTTAGTAAATTTTTATATTAATGCTTGCTTGTAAAATGAACTAAGGCAAGATAGAAAGACCACAAATAAGTTGCATGCTTCATATAAACAATGTGTTGATTGGTATAGTTGGGTTAGCTCGCCTTCACCAGTGTATTTCGATGTACTGACCCTCGTTGAAACAGGTTTCCCCCACCAAGGAGATCCTGCGAGGAGCTGAAGTCACTTCCATATCCAATCCAACTGTCGGCACGTCCTGATCCTGCCCTATTTTGAAGCATTTTTGAAGACCCAGGAGTTAGCAAACTTTACTCATGCAGCTCAGAGAAAAAGTTATCATCCTTCCTTGAGGTCTTTAACATTTTAAAATTTTAGTAAATGATGTAATGTACAGGACGACTATCTCATTTTTTATCCACTTTTGTAAGCCCGTGCGACAATTACCTGACTCGTTCAAGAATTTGTAAAATATGTTCATTATCAATAAAGAGAATTTTTCCATGTTTCAATTTTGTGTTTCAATTATCCGCGTACTCTGAATATGTGCTCGTTATGCAAAAATACCTTGGCCTTGTGCAATGCGCAACCTAGGCACGCACGGCGTCACGTCCGGAGGACGACTATCGATTCCACGGAATCGGGACGTGACATATTCCCTCATAATTTTTAATCCTAGACATACCAAATAAGGGTAAGAAATCTAAATCCATTTTCAAGCCTCCAAAACTTGAACCAAACGTCCCCTTAGATATTTTCTAAGTACGTATCAACTTTGACTCACTTTTTCTCCTTTGATTATTGTTTTTCTCAATGGGTTTTTCGAATTAAGATTTTTGGTAAAATCTACCTACATTTGTTATCCCCATAAGCTCACATTAATCTTCTACATGAAGACTAGTGACAATCATCCTTGAAGATTGATGCTTATTATCCCCGAAGACTGACACCACTCATCATGAAGGTTGATATTAATCATCCATGAAGACTGATGCAAATTGTATATTGAGTTGAGCAAACTCAAATGGGAGTGTTGTAGTTAGTTATAACTACCTAGATGATTGTGCCAACAATATAGACTCATCTCCTATTGATATGTCCATTTATCTTTTGTAACAAACTTCTCTTATGTATATATTTAAAGTAAAAAAAAATCACAGTTGGATTTTCTTTCCATGTACAGAATACCAAACTTTTATTTTCTTCATCTCTCTTCTACAAATTCTTGAAAAACTCCACACATTTCTTTGCACTACAACATATACTACATTTTATGCTCTTTTTTTTTTTAATCTTGCCATAATGATAGGAGACCCTCGGACTTAAGCTCATAGATCCACCCCTGACCCGACCACTAATTCATTTTTCTCTCCAAGAGATTCTTTCATTTTTCTCTCTCCGTTAATTATCCCATTTTTTCCTTTTAAAGTTAACATGATATTTTTTATTTTCTTAGGGAGCTAAGTTGGTAGTTTAGGGACTCCTTAGTATTAACAAAGATTTTAAGAGGGTTATTCAGAAAATTTTCTACTTATCAAAATTTTGACAGTCATTACTGCAGTTAAGATTGTCACAATTTTGAGTAATATAAGATTGGACAACCCATAAAAATAATAAATTTATAAATATTTAAAAAAAATTAGACTAGTACCGATTAATTTATAAAATAATTTATAAAAAGTCTTGGTTAAAATCCTTGGTGACTCCCTTCTATCTAGTGAGAATATATTTTCATTCTGGGGGCGGTCTCATCTCTAAAAAAGAGGAAATCACTGCAGTATTACTTTCATTGATGTTTATTTGTCTTTACTTACTTTAGGTTAATTATAAGGGCACTACTATATTTACTTGGGGCTAGCCTAGGATTGGGGCTAGCCCATTAATGAGAAAACTTTACTTACACTAGCCTATTAGTTTACTCATACTAGCCCACTTTGAAACCTTCTCCCAAACACTCCCAAACCCTCCCCACCCCACCGGAGCTCTCCCCCCTCCCGCCGGCCGATCTCCGAGAGTCTGTCCTCCTCCTCCTTGTCGATGGCTCCCAAAGTCTCGAAAGAATCAAGGTACAAATCATCATTCTCCTTGTGCTATTGCATTTGCAAAATTGTCCAAAAACTTTAAAAAATCCTATTGTATTTTGAAAATTTTGAGTGATTTTCTTTCCATTCTTCAAATGAGGGCATACAAGTCCTTGGCGGAGTTTAGGATGTAGTTTAGACGTTCACTTGGTTGATCGAACATGATTTTAGGGCATACAATGTCGAGAATCGTCGACATCGTCGAGCAGTATCGGACGGGACTGTAGATTTTTCTACAGTCCCATATAGATTTAGGACTGTAGGAAAATTGACAGTCCTATTTATATTAAGGACTGTCGAATTGTCTACAGTCCTAAATTTATATAGGACTGTAGGCATTTCAACAGTCCTAAAAAATTAGGACTGTTAAAAATTCTGCAGTCCTGTATACTTACAGGACTGTAGAAATTGCTACAGTCCTGAATGTAAAATTAAATTATGATGTTAAAATAGAAATTATTTTTTTGTCTTATAGTCATGCCCCTGGGAAGGACACTGTGGATGAAGATATAATGAGAAGATGCCCTACTGCGTCGATGCGTAAGGAACGCACAGTTTCGCGTACTATTGAACCAGGCGTCACTATCCGCGAGCCCGAGGCACGCCCTGAAGTGAGGAAACGTCGATTGACGAAGAAGACTGCCACTCGTTCGAAGAGACGTGCTCCTCCTAGTTCTTCCGGTTCTTCTTCCTCCTCCGATGAGGACATGCCAAATGTTCCAAATCGGCCTACTAATGGTTCAGGACCTTCTCAGCCTGCAGATAGTCCTATCGAGAGTCTCCCACAAACTATCAAAAACTGGACTACTGATGGTTCAGGACCTTTTGAGCAAGCAGATAGTCCAGTCGACACTCGTCCAAACGGTTGCTCTATGTTACCGTCGATCGAAAATCATATTGCATACCAAATATGGAACAATCGGTAAGTACATTACGTTATGATAAATTTATATATAGTTGTAAGTTCAAAGTTCATTTTACATAGAGGTATAATTTCATCCAATTATTGACTTTTCAGGAGAGTTCTCGTATGTTGACGGTGATCAACCACGGAAAAAAATACAATACATGGAGGTATAAATTATTGGGAGATGATGTGAAGGCAAAAATCAGTCCCACCGATCTACAATATTTGGGTAGCTACTCATATACGACGGTAGATAATGCACTGATTTCAGCATTTGTAGAACGGTGGCATCCAGAAACCAACACTTTCCATCTACCCAATGGGGAGTTGACGATTACCCTTGATGACGTCCATCATATATTGGGACTTAGGGTTGATGGTCGAGTCATGATGAATCAAACTTATGATGAGTCAAGCATCAACTTTTATGACTATATTGTGGATTATGTATCAGGGTGTCTGGGAGTTGATGCCACTAGCTTTACTAGTCTTCGAGAATTCAAGAAGTCCTACGGACTTCCTCTAAAATATTTGGAGAAAATATTCGCTGAACCGGCCCCCGAAATTGATAATAGCAAAAATGTGGCCCGCGGATATATGCAGTTTATCTTAGGGGCTGTCGGCATTACCGATAAGTCTGGAACGTCCATAAATGCCAAATATCTCCTCAATTTGGACAACATTGACACGGTGGACAAAATTTCTTGGGGAAGCGGTATACTGGCATACCTTTATCGCGAGCTTGGTGCGGCATCCCGTGTGGGTTCGAAGACAATATCTGGATGCCAGACTCTACTCCATGTATAGATATATCTTTGTCAACTTGTATACATAAATTTAACTTGTATTGTTTATTTTTGGACTAATATATTTTTAACCTGGTTACGTGAAGGCATGGATATACGAGCACTTTCCAACCCTGCAGCGGACGAAACTGAACCGAGGGTATAACGAGAACCTGCCTAGAATGTGCCGATGGAAGTCAACTAAGGAAGATGCCAAACGTTCTCACACATTGGCCGCCCTACGGCATGCACTCGAAGATATGACGACAGAAGAGGTAAATTTTGACCTAATTTTGTACTTAATTGGTATTAATTTACTACGTTATGCTAAATGACGTTATGCTAAATTTTATGAGGTACAGATTGTATGGAATTCATACCGTAATTTACGACAGACTACCCGTCCATTGCAACCAATCGCCTTATATCACGGTCTTATCAGTTGTCATGAAATCATAGAGGCTTATATGCCGGATAGAGTGCTCCGTCAGTTTGGCTACGTACAAACTGTCCCAAGGCGCACTTTGAAAATGATAACTCCTCCGCGCGGGACAAAACTGCTAAACTATATTCCTGCGTCGTTCAACTGGGTATCGGACTTCTTCACCGAGTGGCAACGCCACGTTATTAGAGATACCGACCGGCAAGCAGCAGTCAATATGGCGGAGTACAGCGACGATTACCTCGCCTAATACGCCGGTGTCGGACTACCGACCTTGTTCCAACGCGGAGGGGATATTGTGCGTGTACCGTCATATCTTCCTGCCAAATCGGTCTTGTATACTGCACTGGTCAAGATGGTGAGCCAACTTGTAGACTTTAAGTTTGATATTTGTAATTGTGGCTAACAATTTTTTTAAATTCTCATGAATAGGCAAGAAAAGTGAAGAAGTTGGGAAGAAGCCTCGTAAGTTGTCAGGGTTCGAATTATATGACAATCAATGACGAACTCCAACAAATCGACAACGCTGAAGATTTTTCTTTCTTGGAAAATAGAAAGCAACGTACAAAGAGGCGCCATGAAGTTTAAACTATCATTTTGAGTTGTAAAAGTTTGAATGAATATGACTTTTGAGAATTGTAAAAGTTTAAACTATGATTTTGAGTTGTATAACTTTGATTGAATTTGCTACTATTGACAGTTTCAATGAATTTGCTACTATTGACACTCTGAGTTATTTGAGTTGTATCAAAGTTTAAACTATCAATTTGAGCTGCATACATACTGTTGTCCAATTTGCAGACAGTGTAGCTAATTTTACATATAAGACAGTGGGTAAACTTTAGGACTGTCACAATTTTGACAGTCCTAGTATATACTAGGACTGTCAAAATTGTGACAGTCCTAAAGTTACATATAACTGTGCATATATGATAGTGGGTAAACTTTAGGACTGTCACAATTTTGACAGTCCAAGTATATACTAGGACTGTCAAAATTGTGACAGTCTTAAAGTTACATATAACTGTGCATACACAGTGGGTAAACTTTAGGACTATCACAATTTTGACAGTCCTACTATATACTAGGACTGTCAAAATTGTGACAGTCCTAAAGTTACATATAACTACTAATAGACAGTGGGTAAACTTTAGGACTGTCACAATTATGACAGTCCTAGTATATACTAGGACTATCAAAATAGTGACAGTCCTAGTATCCTGGCAGTTTTACATATTGACAGTCCTAAGTTATTAGTAGCAATGCACAATATACAGTCAAAATCTATTAGTATCAATTAGATAACTCCTTTCATTACACAACATACACACAACATACAATATATAGTTCAATATACAATTAAACATACATGGATCAACACAAAATATATTTCAATATACAGTATCAATCGATTAGAATATCAAAGTAGTCCTCCGGCATGATTTTTGGATCCTCCATCTTCATCATCTTCTTATAGGCAGCCATTGCATCCATGTGCACACGGAAGTCCGAGTGAATGTCGATATGAACAACCGCAAACCTCGGAAGCATAACCCACTGACTTTGACCTACGAATCTCCTCAAACAATAAGCCCAAGGCCTTATGAGATACCACATGGGTTAAACCATCCAAGAGGTGTTCTTGCTTGTATTCATGCTTTGCAATATTGAGGCTAATCTCAAATGATGCTACAATATCGTTCACCGTGGCAATAGTCATCAAATGAATCGATTGCCAAACAGAGACAAAATTACCGACCGATGATCGTAGATATCTTTTTAAACATGAGTGTGCTCCTTTGACCCGGTTCGTAGTGATCGTGCCATAATGCTTCACCATGTTGGTCCATGCTAAGACGAATTGCTCTTTATGTGGTTCTAGCCAAGTATCTTTGATATAATATATGCATGTCGGGTTACTCGTCTCCCACTTTTATTGGAACATGTATCATGCTGTGTCGTAGCTGTCTGTAGTACTTTCTCGCCATACAAGACTCCAATCACTGTAGAATTCTTCGAAGCGAAGCATGTCGATTTTACCGTCCACATTTTTAAATTTTCTCTTGCATTGAGCTTGGATATTTCTATTTATATGCCAAGTGCATAGTAGTCTATGCGCATGAGGAAATACAATATCTATAGCATTTATCAATGCATATTCTCTGTCAGTAACAAAAATAGAGGGCTCTTTGTAACCTGTGTAAAGGGATTGTAGTTTCCTCAACGCCCATATGTAATCCTCTACTGTCTCACTCTTCATAAAACAAAAAGCGACTGTAAATATTTTTCCTGTAGACGTAACCCCAACAACGTAAAAAAGAGGCATCTTGAACTTGTTGGTCTTATATGTACAATCAAGGACCAACACGTCTGCGAAGGACTGAGCTAAGTGTGTGCAATCAAGATGAGCCCAAAACAACGAAAGGAGTTCATAAGTTTGTGGATGTCTTCTATGGTACTCCACGTAGTGATGCTCCCCAAGCAACTTTAATACTTGCTGCATCGCCATTCTTCCTTTCATACTATTACATTTCGCTTTGGCCAAACTATTATAGATCGTCCTCATGGTAGACTTGTTTCCATCTTCTTTTTGTCGCACGGCTGAATAAATTTGTTTCGGTGCAACTTCGGAAAGGAACAATTCTTCAACCAACTTTCTCTCATCCTCCTTCAACCGTGCCACGTAGGCATGACCCGTAAGTGTCCCTGGAATAGGATGATTGTGTCTTCCATTCTTAACTTCGATTATCCAGTTCACATCTTCAACTTTTATAATCAATACCTTCAATGGACAACCATATTTTCTCGTCCTAACATTTTTCTTAGGGATTTCTTTTTCAACAACACCCTTTTTTTTATGATGCTCCATAAATACACCTCCTCTTTCGCATCCTAGCTCAAGATATTTTTGGCCCGGTCGAGATCTGATGGATCTTGCAATAACAATAACTACGTTATATCGTCTCCCAACTTCTCTGCACCACTCTAATGCTTCTTCATGGGTTACAAATTGAATATCCGTTGAGAAAATATCATCCACATCAACACCAACAGCAGGATGTACCACAATATCTGAACAAGGTTGGTCCTATAACCAATATAAAATAATATAAAAATTAATAACTTCATATAATTATCCAGGACTGTCACTATTTATACAGTCCTATTTTTAAATAGGACTGTCAAAATTATGACAGTCCTACTTTTATATAGGACTGTCGAATTTATGACAGTCCTCTATTAATTTAGGACTGTAGAATATTTGACAGTCCTATATTTATATAGGACTGTCTAATTTTTACAGTCCTTACTCGTGACTGTCGAATTAGGGTTGTCGTTTTACGTACCGTACGTGCTTCGGAACAACCAACATGTTCTTCGGAACGTCCGGAGTGCATATTTAATGAATTGGACGATCCGACTTCGTCATCGAACATATTTTCATGCATTGTTCCTACAATAGTCAAAATAAACTAAAACTTTTTCGGACAATCGCAAAACTTATTTATCGTAGGTTGTCGAAGACATACCAGAAGAATATTCCTTGGAGTATCACCAAAGTAAAATCCTCCTCCAACCACAACTAGCAATTTTCAATTTTAGGTTTAGGCTTGGTGGAATGAGGGTTTCTTCAAGTCTAGGTGGAATGCCAAAAATAGAAAAAAATTCACTTTTATACCTTGGTGTGGGTTAGCCCCAAGTAACTATGAGAGTGGCAAACTTGTAATTTTGGAAAAATTTACATTGGGCTAGCCCCAAGTAAAAAGTGTAGTGCCCTTATAATTAACCTTACTTTATCATAAAGTTGTTTTTTTCTTGATACATTCTGGTGGTGGTTCCTCTTCTCTTTTTTTTTTTTTTTTTTTTTTTGGAAGACTATTTGGTTTGAAGATTTAGAACATACAAGTGACCAAAATTCTAATTTTGAATCACTTCATATGTTTGGTCGAAAGATTTTCAGTAAATGTAAAAAAAAATATTGTAGCGAAAATATGTTTATATAAATTATGTGAAACGAAACAAGTTTGAGAAAATCACTAAGAACAAAACGTTCCGCCAACCCTGTTGGCGGAAAAGTGGAACCCTCAAATTCTGTCGTCAGAGTTGGCTGAAATTTGAGTTTGATGGTTTGGATTTATATGTATTGGTTTTTATTAGTTGGCTCAAGAGGGTTAGTGGTTTGATTCAAGAGGGGGGTTTTTATGGGTTGGTTCAAGTGAGATTTTTGATTTATTTGTGTTGGTTGATTGATGTGGGTTATTTTTTCAAAGGCTATATCTAACTGTCATCTCCAACAGCTATATCTCCAACGGCTATTTTTGATTTGGATGAAAATTTTGAGGAAAGAATGAAAAAAAGTGAACATGATCGTGTATATTAAATATATTAGCGATGCGGATGCAGATGTCACCAAACGTCGCCACATAAAAAACTTTACCGACGTATTACAAATGTAGTCACAACACGTCGCTAAAACTATAGCAACGTTCTTCGACTCATGGTGATGATATATTCACACTTACTAACTAACTATAGTCGCTACCCATCGCAATTTGTCACAAGCCTAGACTGGGCCCTGACCTAGTCATCGACCGAGCCGGTATGGACTTGGTCGAGCGAATTGGAGGGGCTGAACCGGAACGCTTCAGGTTTTTGAGCGGGCCGAGCTTTCAAGGCCCGATCCAGACTGAAATTAAAGTAAAAAGTACTTAATAGTATTGGTAACATGTGCATGCGTCTCTAGCTCGTCTCTCTTGTTAACTATACATCTTTAACTAGCTCTTCTCTCTTGTTAACATTTTATATACTTTAAACAATGAGATTTATATACAAACATTGTCAATACATTGAACATATAGATGCATCTAGTAATGAGTTCAGTGTACCCAAAGCCAATGGGGAAGGTTAAATTCTCTTCAATAACGGTGACTCTCCCTTCATTTCAAGATCTAGCTAAGCCTAAGCTCCCCATCTCTATAATCATGAATGTAGCTACTCCAATTAAAGAATGGCCTTTGCTAATCGAGCCAGTCCATCATTGAATCTCCAAGTATATGCGGTGGCATGCATGTACTATAATCCCATTCCCACTCTTTTGTGCCTTCAAATTTCCTTTGGTTGGTATATGCCATATGTATGCATAGTGTCAACATCTTCCTCTCGTCAGTCTCCTGTATAAGTAGTAACTACTCTACTCTTATATAAATCCCCACAAAACCCTAAGAGCCTGCTTGACAATTATGGAAGTAGCGGTTATGAGATATTTTTATAGTACCGATTATGAATGGTTATGAGAGATCCGATTTTGAGTAGTTTTAAGTAACAACTTTTAAACCAATTCAATCCATACTTGGTAACGAACGATTTTGAAACTTTTACAATAATAAATAAAATAAAATCATTCAAAATCTATCGATTTGGAGTGTTTATAAAGCCATCCAAAATTACGTTATACCGATTTCGAAAGATTTTTGAGCCGACCAAAACCAGTGCCACATAAAAATTACAAAGTAGAGGTTTTCATAAATGGTCAGTTCAAAAATATTCCAAAACCGATGAAAATTTGTTACCAAGCAGACCCTAACTATAATCTCTCTCTCTCTTTCTCCACGGATGATATGACAATGTTTATACGGTCGAAGCGAGTGCCCGGCCCCCTCGACCACAAGGTCAAAGCCCGCTTATGAGGCGACGACATGTTGACCCCCACCGGATACGCCAACAGTGGCGACGAACATGAGGCTTCAGAGCCTCTTTTCACTGGCCCCATCCACGCATTCCTCGACATCGACCACAACGACGACTCATACCACTCCACGGTTGAACAATCAAGCCATGCACCCCACGGAACCGAACAGAACCAACCTCGCCAAATTTTTGCTAACTTAGTTGGCGAAAATGTCGTCAGCTTCGTTTTTCGCCATCTTGGTTAGCGGAATCTCGCCCACTTTAGTTGTCTGCCAACTCAGTTGGCGGATCGTTACGTTCTTTCTAATTTCGATTAAAAAAATTCATTTAATCTAAATTATCGAAATATATTTTCGTTCAGGCAAATTTTCTGTAAATTTTATTTTGATTTGATATGAACAGTAAATCTTATCTGCTACGAAATCAAATTTTTGAAATCAGAGGTCTTTTTTTCTAAAGTGAAGTGTGGAAGTAGAAAATCATCATTCCCACTTCGCACGTTTGGTTGGAGGATCACTTCCTCTCTACTTTAACAATTTTTTTTTACTATTTATATTACTTCAACAAAAAGTTGTAATTTTTTACTCGTATCAACAACCAACCAAACACTAAATTTTATAATTTTTTACTAATAACCTCAATTTCTTCAAAACACCAAAACGAAGGACTTTTACTTCGTTCCACTTTACCGCAATACATACGCAAAATGTCGATTTTTAGAAAAAAAAAAAATTTACTTCGTTCCACTTTAACGAGCCAAACAACCCCTTAAATTCAGGACTCAAAAAAAAGATACTTTAATATTATTCCATCTTCAAAATTTTACAAGTTCAACCCATCTATAAGCAAGTAATAAGCAACTATTATTTATTTTCTACATAAATTATTTTAATATAATCATATACACTATATTATTTTGCATCTTTTATACAAAAAAAAATTATATAGAGAACAAAATTCTCTAAAATTATGTGTAGGATCCCAAATATTTTGAAATTCTAAAAAAAAAAAAATTAATACTAATAAAAAATATATTAAATATTAGACTCTATTAGAATATCTCAACAAAAAGCTTTTAATAATATAATTATTAAATTAATTAAATTTATAAATTAAATAATATTGGATAAAATAAGTATAAATATTTGATCCTCAAATTTGAGATTTTTTTCCATCCGCAAATTTGAGAAACGTTTCTTTTCATCATCAAAATTTCTCTAAGAATGGATTGAAGAGAAAAAAAAAATTCTCATATAGGTTGAGGACTTGATTGTAAGGGTGAGCATTATTCGATTTTGGACCGGAAATCAAATCAAACTGAACCGAATCAGAGATTCAGTTCGGTTTGAAAAAAAATTGGTTCGGTTTAATTTTGAAAATACTAAAAAAAAATTATTCGGCTTCGTTTCAAAATCGAATAAAATTTATGCAATTATGTAAATATCCTTAATTTTATGCGTATTTTATAATTAAAAATGTGTATATTTTTTTATATTTTGAAAACAACAATTCTAAGTATGTGTTTTGAAGCTCAACTTTGATAATTTAACAACTTGTCCAACTTTGGAACCAACTTTAAAATATTTTTTTTATATATTTCTTAAGTTTTGAAGGTTCTCTCTGTTTTGAAGCCGAATAAAACCAAAAGAAGTACAATGCGACCGAAGGAGACCAATAGGGAGTAGTAACCAACTTAGATGCAGCATGAACATTACTGCAAAGAGAACCTCACGACGCTTAACCTTGTCCAAAATGAAGTGGCAGTCAACCTCAATTTATTTGGTGTGCTCATAGAAGATTGAATTCTTAGCAAGATAAATGAACTCCCTGTCCGTGTACTATGTGCATGTTCCTAGTATTCTAGAGACTCGTAAATAAACAAGATTTTGGATACTTATTTAAGGACTAATTAATGTTTAGACCATGGATTTTATATCAGCTTAGAGTTTAAGCCATTACATATCCAATTAGAAAGTTTGAACCATAGATATTATTTTTTTTTTATTTCTTTTTTCCCTTTATATTACCTCTCTCTCTCTCCATGAGTGATAATGAACTTTCCTATATAGGCTAGGGAGGGTATAATGGAAAAGATTAAACAAAACAAAAAATCTAATTAGCCCCTTTTTGAGAGAGAAAGAGAGACAGAGAGAGAGAGAGAGAGAGAGAGAGAGAGAGGATAGTTTGAAGGGTCTTATGGATAGAAAAATCATAAAAACAAAAAAGGAAAACAAAAACAAAAACCTTGGTTTCCCTGAGGAGTAGAAAAGAGTCTCTCTCTGTCACTACCGTTTTTCGGATAGGGGTATTTTTGTCTTTTTCTATTATTAGTAATATTATAATATTAGTATTTTAAAATTTATTATATTAAATGGTATTTCATAATTATTTAGTTATGGTGCATGTTATATATTATTTATTGTAGTATTTAAAATATTGTTAACATGTTACATTATACTTTGGACTTGTGTTATTGGACCTAACTAAACTAGATTTGACTATTGAACCAACAATTTATTAGTTTAGACTTGAGCCCAATATCCTAGCCATTTCATTAAGTTGGTGATTTCATTAGTCAAACCATTAAGAATAGAACCTTCCTTCCTTAATCATTTTCTTCATGACAAGCTCCAAGGGGTATTTAAGACTTTCTACATTGCTTGGTGACCAAGAATAGGGGCCGGCCAATAAAGGAGGGTTTCACTCTCTCTCCCCTATCTTTCCATTCCAATTCTAGATCTAGAATAGTTCTTCCCTAAATTGTCTCTTCCCTCCACCAAACCAACATCAAATTTCTACCAAATCTTATCCTAGTTCACCCCTACTTTACCATTTGAGACTCTAGGAGCAAGAAGAAGGCAATAATCTACAATTTGGAGAAAATTGCACAAGTTGAAGATTCTTGGTGGTCATTGGAGATTTTTATTGAGAATTCATCTCTCAATAGGTATAATTCAGTTTTTTCTAATTAGACTCTAAATCTATAGTTTAATCATTATGAACCCACCTATTGACTAGGACTATCCATAGAAAGAAGAATTGGCCTCTAGGGACCCCTATGGTGAAAGATACCATGTATTTTGTGTCAATTTTAGGAGAAATCCGAGATTGGCACACCAAGTATTTGTCATTAGGCTTGATAGACATTTTTGTGTTTGATTTGGGTGTGGTGAGTCTAGTGTCGTATCCACAATTGGGTACGTATAGGCCGGGTCATGGCAATTTGATGACACGGGTTGATTTGGAGGCTTTTTCTTCGACACGGAGGTGTGCACATGCCATATTTTGATACATATACGTAATTGATTAGCTAGCACTTTATATTATCTTTAATTATGATTCTAGACTTGCTTGTGTCCTTCGGGATATATTTGGTGTTGTGTTGGGGCCGTATTATAAGCGTATCATAGATTTAGTGTGATACGGGGGCGATGCACTCTAAGTGTTTGATCAATTTCTTGTGTATCATGTATATTCTATTTAGTATGTGTTATATCTATTTTATATGGTATGATATATGTATGTATGTATGTATGTATGTATGTATGTATGTATGTATGTATGTATGTATGTATGTATGTATGTATGTATGTATTTATGTATGTATGTATGTATGTATGTATGTATGTATGAGTAGATATTCATGATGTTAATAAGCTATACTATGTGTAGGTATATATATATAGGAGAGTGTTCAGATTTGGGACTGTGATTGTTGGGTTGTTGATTTTGACTGACATGAGTGTGGGTTAGGTCTGTGATATACATGTATATAGTTAGCAACAGTCATAATTCATAGGTGTTTTAGATGTTGGTATCATTAGAGTATTGCCATGAGTGTGTGCTTTGGGTTATTATATTATATTTGTAACTGTGAGAGAGACATTAGAATGTGGTAGTGTATAAAGTTTAATGGGGGCAGGATTTGTGATGTGTGACAACATGTGGGAGCTACTTTGCTTGCACTTGTGTGCAAGCAATGCAGGAGGTGGGGGTGAAGTTTAGTTCATGTATACTGTGATAAGGGTATCCAGAGTCAAGAGGGGAGTCTGTTATGTTCAGCATGCTGCATTAGCAGCAGTAGGTAAGTGTGGAGGGGTCCGATACACTAGTGCACAGCAAGAAGAAGAGCACAACAATGTGCACATAGGTAGGGATCGGGTAGGAGACTGTTAGAAATAGTTAGCAGCAGATGGGGGCTGTCTATTAATGTTCCTTGATGTTTGTCACGCCCCGATCTCCCGCAGGCAAATCGGCCATTCCCGCTAGGCGGGAATCACCCTCGCCAGCGCTCCCGCAGAATGATCGCTTGACCTATCCGGGCGTGATGCCGCACGAGCGTGAGCTACGCCCATGCAAGGCCATGGTTCATTGGCTGGCGGTAAGAGTTCTAAGCCACAGAGTCGCACGGATTGTCTGAGTGCAGCGGAGTCATGAACGCATAGGTGATCGATAATAGGTTCACTGAGTCGACAATATAGCGAAAGCATTGAAACACAAGTTTGAAGTAAAGCAAGCTCTTTTATTGATATAAATATGTGTTACAGGCGGCGTATAGCCGAGATTACAAGTCGCTCAAGCCTCTCTCTCTGAAACAGTAAAAGCGTGCCAAGTGGCTACAATTGTAGAATGATTGTACAGGCGATGCTCAAGCGATGTTCAGGCAACGCTCCAACATTATGTCTTGTATATGTGCTTCAGTTCCGGACGCACCATTGCTTCGGAGTGATCTTCACGCCTAAGCGCGCACGTTGGAGGCATCCGTACCGAACGAGGTTCTCCCGCACCCTGTATACAAACTGGTGGATTATCAGTACATTGAATGCACTGGTGGGGAAGCTACTCGCCCGCTCGACAAATCCAAACACGTAATACAGGTTCCGTGCACAACTATTAAGTTGTCTTTCTAGTTGCCTTAGGATCAGTTTCATGCAAGATTTGAACAGCCTAACGTGTCGGGCAGTGCGCCGTACGATGTTAGAGGAAACACGGCGAGACTTACCATTTAGCCTTCCTTGTCCAAGACAAACATTATAAATCCATGCACGGGCAAGTATAAATATTCAAGAGGCATAGCATATGCAAACACGTTGGGTCATTTTATCATGATCGTTCAGGTGTTCAGTTGTTTCTTGATGCGATACAGTGACTCGTACGCGGATAGCCGCTAAGCGAGGATGACTTATCTATATGAACAGAAGTCGTTGGCAAAGCCATTTATGGACGTAGTCGAGGATAAGGATAGCTTGCTACAAGAGTACACGATCCGCTGCAAGCTACCCAGTCCCGAACACGACGACTACACACGAGCTCCATCCGGACCGGATCGGCCCCAGTGCCCCGGTGACCGTCTGTGGAACTAGTCCGCGACATGCACTTTCTTTTGGGTCTTTCAATTATCACGAGATACACGAGAACACGCGTGCACTAGAACACGAGAACACGAGTGCACGGGAACACGAGTACACGAGTACACGGGATACTTGAATCTTGTTTCTGTACAATAACTTGCCTTGATGCATTCCCCTGGCTCGGGGCTGCTTGGTGACCTAACGGTCCAGGATACTTGCAGGTTCAATCATGCACGGAACGACTACTTAGTAGTCTTCCGGAGTTTGGATGAAAACAAGGCAACATTCAAGCAGACAAGCATGCATTTCTAAGAAACATAAGTAAACACGTTTGCTCGGACCCAAAGGTAAGCCGAGAGTTAGATCGTCAGGGGACTTGGCATGCGAGGGTCTGAATACAAGCAGTATTTCAATTTCCATGTTCTAGCATAAGCAATACGAGTTGGGATTATTCCCTTAGCTAGGTGCATTAGATTTATTAGCATGCAGGGGGTGAATCACCTAGCGACTAGCATAAATATTTCAGATTTTATGTGTGCTGGCTAAGCAAAGACAAGTTCACCGTAGCCACCCACCTTAGCGATGATTCGCCTCGGTAGAGCGATATGTCAAGCGAGCCTTTGAAAGCCTAAGTTGAATTCCTGTAGGGACAAGTCTGGATATCATTTGCTTCTTGTTTGAGGCAAAACGGGTCAGGACAGCTGCACTTTTGCCGTTTGAAACGGCAGTCCGCTTGAGCGGAACGGGGTGTTACAATGTTAGTCTGGGTTAGTTGTTTAGAGTACAGATCTATTAGTAGTATTAGTACTTAGCTATGTTAACTTATGGTTAGTAACTGATTAGTGGTAGATGTTAGTTAATTGTTAGTTTAGTATGAGTTAATGTTAATATATTGTTAATGTTAGTTGATAAGTTAAGATATTTGTTGTGTTAACTGCCAGTTACTTAGTTAGATGTCAGGTTAGTATTATGTATGTTATGAAAGTTAGTATGGTGTACTGTGATGTTAGTAGTTAGATTTAGATATAAATATTGGAAGTAGAGATAGGTAGTGGACCGTTGGCCTGTGTGTGGTAGTTCACAGCAAATGGAAGTGATGGTGTATGCATGTATGAAGAGAGTGTGGGAGTTTTAGTGTGTGCTTATGTGGTGCTAGAAGTATGTGAGAGCAGTAGCTTTAGGTAGTGATTGTGACTGGAGTATCATTGGAGATGGGGGTTGGATGTGGTTCATGAGCGAGTATCAATGGTCAGGTGCACTGCATTATGAAGTATCTGTAGAGGAAGTTGTACATTGGTGCAGTCTACAACAAGTGAGTATCGGGTTTTAGTGTGTTGCATGTTCACAACAGTGAGGAGGAAGGCACAACTGCAACATGTGGGTATGCAGTCCAAGCATGGACTTGAGGGTATATGTATATATATATAGATATATTAGTTAGTTGCTTGATGGGTCAGTTAGTTGGTATTAGATAAGGGTGAGATATTCATAGGCTAGATATTAGTTTACCTTGAGTAACACCAAGGTAATAAGTGAGGGTGGGGTATCATGGGATATTGGTATGGAATACCAAGAGGGTGTTAGATAGTGTGATATCAAGTTGGCTCAAAGCCAAGGTATCCAACTAGTGTGAGTATTAGATATACGATACTTGTATATATTGTATATTATTTTTTATTATCTTGAGATACTATTAATATTTAGCTAGGATACTCTAGTATCTTAATATAACTAGTATAGCCTAAAATGTAAGGTATGGACTCAATAACTAATATATAGGCTAGCATAACTTAGAAATAGCTAGTTTGACCTAGAGTTGACCTAGTTTGACTATTTTTGGCTTAGTTTGACTTATAATTGACTTTAAGACCTAGATTTTGACTAGTTTAACTTGTTTATCATTTCAAACAATTTGTTGATGTTATATTCCATATTTAAGTCTTTGAGGCACTGTTCCAGATACGGGTGATACTTTATCCCGGATTTCAGGTGAGTACATTCTCTAATAGTTTCCTTATTTGATAGTCTTTATGTTACATGTATTTAGTATTGAGATATTTGATTCCTGATACGATGGTTACACGGATTGGTATACATTGATCCTTATCATGAGATGTTATTATCGTAATTACTCCGTGATCGCCGTGTCGTAATTCGTGATTACTCAATAATTACTGTGATATCTTCGTGACTATATAGACCGTGATCATCGTGCATGATATAATAGACCGTGCATCATGATTTATGTGATATTATAGACCGTAATAATCTTGTATGATATTATGGACCGTACATCGTGATATACGTATTATAATGTGTCATGATTTGGATCCGTGTACTAGTCGGGGGTTGGAGGAAGTATTAGTGGATATGTGATCATACCTTATATCCCATGATTTAGTGTAGCCCGTGATAGCTAGCAGATCATGCAACTTACATGTGGTCACGCTAGCTCCCCTTTATTATTGTAGACCGGGTTAGGCCCAAGCCAATCACATATCTCGCTAATATTTTAAGGCACAGCTATATTGTATTTCCTTATTCCAGTTTATTACATTAATGTTTCTCACCATATTGGTCTCAGTTTATTTCCATTTTCTTGCCATGATAGATACTCTTCTAGTTATTTCCATCATTTATTTTCTTTACTATTGTTGTTTCATAGTTTCTGTCAATTAATGGAACTGCTATTGGGTTATACTTTGCTCCAATCCTGACTGGATAATATTTTTTAGTAATTATTGTGCTCTCCATTCCGGGATCTCAGAATAGTGCCTTAGACTGGACTACTATTACCATGTGGACTTGAGGTAATTTTTATAAAGTTCTAGTTTAGTGTTCATTTTCCATATATTGTCTAGTTTTCTTTTTGTTAGAATGATTATTTGAGTTATCGTTCTTGTTCATTCTTCCGTTAGATTATTGTGATTGAGAACTAGTTGATTAATAGTATGATTGATAGTTAGATATGATGACCTAGACAACGTTCTACCGTCGATGCTGCGGCGTAGGTTGGACGTACTCACGTACTCGTGTCCCGATCATGCGGGTGATGGTCGTGACACTCTCTCCCAATCTCAAATCCTTATTTTCCCCATTTATTTCTAACGACAAATTATAAAGGCACTCCAATAGTTACTTAAGACAGCTCATTACTTCACGATAGTTCGGATTTTTGTAGCTTTTACTTAGGACATCCCAAAATTTACTCAGGATAACCCAACCCTCCCAAACATTCTCAAAATTATTCATTCTTAATTTCTACTCTCTCTCTTCAAATTTCCAAACCCCCAAATCCTAACCCTAATCCCAACCCCAATCGCCGGAGGAGGAGGAGAAGGCGGCGGCAGGAGACGGGGGAGGGAGCGGAGGAGGAGGCGTGCGCGCGAGGGCCTATGTTGTTGTTGTTGTTGTTGTTGTTGTTGCCGCTACTGTTGGTGCTTCCGCCGCCGCCGTCGGCCTGCCCCCTCATGCGTAAGTATGCCTCCGCTGCGCGCAACCCCCGGCACCCCTCATGCGTCCACCTCGCGCAGCCCCCGCACCCCGCACGTGCCTGCCCCGCACGCGTATGCCTTGTGCAGTCCCCGCACCTAACACCCCACAAGCGTCCTGTAACCATCACTTTTCAGGATAGGGATATTTATGTTATGGGTATTATATTTATTAATTATAATAATAATTGGTATGGTTGTTTATATATAATTAATTAATATAGAGGATGGTGCATGATTAGCCCCTTAGTTAGACTAGTTGCTAATGAACCCAACTAGACATGAACCCAACTAGACTTATC
Organism: Iris macrosiphon; assembly: GCA_036927795.1. NCBI lineage: Eukaryota > Viridiplantae > Streptophyta > Magnoliopsida > Asparagales > Iridaceae > Iris > Iris macrosiphon. Next base: position 14,538,049 of record JAYESA010000016.1, on the reverse strand, counting down.
ATGGCCAATAGAGTAACCTAATAAATTAGTCTTGGTTAACTAGTTAAGTATAGGGAATGAATAGAATATCCCATTCATTTAATATTGAACATTTATTAGTTAAATCTTTCATTAGCTAAACTCTCCATGACAAACCATGGAGGACATTTTGGAATTTTTATCTAACTAACCCTAACCTAAATGTGGCCGGCCCTATTTAGGAGGAGGGAGCCCCCCTCTTCTTTATTAGTTGTTCATGAAAAAACCCTAAGTTGAGTTCTTCCCCCAAGCATTCATTCCTCCACCAGACTCCTCCAAATCAATCACAATCCCTCTTATTTTTATCCCCAAGGAGAGATAGAAGCTTGAAGGTTGCAAGAGACTTAAGGAAGAGGAGTTTGGCTAGAGATTGGTGTTCATTCCTCACCCTTGTGCTCATTTGAAGGAACCACATTGAGAATCCATCTCCCAATAGGTAAAAAATTTAATTTTTTCTTGTCATTTCAGATTTGAATGGTGTATTAAACCCATAGGAACCCTCCCTTGGTTTAAGACTACACATAGGAAGAAGAACTAGGTCCATAAGAGGCCTATGAAGGAAGTTATATTAGATTTTGTGTCCATTTGGAGAAAACTCCGAGGTGGCATACCAAGTGTTTGATAAAATGCCTAATGGATAATTTCTTACTATTTAATATTAGTTATTGGTATTTTGGATATGTCATGAGAATTTGGTTGTGTTTGTGAGTGATTTAAGTGAGTATCACATGAGTATCATAGTGTGATACCCATGTGTGGCTTGATGCACCCAAACTATTTGTTAGAATGGTATAGGTATATGTGAGTGTCTATTTGAGTATTAGTTTATATACATTTGGTATATTATATTCAAATTTACGCCTAGTATCCTATGAATGTATATATATATATATATATATATATATATATATATATATATATATATATATATATATATATATATACACACACACACACACACACACACACACAGATATGAATATTTAGTGTGTGTGTGTTTCATTGTGAGAGATCAGTGTGCAGTGTGTGCACTGTGCTGTACACACTTACACACACACACACACAGATATGAATATTTAGTGTGTGTGTGTTTCATTGTGAAAGATCAGTGTGCAGTGTGTGCACTGTGCTGTATACACTTACACACACACACACACACACACACACACACACACACACACACACATGAATGTTTAGTATGTGTGTGTGTTTCATTGTAAGAGATCAGTGTGCAGTGTATGCACTGTGCTGTACACAATAAACTATGTATGTGTATTTCACTGTGTGCAGGGTGTTGGGGTCAGTGAGGGAGTGCTGGGTTGTGGGAAGTAGGAGGAAGTGTAGGTGGATTTGAGGATGTTAAGAGTGCACTGTTGGCAGTGAGGGAGAGGTTGTATTAGCCACAGAAGCAGTAGCATGGAGCAATGCATGCCTTGCTTGCTGCTCAGGCAACAATAGAGTGAGTAGAAGCAGTACAAGTACTATTATCCAGTGGTGCAGCAAGGCTCGAGTGTAGGCTTGAGCCAATGCACATGCATGCGAATCGAGGTTGTAAGGGAAAAGTGGGGGAGTTTAAGTATCAGTAGAGATGATAGTGTGCTTGTGTGAGATGGAGTTATAGCTGTGATGGGGGGTGCTCGGGATGGTTGCATTAAAGGTAGTTGTTGTTATAGTTGTTGTAGTTGTAGTTATAGTTGTTGTAGTTATTGTTTGGTGGTGTCTGTGCTAGAACAGAATGCAACTGTAGTAGCAGCAACATTAAATGTTTCAGTAGGATCAGGGGAGCTGAGAAGTAGCTCCACATGAAGATCAGGTAGCATTTCTTCCAGTGTTGAGGAGATAGGGAAAAACTGCAAGTGATTAGCAATGATGCTCGGGTAGGAGCTCTGGTGCTTGGCACTAGAGTGCTAGTGCAAGAAACAAGCCTTGCTGCATATGCAAGGGATAGGAGGGGAGCATTTTGGAACTTAATTGTGAAATATTGAGGTGTTAACAGTTGCATTAGGCACTGTCTTTTGTATCAGCTAACAACAAAGAGTTTGAAGGGGGGAAACTCTTCCTGTGAACAGTGAGGAAGTGGATATAAGTATCAGTGAACTTAATGAGTATTAGTGAGGGAACTGCCATGTATCAATGATAAGCTAAGGGAGTGTGCAGTCATATGCTAGAGTGTGTGTCTAAAGTGAGGGTGAATGTTAGAACCTGTACACAAGCAGATGCTATAGGAGCAAGCGTTCTAGTGAGGGAAGAGTGTTATCAGGAAGTGTCCAGTGATAGGTATTTACGTATACCCATGTGAGTGTGCACTTATGTAGGATTGTAGGGAACACTTCAGCAGCAGTCAAGGCATATTGGTAAGGAGCTTGGTTAAGATTTAGTGTAGGAGGTTCAGGTTAGAGTGAAGGGAATGTAGGTGATTGATAGTGTATCGGTGAGTTTAAGGTTAAGTATTATGTAGTTGTGTGAGGGGGATAGTATTAATAACACTGATACATGGTAGTGTTAGTGACTATTAGGGATTTATCAAATAGTATATGGTTAGTTAGATATCAGTAGAGATATGAGTTAGCATGTTAGTGTTAAGTTATATATATAATATATGTTATTATCAAGTTCATTAGTATGTGTATAAGAGTGACAGTTAGTATATGTGTAGTATTAGTGTTAGATGATAGGTTATATGTTAGTATTAGTTAGTGTGTCAATGTGAAAATAAGGTACTAGTTTGTAGTTAGGGAAATAGTTAAGGTATTAACTATTCACTAAGTATTTAGCTAATGCTAAGGTAATGGATATAAGGTATGGTATTAATACTAAGTATGGGTATCAAGGTAGTAGAGATGTATGGATATTAATATACTAGTTAAATATGATAGCTCGGAACCTAATTGACCTAGTGTTGACTAGAGTTGACTATTTGACCATAAAAGTCAACTTTTGACCTAGTTTGACTAGATGAGTCTAGATTTGACCTAGAAATCCTATTTTAACTCAATTTAAACTTGTTTATTCTTTCAATACACCGAATGACATGGTATTTCATATATAGGTTTGTGTGACAAAAGTTCTGATACCATTTCGTATAATTTTGCAGGACTAACACCCTGTTCCGCTCAAGCGGACTGCCGTCTCAAACGGCAATAGTGCAACTGTCCCGACCCGCCTTGCCTCAAAAGAGAAGCAAAAGATATCCAGACTTGTCCCTACAGGAATCCGGCTTGGACTTTCAGAGGCTCGCTTGACGTATCGCTCTACCGAGGCGAACCATCGCTAAGGTGGGTGGCTACGGTGAACTTGTCTTTGCTTAGCCAGCACACATAAAATCTGGAATATTTATGCTAGTCGCTAGGTGATTCACCCCCTGCATGCTAATAAATCCAACGCACCTAGCTAAGGGAATAATCCCAACTTGTATTGCTTGCTAGAACATGGAAATTGAAATACTGCTTATGTTCAGACCCTTGCATGCTAAGTCCCTAAACGGTTTCAACTCTCGGCTTACCTTCGGGTCCGAGCAACGTGCCTGCTTATGTTCCTTAGAAATGCATGCTTGTCTGCTTGAATGTTGCCTTGTTTTCATCCAAATCCCGGGAGACTACTACGTAGTTGTTCCGTGCCTGAACGAACCTGCAAGTATCCGGGACCGTTAGGTCGCCAAGGCAGTTCCCGACCCAGGGGACTGCATCATGCCAAGTAAAAGAATCATGCTCCTGTGGCAAGACTCATTCAGCTATTCGGATCTCATTCAGCTATTCGGATCTCTCTGCAAGTCTCCCTCGTGTGCGGGCTTACAGCAGCCCAGGAGACTGTGCATATCCAATAGCTAAATGAATCATGCATACTGCTTGTCGTGTGCTCGTGTGTAAATCAAATAATCGTGTTGCCTGAGATTGGTCAAATAATCGTGTTGCCTGAGATTGGTCAAATAATCATGTTGCCTGAGACTGGTTTAACCCTGACTTGCATGTCGCGGACTAGTTCCACGGACGGTCACCGGGGCACTGGGGCCGATCCGGTCCGGATGGAGCTCGTGTGTAGTCTCGTGTGCAGGGAAGATAGCTTGCAATGCATCATGTTCGTGTGCCTCGTGTATACGCGTAGCATGCTATCCTTGTCCTCGACTACGTCCAGTAATGGCTCCGCCAGCGACTCCTGTTCATATAGATAAGTCATCCTCGCTTAGCGGCTATCCGCGTGCGAGTCACTACATCGCATCAAGAACAAATAAACACCTGAACGATCCTGTTAAAATGACCCTCGTGTATGCATATGCTTGCCTCCTGAATGCTTATACATGCCGTGCTTGAATTAATCATGTTTGCCTTGGACAGGGAAGAAGAAATGGTAAGTTGGTAAGTCTCGTCGTGTTTCCTCAAACATCGCACGGCGCACTGCCCGACACGTTAGGCTATTCAATATCTGCATGAAACTGATCCTAAGGCAACTAGAAAGACAACTTAATAGTTGTGCACGGAACCTGTATTACGTGTTTGGATTTGTCGAGCGGGCGAGTAGCTTCCCCACCAGTGCATTCAATGTACTGATAATCCACCAGTTTGTGTGCATGGTACGGAAGAACCTCGTTCGGTGCGGATGCCTCCAACGTGCGTGCTAAGGCGTGGACATCGATCCGAAGCAACGGTGCGTCCGAAGCAGAAGCACATATACAAGACATAAGTTATGAACATCGCCTGAACATCGCCTCTACAATCATTCCACAATTGTAGCCACTTGGCACGCTTTTATTATTTCAGAGAGAGAGGCTTGAGCGACTTGTAATCTCGGCTATACGCCGCCTGTAACACACATTATATCAATAAAGAGCTTGCTTTACTTCAACTTGTGTTTCAATGCTTCCGCTATATTTGTCAACTCAGAGAACTTGTTACCAAATCACTATGCGTTCATGACTCCGCTGTACTCGGACAATCCGTGCGACTCTGTGGCTTAGAACTCTTACTGCCAGCCAATGAATCATGGCCTTGCACGGGCCCGGTTCACGCTCGTGCGGTATCACGCCCGGATGGGTCAAGCGATTATTCCGCGGGAGCGCTGGCGAGGGTGATTCCCGTCTAGCGGGAACGGCCGATTTGCCTGCGGGAGATCGGGGCATGACCTGTTGGTATCAGAGCCTGGCTTCTACGCCTTTGGACTTTGATTCGATATCTCTGTTTCGAAAGCTCGTTCGTGGGTTATGTGCATGCTCTCTCTCAATGCCTCGATGGGATATTCCAACAATAAGTCTAAATACTTTTAAAATGCGTTTTGATTGATATTCTTGCTTGTCTGGTTGTATGCTGCGAGTGGCCTTTGTGCCAACCTGTGCGAACCCTTGAGAGTATCGCTAGTAGCTTGTCCAATTTTCACTAACCCTAAGTTTGGTTGAATGCATCTATTTGAGGGACGCCTTGAACTAGTGCACCATCCAAGACGTAGAAAAAGGTGAAACTCGAGTGCTGAGACTTCGCTATCACTAAGCTGGTTAACGTGCTCATACGAGAAATGCATGTCGAAGGTGCGCACGATCCAGTCTAAGCGATATGCTGATTTCGACGCTTGTGCAAGTGAATATCCAAATAAACAAGTATAATGACTTGTCTAGGATTGCCTCAACCCTGGATTACTGCTTGTCTTCAGTAAGTCTCGAGGACGAGACTTTTGCTGAGTTGGGTAGGATGTAACACCCTGTTCCGCTCAAGCGGACTGCCGTCTCAAACGGCAATAGTGCAACTGTTCCGACCCGCCTTGCCTCAAAAAAGAAGCAAAAGATATCCAGACTTGTCCCTACAGGAATCCGGCTTGGACTTTCAGAGGCTCGCTTGACGTATCGCTCTACCGAGGCGAACCATCGCTAAGGTGGGTGGCTACGGTGAACTTGTCTTTTCTTAGCCAGCACACATAAAATCTGAAATATTTATGCTAGTCGCTAGGTGATTCACCCCCTGCATGCTAATAAATCCAACGCACCTAGCTAAGGGAATAATCCCAACTTGTATTGCTTGCTAGAACATGGAAATTGAAATACTGCTTATGTTCAGACCCTTGCATGCTAAGTCCCTAAACGGTTTCAACTCTCGGCTTACCTTCGGGTCCGAGCAACGTGCCTACTTATGTTCCTTAGAAACGCATGCTTGTCTGCTTGAATGTTGCCTTGTTTTCATCTAAACCCCGGGAGACTACTACGTAGTCGTTCCGTGCCTGAACGAACCTGCAAGTATCCGGAACCGTTAGGTCGCCAAGGCAGTTCCCGACCCAGGGGACTGCATCATGCCAAGTAAAAGAATCATGCTCCTGTGGCAAGACTCATTCAGCTATTCGGATCTCTCTGCAAGTCTCCCTCGTGTGCGGGCTTACAGCAGCCCAGGAGACTGTGCATACCCAATAGCTAAATAAATCATGCATACTGCTTGTCGTGTGCTCGTGTGTAAATCAAATAATCGTGTTGCCTGAGATTGGTCAAATAATCGTGTTGTCTGAGATTGGTCAAATAATCATGTTGCCTGAGACTGGTTTAACCCTGACTTGCATGTCGCGGACTAGTTCCACGGACGGTCACCAGGGCACTGGGTCTGATCCGGTCCGGATGGAGCTCGTGTGTAGTCTCGTGTGCAGGAAGGATAGCTTGCAACGTATCGTGTTCGTGTGCCTCGTGTATACGCGTAGCATGCTATCCTTGTCCTCGACTACGTCCAGTAATGGCTCCGCCAGCGACTCCTGTTCATATAGATAAGTCATCCTCGCTTAGCGGCTATCCGCGTGCGAGTCACTACATCGCATCAAGAACAAATAAACACCTGAACGATCCTGTTAAAATGACCCTCGTGTTTGTATATGCTTGCCTCCTGAATGCTTATACATGTCGTGCTTGAATTAATCATGTTTGCCTTGGACAGGGAAGAAAAAATGGTAAGTTGGTAAGTCTCATCGTGTTTCCTCAAACATCGCACGGCGCACTGCCCGACACGTTAGGCTATTCAATATCTGCATGAAACTGATCCTAAGGCAACTAGAAAGACAACTTAATAGTTGTGCACGGAACCTGTATTACGTGTTTGGATTTGTCGAGCGGGCGAGTAGCTTCCCCACCAGTGCATTCAATGTACTGATAATCCACCAGTTTGTGTGTAGGGTACAGGAGAACCTCGTTCGGTACGGATGCCTCCAACGTGCGTGCTAAGGCGTGGACATCACTCCGAAGCAACGGTGCGTCTGAAGCAGAAGCACATATACAAGACATAAGTTGTGAATATCGCCTGAACATTGCCTCTACAATCATTCCACAATTGTAGCCACTTGGCACGCTTTTACTGTTTCAGAGAGAGAGGCTTGAGCGACTTGTAATCTCGGCTATACGCCGCCTGTAACACATATTATATCAATAAAGAGCTTGCTTTACTTTAACTTGTGTTTCAATGCTTCCGCTATATTTGTCAACTCAGAGAACTTGTTACCAAATTGCTATGCGTTCATGACTTCGCTGCACTCGGACAATCCGTACGACTCTGTGGCTTAGAACTCTTACCGCCAGCCAATGAATCACGGCCTTGTACGGGCGCGGTTCACGCTCGTGCGGCATCACGCCCGGATGGGTCAAGCGATAGTTCCGCGGGAGCGCTGGCGAGGGTGATTCCCGTCTAGCGGAAACGGCCGATTTGCCTGTGGGAGATCGGGGCGTGACATGTTCTGTCATGCCCCGGTCCCGCCCGGGCCGCCGCTCCTCCCTGCCCCGCCCCGTGCGGCCGAGATTCAACTAACCGGGCACGAATTACCGTGCCTTGGCGCGCCGGACGCGAATCACCGCGTCCGTCCCGTGGGTGCGAGGGAGGAAGGGGAGCTAATCGAATGGCCCGAGTCGAGCTTTCGGGGGACGTGATGTCGCACGGGCCTGGGGTTGCGCCCGTGCAAGGCCAATCGTTTAAGTTGATAGTTGGCTATCATCGCGTCCATCGAGTTAGCAGCGGAAAGGGACTTGTTGCAATGCAATGCATTTAACCAACTGAGCATTCAGGACAATCGAGGCAACTTGGGTTTCCTTTAGCAAAGGCACACGTTCGTTCCATACATTATGCCCCCTTATACGATAGCATTCTCGGGGCAACAATCGAAACCAGGATTCCGGGTCTTCGGGACTGTGGCACGCCTATCGCTCCCTCGGACGATCCAGTACCTGCGAGCAAGTAAACTGTTGGTGGGTCAGCACTTTATACAAGTACTGGTGAGATAAATCAACTGAACAGAAACAAACATTCACTCAAACAGGCACTAAGTAATCATGTTATAAAATATTACATTACTAGTGATCTTTCTAGTTTTACCTAGGTTTGTTTTATGCAGTTCTAGCAGAGTCATATTACTTGTTTGGAAACATGTTTGGAAACAGAGTTTCATATTGAATATGCAAGCAAGCAAGCCGTTCATGTTTCAGGGTGTGCGCAGCGTGTCTCATGCGACTCGAGGGTCTGATGCAAAGCTAGACACATAATGCATAATCTTAGGGGCAGTCACTATCCAAGCCAACACAATGACTTAGCTATATGCAGGGCGGTCCCCGAGTATCTCAGGATCCGCAGCTGGTGGAACAGCATACCAATGACTCATTCTCTGATGCTAATGGCAGCTGTGACCCATGGTGGCATGGATGCATGCAGTTCAGCTCTCCACCAAAAGCCATTGTCCGACCGCGTACGAATGCATGGAACACTATCAAATAAACTCTAGTATGCAGATGAGACGAACCATCAGAACAGTTATCGTTATTGCGGGGCAATCCGACTTATCACTTGAACACGTTCAGGCACAGTATGGTTCTCTCGAAGCATAGACGATAGTGAACATATTCATGCACTCTAAGCAAGCGATTCAGGATTTTCGTTAAGCAGACTTTGATTCAAAGACAAGCTAGGTGAGTTCGTTCATTAACATGCAAGGCAGGTTCTATCATTCTCCTAAGAAAACATTGCAAGCAAAAACTCAGGTTATTATTAAGGCGTGCAAGAATCAGAGAACGAAGTTCTGCCCACTCACCTTGATATATAACGCCGGCGCGGAGCGGGGCGTTACATACTTACCAACCAACAAAAAGTTTTGTCCTCGAAACTTTAAGGATAAACTTCTCGATATCCCGAGTAGCGATAGTGCCGTCCCTCGCCGTACTCAATCGAAACAGTCAAGCAATTCAAGTTCAGGAAATATTTTGCACTTTGAGAATATCTATGGACTTATTGTATGGAATGCTCTTTGCAATACCATATCGATAATATCTCAGAGTCATAGCAACAGATTGGGCCAGAAGATCGATTCTGCTCTGATACCATTCTGTCACGCCCCGGTCCCGCCCGGGCCGCCGCTCCGCCCTGCCCCTCCCCGTGCGGCCGGGATTCAACGAACCGGGCACGAATCACCGTGCCTCGGCGCACCGGACGCGAATTACCGCATCCGTCCCATGGGCGCGAGGGAGGAAGGGGAGCTAATCGAATGGCCGAGTCGAGCTTTCGGGGGACGTGATGCCGCACGGGCCTGGGGTTGCGCCCGTGCAAGGCCAATCTTTTAAGTTGATAGTTGGCTATCATCGCGTCCATCGAGTTAGCAGTGGAAAGGGACTTGTTGCAATGCAATGCATTTAGCCAACTGAGCGTTCGGGACAATCGAGGCAACTTGGGTTTCCTTTAGCAAAGGCACACGTTCGTTCCATATATTATGCCCCCTTATACGATAGCATTCTCGAGGCAACAATCGAAACCAGGATTCCGGGTCTTCGGGATTGTGGCACGCCTATCGCTCCCTCGGACGATCCAGTACCTGCGAGTAAGTAAACTGTTGGTGGGTCAGCACTTTATACAAGTACTGGTGAGATAAATCAACTGAACAGAAACAAACATTCACTCAAACAGGCACTAAGTAATCATGTTATAAAATATTACATTACTAGTGATCTTTCTAGTTTTACCTAGGTTCGTTTCATGCAGTTCTAGCAGAGTCATATTACTTGTTTGGAAACATGTTTGGAAACAGAGTTTCATATTGAATATGCAAGCAAGCAAGCCGTTCATGTTTCAGGGTGTGCACAGCGTGTCTCGTGCGACTCGAGGGTCTGATGCAAAGCTAGACACATAATGCACAATCTTAGGGGCAGTCACTATCCAAGCCAACACAATGACTTAGCTATATGCAGGGCGGTCCCCGAGTATCTCAGGATCGGCAGCTGGTGGAACAGCATACCAATGACTCATTCTCTGATGCTAATGGCAGCTGTGACCCATGGTGGCATGGACGCATGCAGTTCAGCTCTCCACCAAAAGTCATTGTCCGACCACGTGCGAATGCATGGAACACTATCAAATAAACTCTAGTATGCAGACGAGACGAACCATCAGAACAGTTATCGTTGTTGCGGGGCAATCCGACTTATCACTTGAACACGTTCAGGCACAGTATGGTTCTCTCGAAGCATAGATGATAGTGAACATGTTCATGCACTCTAAGCAAGCGATTCAGGATTTTCGTTAAGCAGACTTTGATTCAAAGACAAGCTAGGTGAGTTCGTTCATTAACATGCAAGGCAGGTTCTATCATTCTCCTAAGAAAACATTGCAAGCAAAAACTCAGGTTATTATTAAGGCGTGCAAGAATCAGAGAACGAAGTTCTGCCCACTCACCTTGATATATAACGCCGGCGCGGAGCGGGGCATTATACCTCAGGCGAGTATATTTCTCTGTTAATTTTCAGTATTTCATAGTATATATATCACATGTTCTAGATTTATTTTACTTGATTCTGACACCATGATTACACGGGCTGGTATTATATGGATCGAGTTAGGAGATATTATTTATTTGTTGCATGCATCGGGTACTCCTTACACATATACTTTATCGTGTGCATCGAGTACTCCTTTTGCTCGTATCTATTAGTATGCTCTATGTGCTAATATTATATTTGTGTGTGTAACGTGTCGTGATTTGATCCATTAATATTAGTCAGGACTGGGGAATAGGAGTTGGTTATGTGATCAAACATTTAGCGTATTCGTGTGCATGCCAATTATACGATACACGTATAATTGAGTTACCATAGTATAGACTTGTGTAACCCAAACTGATCACATAATAAACTTGTACTCTAAATCACTTAGATTGTATCACCAGTTCTCTTATTTACATTTCACACCATATTTCTTGTATTTACTTTTTCAGTTATCCTTCGTATTTATCTACTTATTTTTGTTATGTTTCTATTTCATAATACCTATGCATCTTGTATTCTTTTTTATTGCTATTTTATATTCTCTACCATGTATATGAAACTACTTTGAGAGTATTGTACTTCGCTCGAATCCTGACTGGATATATTTTTCCAGACGGCTATTTAGAGGATTGGTGTCCTACCTACTACGGCCCGTAGGACGGAAAGCTAGTTGAGGTAGCACCCTTAGCCCAGGACGATCCGGTACCAGTTGTCAAGGAGATACACCTAGCTATAGCAGACCCTTAGCTAGTATATATTATTGTTTTGGATATGTTTCCAGCATTAGACTATGGCATGTTATTTACATTGAGATCATTATATTTATTGCTAGACTTTAAATTTGGATAGTGTTGAGACTTGTGATTTCCCTTCTTGTTTATGATATCGTGCCATTATTTGTATCTAGTTTGGTGATTGGGTATTTATGCTATATATTCATCTTGTCCTCTTTATGGAGTTGAATTACCATTGACAAATTGTATATATATATATATATATATATATATATATATATATATATATATATCATTGCGTGAGTTTGTTAGATAGTGTTGTGGACCTTTCCAGCGTTCTACCGCTGATATTGCGACGCAGGCTGGACGTACCTACGACTCATGCCCATTTTTTATGTGCGGATTATGATACGTCCGCCCCGTACGCTGCACCTCCGACCCGCGCCACCCCCGCTTGTCACGCCCCAATCTCCCGCAAGCCCAAAAGTCCCCGCTGAACGTGAATCACCACGTTGCAGCACTCCCGCAGGACAATTGTTCTCATCGGTACGTGATGCCGTACGAGCCTGGAGTTGCGCTCGTACAAGGCGATGTTGTCAAACACCAATGTTATCATAGAAACAACCAAGTTGCAGCGGTAGTCAAGTATTGTGTACCAAGCACACATCAGAGTAATATGCAGCGAAGCTCTCGATAGGGTCCAAATGAAATGCCCCAAAGGCAATGCCACAAAGGCGATGCCACAGAGACGATGAAATACCCTTGCTCTTTTCTCTAGCCCACAAAGGTACTTACAGTTCATACATCATGCCTCGTATATCCAAGCAGCGCCACTACGCCTGCGTACCTGAAATATTGCCCACAAACGTGGGTCAGTACACAATCGTACTAGTGAGCGGGGTAACCCACTCGCCTAATGTCACGCCCCGGTCCCGCCCGGGCCGCCGCTCCGCCCTGCCCCGCCCCGTGCGGCCAAGATTTAATGAACCGGGCACGAATCACCGTGCCTCGGCGCACCGGACGCGAATCACCGTGCCCGTCCCGCGGGCGCGAGGGAGGAAGGGGAGCTAATCGAATGGCCCGAGTCGAGCTTTCGGGGGACGTGATGTCGTACGGGCCTGGTGTTGCGCCCATGCAAGGCCAATCGTTTAAGTTGATAGTTGGCTATCATCGCATCAATCGAGTAAGCAGCGGAAAGGGACTTGTTGCAATGCAATGCATTTAGCCAACTGAGCGTTCGGGACAACTTGGGTTTCCTTTAGCAAAGGCACACGTTCGTTCCATACATTATGCTTCCTTATACGATAGCATTCTCGGGGCAACAATCGAAACCAGGATTCCGGGTCTTCGGGACTGTGGCACGCCTATCGCTCCCTCGGACGATCCAGTACCTGTGAGCAAGTAAACTGTTGGTGGGTCAGCACTTTATACAAGTACTGGTGAGATAAAACAACTGAACAGAAACAAGCATTCACTCAAACAAGCACTAAGTAATCATGTTATAAAATATTACATTACTAGTGATCTTTCTAGTTTTACCTAGGTTCGTTTCATGCAGTTCTAGCAGAGTCATATTACATTGCTTTTGGAAACATGTTTGGAAACAGAGTTTCATATTGAATATGCAAGCAAGCAAGCCGTTCATGTTTCAGGGTATGCGCAGCGTGTCTCGTGGGACTCCAGGGTCAGATGCAAAGCTAGACACATAATGCACAATCTTAGGGGCAGTCACTATCCAAGCCAACAGAATGACTTAGCTATATGCAGGGCGGTCCCCGAGTATCTCAGGATCGGCAGCTGGTGGAACAGCATACCAATGACTCATTTCTCTGATGCTAATGGCAGTTGTGACCCATGGTGGCATGGACGCATGCAGTTCAGCTCTCCACCAAAAGCTATTGTTCGACCGCGTGCGAATGCATGGAACACTATCAAATAAACTCTAGTATGCAGACGAGATGAACCATCAGAATACAATCTTGTTGCGGGGCAATCCGACTTATCACTTGAACACGTTCAGGCACAGTATGGTTCTCTCGAAGCATAGACGATAGTGAACATGTTCATGCACTCTAAGCAAGCGATTTAGGATTCGTTTAGCAGACATTGATTCAAAGACAAGCTTGGTGGGTTTGTTCATTAACATGCAAGGCAGGTTCTATCATTCTCTTAAGAAAACATTGCAAGCAAAAACACAGGTTATTATTAAGGTGTGCAAGAATCAGAGAACGAAGTTCTGCCCACTCACCTTGATATATAACGCCGGCACGGAGTGGGGCGTTACACCTAAGCCGACACTAAGTAAAATAGTGAATACAAACAGTTATATGGTGATCTTTCTAGTTGAATCCTAGATTCATTTCATGGCATAGGGATGACATGTTAAGGAAAGCTGTAAAGCAGTTTAAGCATGCAAGCATTCAACTCAAACCAATCGACAAACAAATATATAAGCAACCCGAAGTATTCTAGCATGCAAACCGTCCTGCTTAAGTCCAAGCAACACGATAACATATCGAACCATCAACCAAGCCTCAATATCCTTCCTCAACCAACACTTACAATCCAAATCTCACAGTGCACACTCTTGCCGAGGCAAGGTGGTCGCGCCTACACGAAAGCCAAACCAACAAAAGAAAAGCAAGCCAACACTAATCTATATGAAGTCACTGGCCAAGCCATAAAGGACGTTGATCGGACTGATCAAATACGGTTCTATTCGAAACAGCGTTAAGTAGCTAACCTACCTGGATCGCATCCAACCGCCGGTACCGCGCGTAAGGCACGTTACCAAATTATCTTCTCCATGGCCGAACGGTCCCGGTGCCCCGGAGCATTCCCGTTCGAGGAGACCAAATCCCGTGCAACACAGGTTGTCTGTGACATGCAGACACCAAGTAGGTATGACGAGTGGATCGAACATTCTCGCCCCACCAAGCGATCCTAGACTCGTTCAACCGAATATCCAACCAAAACATCCATAACCATTCTTCCAACATATAGCCCAAGGCACCAAATCCAAGTTATTCCCATAGGCACAATGCCTCTTCTTAACACAGTATTTCCAATGGTGCAACACCCATGCTCAAAGCAAACCCATGGCATAATGCCCCAAATATGGCACAATGCCCGCGCCGATGCAGTTGTTCGGTTTCGAACCACAACTGCTCGCTTTGCAAGACAAAGCGACCAAGTGATACCCGTGCACGGATGCACGCTCGCTCGCCCAAATCCCAATGTTTCCAATTCCTCAATGAATCATTCCAACTGTCCAAGTATAATTCCAATCATTCAACCAACTGCCACAAATATAATATTCTAACTCTAGCTCCAACTATCCAACGCACAAATCAATTCAAGCCACAAACCTATCCAAGCAACGACGTACACACTATGCATGCCTCAGTGTAGTGATTTCCAATGTTTCAGCCCAAGTGTTCAAGCCTTTTACGTGTTTTCCATATTATTAGGCATGAAGGAGTAGAGGAGAAGGGAAAGAGCCCATTCACAATATTTGATCCCGTTAAGCATCCTGTCCTGCCGATACGGCCAAACCCTTGAACCCGTGGTCCGATGCAAGCGCGATCTACTCAACTGGTATGACCGTGCGAGCAGGCCGTGCTCTCCAAATCATCCGACCGATTGGACTAAGGAAGATGGCATTATCATTCCAACCCAGCTATCTCAATACTGCTCTGAACGAATACCTGTTTTCCATCGAACCCGCTAGCCATCTGCACATGTGTAAACTGCCTCACCAAAAATAGATATTTTGTGTATATTTTATATTATTATATTTATTATAGATGTTGAATTTATTTAGAGTATTCTCTTAGTTAATTAGAAAATAAATTTTTTAGTATATTTACTTATATAAATATTTATTTAGAATTATTTTTAGGCTATTTTAGATTATTGGGATTTTTCCATAATTTTTAGTTAATTAAAAAATAGTAACACTAATTTTCTAGGACTTTGAAGAATTTATTTTATGTTCAAACTTAACTAAAAATATCCCAAAATTTTATTTTAGGTTCTAAATAGTCACATATATTTTCTAGAATTGTTTGGGAATTTTTTGAGTATTTTTAGTATTTATTGGGAGTAATTAGGCTAATAACTAATTTTTAGGACTTGTAAAATTTATTGTGCAATCCCAGGAATATAGAATGGACCCACGTTATTTCCTAGGGTTTATAATATTATTATAGATTTTTTGGAATTATTTCAGAATTTTTGGAATAATTTTAGTATTTATTTTTAGTTATATGGGTAAAACTAATATTTAGAGCTTCTCCTAATTATAGTTGAAAACCTATGAATATAAAATTATCCCAAGTATTTTTCTAGGGTTTTTGGATTCAAAATATATTTTTTGTAATTTTTCCAAATTTTTATGATTATTTTTAATATTTATTTGGAGTTATTTAGATTTAAAATGACTTAAATAATATTTTGATAAAGGCAAATCAAAAATAAATAATATAAATAAAACCATCCAATCAGATTCTGACACGTGTTAGCCTATAGATATCTATTCAGCCGCAGGTACATCTCTATATATATATAATATGATAACCCTAATTATCCCATTATTTTAGAGAGAGAGATTTTGGAGAATTGCCATCTAGGGTTCCTTCATCTTCCAGAAGCCATTGCGCATAGCTCCGGACTCCAAACGAGGCCTAGTTTCTTGAGTTAGAAATATATTGAGGTTAGCTTTCTGATTATATAAATTGTTTTTCAAAATTATTAGTATTAAATTCTAGAAAATTCGTAGAGCACAGCATATCCGAAAATAGACGTGTTTCGATGTTTTCGTAATTTCGGGAGAACCCGGAATCAGAATCATGAACCGTTTAAAGTTTCAAAAATCTAATGTCGAGATCATCGACATATATTTTTCCCAGAATTTAATTCAAAGTATTTACATACTGTTAATTCTGTAGAACTTCTAGGTTAGAATTTAACCATCGGTGCACAATACAAAATTTGTATGTGCCATAATTTCCAAACGAATTTGAATTCGGATGAGCCATAAATTTTAGCATATTTTTGACGCTGAAATCTACAGGAAATCATGCATGAAAGTTGAGTTTGTGTCGGTTGACTTTTTGGTCAACAGATCGCCTCGATTTGCGTGCCATGAGTCTCGAGTTGATAAAATTTAGTTCTTTGGACAAAATTAGGGTTTAACAATAAAATTAGATTATAATAAGATTAAAATACTATTTTAGGTTATTTTATTCAGAATTAAAATAGATTAAATGGAGGAACCTATTTACCCACTTTTGTAACCTAACTTGTTTAATTTATGTGACGGGTAGATCGGACGACGCCTTGAGTTGGGACTTCATCCTTTTCAGACCAGGCAAGATACCTTGCCAAATTGCTTACAGTATTTTGCATGCTTAGTATATTTCTTTATATTTATTACATTTCTGTTTATTTATTGCATGTGTAGTTTCTTTCAATCATACTATATATTAGATATGTTGACACACACATGGCACCTAGTATCATGAGAGGACAATCATTAGGCGTATGGGCTTTTAACCACTCTGGTAAACCGTAGTATATAGTTCGCACTACGGGCGTGTGTCGCGCTGGTCGCTACCCCAGCGCTATGTCGATTTCTGGAGTCTTGCTGGTCGCTACCCCCACGGTATGTCGATTTCTGATGTCCATTGACGTGTGTGTGAGTTATGAGATAGATCGAGTAGCCTACCCTTGCCCATACATCGAAAAGTTGTCCTCATTTGCATTCATATAGATGTCTTGTACAGCGTACTTATTTATTTTTAAATAATATGCATGTTTACTGTATTCAAATTGGCTCGTATTTTCTGTATCTTGTTACGTCCCCCTGAGGACCTGGTCCGCTGCCAGGTGTATCTGTTCTTGAGTATTTACAGGAGCACAGATTTGGATGGTTGTATATGCTTCGTGGATGTCTTCTCTTCGAGCCATGATCGCTAGCTGGTATTCTTATATGGTGTTGTTGTGTTGTACTTATTTTGTATTTGCTCTTACATTCGAGTTGGTAGTGGATTTGTTTCCATCCAACTATCATCCTTAGATACTTATGTTGAGATCTAGTTATATAGATGTTGGTTATTCATTTATATTGATTTTCTGTGGATGAGATTTAGATTGTACCCTGTGACTTGTGACATATGTTTATACCACTTGTGGATTTTATATTCATATTACAGCGTACGTGTGGATTTGGTTTCCATATATTGGAGTTGCCATATCCATGCGGCTGGCATGCTTACGTGTCCTAGTCCTACGTATTTTTGGGACGGGCGTGACATATTTTTGTGGTGGCCCATGCAGGTCGAGAGCATATTGTCTCGGTTACGTTATTGTACTGAACAAGCCTGCACCTAGGAATAGAGTATAGGATCTCATCCATAATTGACTATTATTCATCTTCCTCCTATCTGTTCTATCTGAATAATTGCATCCTGCTTGATTCATGTACTTCCCTAATAGTTCTTTGAGTATAGCCTTCTGCTAGAATATAGGAACCCCTGTTATTAGGATGATAATTATGGTAGCACACCTATTAAGAATACAACGAGAATATAGACACACCACTAAGTTTAGAATATATAGTGAACCCTAGAATTCCTTATCTCTAGAATTGGTTTACCATTACCCCTTGATGTAATATGAAGACTTGAGAGTAGTATAGACACTACTAGAGTTAGTTAGAAGTTTGACCATAGTGTTTGACCCTAGTATTGAGGAACCAATAGAAATCCAGGGTTAAATATTAGGGCTGGACCTAACACTTATGGTGAGATAATATTAGAACTATAAACTTAGATCATTGTCTTATTAGTAGCAGACAGTACCTTAGGAAGCCAAGAGCAATGAATATAACGTTTCTCTTGATCATACCTCGAACATAGCAACTAGCATACCACTTTTCCTTAGAAAACCACGATGCTATATAGAGCCCCCTATTTTAATTTCATATATTGTTCCTCTGCGACCTTAGCGTTCGCTAATTGTGCGACAACCAAATTACGTTCTTCTTTTCTTCCTCTTTCAACTCGTGCCATCTGACACTTCTGATTATAGACCAAGTGATTATACTCTACAATAGGATATATAGTTTGCTATAGTCATAGTTGTAATCTTAAATTTTGAATTGTGTACCTTGTAGTTAGAACCTGATAGTTGAGTTGTTCAATTAGATTGTGATGATTACCCCTAGTTGTAGACCACATAACTTGTACCCCACTTCAATATAAGTTATATCCCCTTTTTCCTTGAGGCTAGTAACTCTTCTATCCTTACTATTGACACTTGTTCTATAAGCACTATGACTAAGGTTTAAGACGACCATGACCGATATAATGCAATAGGAGACCCTAATAAGTACCAAGATCTTTCCTCATATACCCTAATAAAGAGTTTCTATTTTATTTACATGTGCAAGATTATTTTGTAGGATCCTCTTAAGACTATCACAGTATTAGTTTAATTCTTTTAAGTTGGGTAGTATTCCTCATAACCTAGTATCACATAGTCTTTTGACCCATTATTGTAGTGTGACTGAATGACATTAATTGTATATTAGCAAAAGATGACAGTGTTTATTCAAGCAATAGAATTTAGAGGTCCATGCCCCTATTTGGTCGACTAGCGACTTAAACAAGGAGGTTGTATGATAACTATAGAGATTTGTAGAGTCTTTATTATTATTGCTTAGTCTTTTTTTTTATTTTATTTTGTGAACTTGAATTGACTTGTACCTCCTTTCATTATCATCTAGCGTACCTATAATTGTTGTACCACCTTGACTTATGCCGCTATTATAGCCTAGTTTTGCAAGCTTATTCTTTCATCAAGCTTGTTCACTATATATGTATTAGTGGATGCATACATTAATACATTTCAGAATCAGTGTACTACGGTCTGATCAACCATAGTGCGCGTGGTTCGCCCTTCGTATAACTACTTTACGTGGATTGAGATATCTAGTGATTAGTAGATGAATGAACTTGCCCTCTAGATATGTCTAAGCATATATTACATAACTATACCGATGCGAGCATGTGGATAGGCATTACCAAAATAGGACTTCAATCCACAACTGCTTTGACAATTCCTATTTGAATTCTTTAAACGCCTTGATCCCAATACTTCTATTCTATTATCTCGCCCTTGAACTCTTTATTATTGATCTCCGTCTTCCCTTATTTCGGAAAGACGAAACATCGTGCTTGGTATAAGTTTGATACATAGAGAGTACTAGATATACCCCATAGGTCGATCACATACTTGAGGATTGAATGACATGAGTAAATAAATTAAGGAATATTTTTCTTAAAGTATATAGCCTTCTGTGATAGATGGGTAAATTCTAAGTTGGGTAGCAGTGCATTGGCAACTTGAGAGGAATTTCTTTTAGATTGTGATCGAGTAAGATTAGATTGGGAGAGATTCAAGCCATTTAATTTTGAGAATTTTAGAAGAATGACTAAGATGATGAGGATTAACAAATTTTAAAAATCTTGATATTGAGGACCCAATATTTATACCTTAAGTACATATTTTAAATTTTTGAGTATTGAAGGTAAAATTATCAATTTGAATTTGAAGGATAAATATATAATTTCAGACTTGAACATTGGTGGACTGCATTTAAATTATTTTTTAATTTGATGATTTAAATTAAGAATTAAAATTTGATGGTTGGACTACCTATTTAAAATATTGAGGATGTGAATGGAATTTAAAAAGTTGAAGAATACAAAAAAAAATTTATAAGTGAAAATAGGAATAATATTGGACTCGAATTACTTCTAGAGGAGATTATGATAGTTGGAGACCGTGAGATAAATTTGATATGGGTTATTTAAATCTTGAAGATATTATATGGATTCAATTTAAATTTGGATATTGATGATTTGGAAAAGTGAGAAGAGATTACAATAGGTTGAATTTTGATTTGAACAATGATTATCTTAATTTTGAAATGATCGTGATAGATTTGAATAGATTTTGTTATTTAAATTTTTGAAAGAGATTGCGATTGACGTACCTTATGTACGAATGTGAAGGATTTAACAAATTATGCCTTATTTTAATTTCGAGGACGAAATTGTTTTAAGTTGGGTAGATTGTAAACTCCCTTACCAAAAATAGGTATTTTGTGTATATTTTATATTATTATATTTATTATAGATGTTGAATTTATTTAGAGTATTCTCTTAGTTAATTAGAAAATAAATTTTTTAGTATATTTACTTATATAAATATTTATTTAGAATTATTTTTAGGCTATTTTAGATTATTGGGATTTTTCCATAATTTTTAGTTAATTAAAAAATAGTAACACTAATTTTCTAGGACTTTGAAGAATTTATTTTATGTTCAAACTTAACTAAAAATATCCCAAAATTTTATTTTAGGTTCTAAATAGTCACATATATTTTCTAGAATTGTTTGGGAATTTTCTGAGTATTTTTAGTATTTATTGGGAGTAATTAGGCTAATAACTAATTTTTAGGATTTGTAGAATTTATTGTGCAATTCCAGGAATATAGAATGGACCCATGTTATTTTCTAGGGTTTATAATATTATTATAGATTTTCTGAAATTATTTCAGAATTTTTGGAATAATTTTAGTATTTATTTTTAGTTATATGGGTAAAACTAATGTTTAGAGCTTCTCCTAATTATAGTAGAAAACCTATGAATATAAAATTATCCCAAGTATTTTTCTAGGGTTTATGGATTCAAAATATATTTTATGTAATTTTTCCAGATTTTTATGATTATTTTTAATATTTATTTGGAGTTATTTAGATTTAAAATGACTTAAATAATATTTTGATAAAGGCAAATCAAAAATAAATAATATAAATAAAATCATCCAATCATATTCTGACACGTGTCAGCCTATAGATATCCATTCAGCCGTAGGTACATCTCTCTATATATATATATAATATGATAACCCTAATTATCCCATTATTTTAGAGAGAGAGATTTTGGAGAATTGTCATCTAGGGTTCCTTATCTTCCAGAAGCCATTGCGCATAGCTCCAGACTCCAAACGAGGCCTAGTTTCTTGAGTTAGAAAGATATTGAGGTTAGATTTCTGATTATATAAATTTTTTTTTGAAATTATTAGTATTAAATTCTGGAAAATTCGTAGAGCACAGTATGTCCGAAAATAGACGTGTTTCGATATTTTCATAATTCCGGGAGAACCCGGAATCAGAATCACGAACCGTTTAAAGTTTCGGAAATCTAATATCGAGATCATCGACATATATTTTTCCTAGAATTTAATTCTAAGTATTTATATACTGTTAATTCTGTAGAACTTCTAGGTTAGAATTTAACCATCGGTGCACAATACAAAATTTGTATGTGCCATAATTTTCAAATGAATTTGAATTCGGACGAGCCATAAATTTTAGCATGTTTTTTACGCTGAAATCTACAGAAAATCATGCATGAAAGTTGAGTTTGTGTCGATTGACTTTTCGGTCAACAGATCGCCTCAATTTGCGTGCCATGAGTCTCGAGTTGATAAAATTCAGTTCTTTGGACAAAATTAGAGTTTAACAATAAAATTAGATTATAATAAGATTAAAATACTATTTTAGGTTATTTTATTCAGAATTAAAATAGATTAAATGGAGGAACCTATTTACCCACTTTTGTAACCTAACTTGTTTAATTTATGTGACGGGTAGATCGGACGACGCCTTGAGTTGGGACTTCATCCTTTTCAGACCAGGCAAGATACCTTGTCAAATTGCTTACAGTATTTTGCATGCTTAGTATATTTCTTTATATTTATTATATTTCTATTTATTTATTGCATGTATAGTTTCTTTCAGTCATACTATATATTAGATATGTTGACACACACATGGCACCTAGTATCATGAGAGGACAATCATTAGACGTATGGGCTTTTAACCACTCTGGTAAACCATAGTATATAGTTTGCACTACGGGAGTGTGTCGTACTGGTCGCTACCCCCACGGTATGTCGATTTCTGGAGTCTCGTTGGTCGCTACCCCCGCGGTATGTCGATTTCTGATGTCCATTGACGTGTGTGTGAGTTGTGAGGTAGATCGAGTAGCCTACCCTTGCCCATACGTCAAAAAGTTGTCCTCATTTGTATTCATATAGATGTCTTGTACAGCGTACTTATTTATTTTCAAATAATATGCATGTTTACTGTATTCAAATTGGCTCATATTTTTTGTATCTTGTTACGTCCCCCTGAGGACCTGGTCCGCTGCCAGGTGTATCTGTTCTTGAGTATTTGCAGGAGCACAGATTTGGATGGTTGTATATGCTTCATGGATGTCTTCTCTTCGAGCCATGATCGCTAGCTGGTATTCTTATATGGTGTTGTTGTATTGTACTTATTTTGTATTTGCTCTTATATTCGAGTTGGTAGTGGATTTGTTTCCATCCAACTATCATCCTTAGATACTTATGTTGAGATCTAGTTATATAGATGTTGGTTATTCATTTATATTGATTTTCTGTGGATGAGATTTAGATTGTACCCTGTGACTTGTGACATATGTTTATACCACTTGTGGATTTTATATTCATATTACAGCGTACGTGTGGATTTGGTTTCCATATATTGGAGTTGCCATATCCATGCGGCTGGCATGCTTACGTGTCCTAGTCCTACGTATTTTTGGGACTGGGGCGTGACAACATGAAACAACTCAATCAATACTTCTTCCCAAAATCCAACAAATCAAATGGAACCAGTATTTGTTTCATTCAATCCGACTCAGCATAACGCACCGTGCGGTTGCGGGCGTTACATAATATACCACTTAGAATCAGGTTCGTCTACGAACCGTGCTGGTACTCATTCCTATCACATGCCGCTTGTCTAATTCCATATATCTGCTCTATGCAACTCACATTATCCTGATCCAGACTCAGCATCTCGCTCTGTTGAACGCTCGTACAAATTCTATATTCCCACATCCTCCTTGCAGCTCAATACGAATTCCTCGTATCGCTTAGTTTTGGATCGTACACATATTTAAGGCATCCCTAAAATACATGCATTTCAGCCGAGCCTTGCGATAGTAAATTTGAACAAGTTGCAAGGGTATTCTTTATGTTCGAGGCATCCATTTGTTTTACTCCCAATTGAACTAATCCTGATTTTTTTTCCATTCCAACATGTTCGATTGAGCACCATTCACAAATTATGATGATTTTCTACCGACTCAATCCGTTCGTGTTCCAACTCAATCCATCCAACTATTTCTGAAATCCGTACTAGCAACATCTCCAAATACTATCTCGTGCATCGAACGATCATCTCAACTGATCTACCCCAACTATGCGACTTACCCAAATATCAACTTTGCTCTCATCAGCTCAACCAAACATCTCTGGTGATCTGTCAACCAATGCCGCTTAACCGCCTAGAGTCTTGCTATCTATCCAAGCCAATGACGTACACACTATGCATGCCTCAGTGTAGTGATTTCCAATGTTTCAGCCCAAGTGTTCAAGCCTTTTACGTATTTTCTATATTATTAGGCATGAAGGAGTAGAGAAGAAGGGAAAGAGCCCACTCACAATATTTGATCTCGTTAAGCATTATGTCCTGTCGATACGGCCAAACCCTTGAACCCGTGGTCCGATGCAAGCGCGATCTACTCAACTGGTATGACCGTGCGAGCAGGCCGTGCTCTCCAAATCATCCGACCGGTCGGACTAAGGAAGATGGCATTATCATTCCAACCCAGCTATCTCAGTACTGCTCTGAACGAACACCTATTTTCCATCGAACCCGCTAGCCATCTGCACATGAAACAACTCAATCAATACTTCTTCCCAAAATCCAACAAATCAAATGGAACCAGTATTTGTTTCATTCAATCCGACTCAGCGTAACGTACCGTGCGGTTGCGGGCGTACACCGCTGGCTGCAGTCTCGCGCCACCGCCCGCCCCCGCACCCTGCCCCTGATGCTGCTGCTTCTTCTTCTCCTCCTCCTTGTTAAGACTGTAAACAAAATTGACAGTGACTGTCAATTTTATTTACAGTCCTAATTATTTAGGACTGTCACAAAGTTGACAATCCTTCCAATTGCAAGGACTATCACAAATTGGAAGGACTGTCAATATTGTGACAGTCCTGGAAAAAAAATTTGAGCTAAAAAATATAAGTTATTTGCTTTTATATGAGAATTTGGACTGCCCTCAAGTAAAAAAATTGGATGACAAATTTGTAAATAAACTGAAAAAAATTTGGACTGTCCTAAGCAATTTATGTAGTGCCTTTAGAATTTGTCCTTTTCTAACAAGAACATTCCAAATCCCCTCACATCACCTCACCTCAGCTTAGTCTTCTTCCTTCACCTACCTACTAGTTATTAGTAGTATTTGAATAATAAAAGGCAAATTCTATAGGCACTACAATAGTTACTTAGGACATCCTATTACTTCAGGACAACCCAAATTTTTATTACTTTTATTTAGGACAACCCAAAATTTACCCAGGACAGCCCAACCCCCCAAACCTTTCCAAAACCTTTCATTCTAAATTTTTACTCTCTCTCCTCCAAATTCTCAACTCCCCTATCTTCTCTCTTCTCCCTCCAACCCACCTTCATTTTATTTTTTCAAAATCTAATTTTTTCCAATTCTCAAAACCCTTCATTCTAATACCTAAAATAGTTAGATAAATTAGTTGAGAACAAATTTAGGGTTGATATACGAACTGATGAACCCTAAAAATCAAACTTTGGGTTTCAAAACACCGAACAGAGTCGACAGTCGAACTTCAAACGTATAGGATTATAGAAAAGCGTATAGTTCTATAGTATATGTAGGACTGTAGGTAATCCTATAGTCCTGTATGATATATGGAATGTAGGAAAGCCTATAGTCTGATAGTATATGTAGGACTGTAGGAAAGCCTATAGTCCTGTATTAAATATGGACTGTAGGAAAGCCTATAGTCCTATATTATATGTAGGACTGTAGGAAAGCCTATAGTCCTATAGTATACCAAGACCCAATGTTGTTGGAGTGCATTGGATCTTGGTATACTATAGGACTATAGGATTTTCTACAGTCTTACATATAGTATAGGACTATAGGCTTTCTTACAGTCCATATATAATACAGGACTATATAATTTTTTATAGTTCTATATATACTATATGACTATAGGCTTTTCTATAGTCCTATATATACTATAGGGCTGTAGAATTTGCCTACATTACTGTAGGTTTGAAGTCCGACTGTCGATTATGTTCGGTTTTTGAAATCATAAGTTTAATTTTTAGGGTTCATCAGTTCGTATATCAACCCTAAATTAGTTACAAACTAATTTATCTAACTATTTTAGACATTAGAATGAAGGATTTTGATATTTGGAAGAAATTAAATTTTGGAAGAAGTAAGAAGCATAGGGAGAAGAGAGCATAGGGAAAAAAAAAGAACATTGAAAATATAAAAAAATATTGGCTTTTATACCAAATTTTGGGCCGTCCTTAAGCAAAAAAAATTAGATAACAAATTTGTAAATAAACTAAAAAAATTTGTTCTGCTCTAAACAAAAAATATAGTGCCTTTAGAAGGTTTGTGATTAGGGCACTACAAAATGTAGCGCCCCGTTCTCCCGGTGCGGAGATCGCGGCTAAGAAAAACAAGACGGTATCGTTCGATCGGGATAGATTGAATTAAGAACTCGTCCTCGTTATGGATTTGTTTCTTCGGAATCGATTCCCATATTCAGTGGACCGCACCCCAAGGATCGGCTTAGCGGCAGAGTCAGGAGGGACCTCTCCGCTGCTATCTTTTATTGCCTCAGTTTTCGATGTCGCTTGTTGCTTTCGTGCTTTGAGTTGGTTTTGGGATTTGTTTGTTTTTCTTGAACGGTTTCGATGGTTTTCATTGTTTTCGTTCATCGACTTGCACTTCTATTCCGAGATTGGAAAGAGAGGAAGAAGTATTAATCGAGCTGTTCGTGTGCAGGTGAACGAGCAGTAGGCGGCTTGCGAGCGGAGTCGTGAAGCGCCTCTTTCCTTCTCCTTTCCAACTTCTAAGTGAGTGGCTACCAACCCGATTAGCTAGCCCTGCTTCCAAGCTTCACAGCTAATAATCTGCATTCTTCTTTGCCCCGATCAAACGATACCAAGTAATAATAAAAGAAACCAAGATAAAAGAGAATAGACTTGGTATATTATGCTTGTCAACTGAACTTGTGAACGGTTATATCTTTGCATGCTTGTTCGTTCGAAATGTTTATCATATGCATAGATACAAGTTAAACGTATATCCTGATGCATGAATTTAACGTAAATGCAATGTACAATGAATCATGCAATGCTTATCTTGTAATCACGTAGCCTCAGGGCGAATCACGTAGCCTACGGGCGAATGATTGTTAAAGTAGCCTCCGGGCGAATGATTGTTAATGTGCGATCACGGACAACTTGTGCACAAGGTATAGTTCCTGCGGGCGGCTGCTGGGGCACTGGCACCATTCCGGCTCTGGACGGAACTCACGTTTAGTCTCACGTACTTGGACAAGGTGGTATGCGGCACCTCACGTACTATCACATAGCAAACCATCTTCGTCACAGACTAGTCCATTATGGCTATCAAGCCAGTGATCATCGTGTATATTTAAACCTGTTGCATACTAACTTGTGTCTTCGTGGCAGGAAATGCATGGTAAGTATTGTGCAGGTAATTCAGACGAAAAGGTAAAATCCACCGAACGGTGGCACGTTCATTTCAGTAAATTCTATATGCTGCTTACTTGTAAATGAACTAAGGCAAGATAGAAACCCACAAATATGCATGCTTCATTGAAACAACGTATTAATTG
The DNA here is from genome assembly GCA_036927795.1 of Iris macrosiphon. Taxonomy (NCBI): domain Eukaryota; kingdom Viridiplantae; phylum Streptophyta; class Magnoliopsida; order Asparagales; family Iridaceae; genus Iris; species Iris macrosiphon. Next base: position 14,510,678 of record JAYESA010000016.1, on the reverse strand, counting down.
GTATAGTCAGGCTAGCTCGCCTTCACCAGCATGTTTCGATATGCTGACCCTCGTTGAAACAGGTTCTCCGCACCAAGGCAAACCGAACGAGGAGCCGAAGTCGTCTTCCCGATCCAGTCCAGCTGTTGGCGCATCTTCACCGCGCCCTCGAAGCATTTTGAAGTCCGGAGCTTGCAACTCTTCATACACAAATGCAGCTCCGTGGCAAAGCTATCCTCCAGCCTGGAGGTCCTCATCATTTTGAGTTTATAAAGGGATATAATGTACAGGAATGCTATCTCATTTTGAGTCATCTTTTTTGTAAGCCGTTCGGCATATTAGCTAACTCGTTCAAGAGTTTGTAATAGATGTTCATTATCAATAAAGAGAACTTTTCCATGTTTTAAATCTGTGTTTCAATTTATCTGCGTACTCTGAATATGTGCTTGCTATGCAAATTACTTTAGCCTTGTGCGGGCGCAACCCCAGGCCCGCACGGCATCACGATTCGGGGGACGCCCCAACGATTCTAAGGAATCGGGTCGTGACATAGTGGTATCAGAGCACAGATTTAAGTTCCTTAGACTTCGTGCTGGAAAAGTTCCTTTAACGATCAAATTCCTGTGCGAACTCTTGAACTCGCTAGGCCAAAATGAGATACGTTCATGCAAAAAGTCCATAATACATTATGATTCTAATGTAATTTACCTTCTTTTAAAGGAATGGCTCCAGCGCAATCTGCAGCGCAACCACCGAACGAAACACAAGAAAGTAGTTCGGGTACTTCAGAAAGTTCAGAGAGCCAGCGAGCCGTGCCAAGCATCGATCCCGTCCAACGAATGTTGCAGATGTTGGAGGCAAACCAACAAAGGGACGAGGCTCGCTATGAACGGGCCGAGAAGCGGGCGGAGGAGAGTCAGCTCAAGTTTCAAGACAATATAGAAGCACGATTCTCAGTCCAACAGAAGCAGGTAGATGTCCTGCAACAGATCGTTCAGACTTTGGCTGCCAACCATTCCGCCGCAACAACAATGACTCCGGTGGAACAGCCCGTGCTTGAAGTAGAGACGCCACAAATTCCAAGGGCGAGGGACGTGACTGCCTTCGACTTTGGCCACTTCAAGAAAGTCTGCAATACCCCATTCAACGGGACTGAGGACCCAGTCGTAGCTCTAGATTGGTTGGCCGAACTTGAAGATCACTTCGTTCTGCTAGAGGTCCCCGAAGACAAGCGCGTCGCCTGCGCGCAACTACAGCTCCGTCTCAATACACACGATTGGTGGGACGTGCATCGACGATCTCTCCAATTTGATCACGGAGAGGTGGCGATCTCGTGGACGACTTTTCGTGCCGCGTTCGAAGAGGAGTTTGTACCCCCTCCAGTCCAACGTTAGATGGAGAACGAGTTCGTACAGCTGCGGCAAGGCAGTATGACAGTTAAAGAGTACTCCATCGAGTTCAACCGACTCTCAAAATTCGCTAGGGCCTATTTACCTGATGCAGCGAGTCGAGCTAGAAGGTTTGAAAGTGGACTACGCCCTGCCATCTATTCGCACGTGGTCAATAATTAATATCGTACAATGCGTGAAGTAATGAATTACGCCCTATCTCTCGAACCACTTTATCCTCACGTTCCTGCCGGCGCTATGCATACCTAAAATCACAAACGCCAAAGCAACGATAGAGGAAACAACGCTGCAAAGCGTCCAAACAACGGTGTCAATCATGGAGAAAAGTTAGACAAAGTATGCCACTTCTGCAGGCGGCTGGGGCACGCAATAGATAAGTGCCGCCTGAAACTTGGGTTATGTTTAGTTTGCGGTGAAGCAAACCATACCGTTCGTGACTGTCCACTGAGCCGCCTCAATAAACGTCGCCCCCAACAGAATAACCCCTAATGGTAGGTCCTATCCTAAGTTTCGGGACGAAACTTCTAATTAGTTGGGTAGGATGTAGCGCCCCGTTCTCCCGGTGCAAAGATCGCGGCTAAGAAAAACAAGACGGTATCGTTCGATCGGGATAGATTGAATCAAGAACTCGTCCTCGTTATGGATTTGTTTCTTCGGAATCGATTCCCATATTCAGTGGACCGCGCCCCAAGGATCGGCTTAGCGGCAGAGTCAGGAGGGACCTCTCCGCTGCTATCTTTTATTGCCTCGGTTTTCGATGTCGCTTGTTGCTTTCGTGCTTTGAGTTGGTTTTGGGATTTGCTTATTTTCCTTGAACGGTTTCGATGGTTTTCATTGTTTTCCTCATCGACTTGCACTTCTATTCCGAGATTGGAAAGAGAGGAAGAAGTATTAATCGAGCTGTTCGTGTGCAGGTGAACGAGCAGTAGGCGGCTTGCGAGCGGAGTCATGAAGCGCCTCTTTCCTTCTCCTTTCCAACTTCTAAGTGAGTGGCTACCAACCCGATTAGCTAGCCCTGCTTCCAAGCTTCACAGCTAATAATCTGCATTCTTCTTTGCCCCGATCAAACGATACCAAGTAATAATAAAAGAAACCAAGATAAAAGAGAATAGACTTGGTATATTATGCTTGTCAACTGAACTTGTGAACGGTTATATCTTTGCATGCTTGTTCATTCGAAATGTTTATCATATGCATAGATACAAGTTAAACGTATATCCTGATGCATGAATTTAACGTAAATGCAATGTACAATGAATCATGCAATGCTTGTCTTGTAATCACGTAGCCTCAGGGCGAATCACGTAGCCTACGGGCGAACGATTGTTAACGTAGCCTCCGGGCGAATGATTATTAATGTGCGATCACGGATAACTTGTGCACAAGGTATAGTTCCTGCGGGCTGCTGCTGGGGCACTGGCACCGTTCCGGCTCCGGACGGAACTCACGTTTAGTCTCACGTACTTGGACAAGGTGGTATGCGGCGCCTCACGTACTATCACGTAGCAAACCATCTTCGTCACAGACTAGTCCATTATGGCTATCAAGCCAGTGATCATCGTGTATATTTAAACCTGTTGCATACTAACTTGTGTCTTCGTGGCAGGGAAGGCAAGGTAAGTATTGTGCAGGTAATTCAGACGGAAAGGTAAAATCCACCGAACGGTGGCACGTTCATTTCAGTAAATTCTATATGCTGCTTACTTATAAATGAACTAAGGCAAGATAGAAACCCACAAATATGCATGCTTCATTGAAACAACGTGTTGATTGGTATAGTCAGGCTAGCTCGCCTTCACCAGCATGTTTCGATATGCTGACCCTCGTTGAAACAGGTTCTCCGCACCAAGGCGAACCGAGCGAGGAGCCAAAGTCGTCTTCCCGATCCAGTCCAGCTGTTGGCGCATCTTCACCGCGCCCTCGAAGCATTTTGAAGTCCGGAGCTTGCAACTCTTCATACACAAATGCAGCTCCGTGGCAAAGCTATCCTCCAGCCTGGAGGTCCTCATCATTTTGAGTTTATAAAGGGATGTAATGTACAGGACTGCTATCTCATTTTGAGTCATCTTTTTTGTAAGCCGTTCGGCATATTAGCTAACTCGTTCAAGAGTTTGTAATAGATGTTCATTATCAATAAAGAGAACTTTTTCATGTTTTAAATCTGTGTTTCAATTTATCTGCGTAATCTGAATATGTGCTTGCTATGCAAATTACTTTAGCCTTGTGCGGGCGCAACCCCAGGCCCGCACGGCATCACGATTCGGGGGACGCCCCAACGATTCTAAGGAATCGGGTCGTGACACAAAATACACTCAGGGCTGCCCATTCCTCTCTTCCTAAAAATTACAAGTTTGCCACTCCTCAAACTTACTTAGGGCTACCTACACCAATCTATATAAGTAAAAATTATCTCTCTTCTTTCTTTTTCACCTTCACATGAAGAAATATCTCATTCTCTCAAGTCCAAAAATCTAAACCTAACTTTGGAATTTGATAGTTGTGGTCCCAAGTGGAAGAAAATTTTGATTTTGTGATTGCCCAACGAATATTCTTTCGGTATGTCTTCGACAACATACGATAAATAAGTTTTGCGATTGTCACCAAAATATTTAGTTTTATTCGACTATTGTAGGAGCGATGCATGAAATTATCTTCGATGAAGAAGTCGGATCATGCAATCCATTAAATATGCACTCCGCTCCTTCCGAAGAACATGTCGGTTGTTCCGAAGCACCTACGGTACGTAAAATGACAACCCTATTTTGACAGTCATCGTGTAAGGACTGTATAAACTACGACAGTCCTATATAAATATAGAACTATCAATAATTTGATAGTTTTATATAAATATAGGACTGTCATAATTTTGACAGTCCTATAGACTAGTGGACTGTCAAAATAGTAACAGTCCTGAAGATAAAATAGTAACCAACGTATTTTTTTAAAGACTGTAAATTTTTTGACAGTCTACTCAATACACTAGTCTGTACAAATTATGACAGTCCTAATTTGGACTGCCAATTATTTAAAGTTATTAATTTTTAGATTATTTTATATTGGTTATAGGACCAACCTCGTACAGATGCTGTGGTACATCCTGCTATTGGGGTTGATCTGGAGAAGGTATTCTCAACGGATATTCGATTTGCATCCCACGAAGAAGTATTAGATTGGTGCAGAGAAGTTGGAAGACGACATAACATAGTCATTGTCATTGCAAGATCGATCAGATCTCGGCCGGGCCGAAAATATTTAGAGCTGGGCTGCGAAAGAGGAGGTGTGTTCAGGCAGCATCGAAAAAAAATGTGTTGTTGAAAAAAAAATCCCCAAGAAAAATATTGGGACAAAAAATATAGTTGTCCATTTAAGGTGTTGATTGTAAAAGTAGAAGATGTGAAGTGGATAGTCGAAGTTAAGAATGGAATACACAATTATCCTATTCCAGAGACACTTGCGGGTTATGCCTACGTGACACGGTTGAAAAAGGATAAGAGAAAGTTGGTTGAAGAACTGTTTCTTTCCGGAGTTGCACCCAAACAAATTCATTCTTCCGTGTGACAAAAAGAAGATGAGAACAAGTCAACCATGAGGATGATCTATAATAGTTTGGCAAGAGCAAAATATAATAGTATGAAAGGAAGAATGGCGATGCAGCAAGTAATGTAGTTGCTTGGGGAGCATCACTACGTGGAGTACCATAGAAGACATCCACAAAATGATGAACTCCTTTCATTGTTTTGGGCTCATCCTGATTGCACACACTTGGCTAGGTTCTTCGCAGACGTGTTGGCCCTTGATTGTACATATAAGACCAACAAGTTCAAGATGTCTCTTTTTCACATTGTTGGGTTTACGTCTACGGGAAAAACATTTTCAGTCATTTTTTTTATAAAGAGTGAGACAGTAGAGGATACACTTGGGCGTTGAGAAAACTATAATCCCTTTACACAGGATACAAAGAGCCCACTATTTTTGTTACCGACAGAGAATATGCGCTGATAAATGCTATAGATATTGTATTTCCTCATGTGCATAGACTATTATGCACTTGGCATATAAATCAAAATATCCAAGCTCAATGCAAGAGAAAATTTAAAAATATGGACGATAAAATTAACAAGCTTCGCTTCGAAGAATTCTACAGTGATTGGAGTCTTGTATGGCGAGCAAGTACTAAGACAGCTACGACACAACGTGGTACATGTTCAAACGAAAGTAGGAGATGAGTAACCTGACATACATTTCTTATATCAAAGATACTTGGCTAGAACCACATAAAGAATAATTCGTCTTAGCATGGACGAACATGGTGAAGCATTATGGCACAATCACTATGAACCGGATCGAAGGATCACACTCAAGTTTAAAAAGATATCTACGGTCATCGGTCGATAATTTTGTCTCCGTTTGGCAATCAATTCATTTGATGATTATTTCCACGGTGAACGAGATTGTAGCATCATTTGAGACGAGCCTCAATTTTGCAAAGCATGAATACAAGCATGAACACCTCTTAGATGCTTTAATCCATGTAGTATCTCACAAGGTCTTGAGCTTATTGCTTGAGGAGAATGGTAAGTCGAGGTTCGTTGGTGATGATCCCGAGGTTTGCGGTTGTTCATATCGACATTCACTCGGCCTTCCTTGTGCACATGAGATTAACGAATATCGTCATCAATATATACCTATTCCAATAGATGTTGTTGATCAACGATGGAGACAGTTGTCGATCATGCCGACGGTGGAAGTTCACGATAATTTTTTTTTTTTGCCACAAGTGAAACCCTTCACGCAAGGTGGTGTGTCGCATCGGAACCGGAGAGAAAATCCATTGAGGTTAAAATCCAAGAAATTGCAGTCCCGGCAATAACTCGATTGCAAGAGCCATCTGTTGTTCGAACTTCTAAGGAAAGACCACACTCAAGAATGAGTAGAGCAAAAAAAAGGAGGTAGAGTCAACTAAAAGAGATCCATCCTTGTTTGAACATATTGAACGCAATTTAGAGCAAGTGAGTCAAAGTCGGTTATCGAAATTGTGGTAATTTCGAAGAAAAAAAAGTAAGCTTACTATTCGAAGGGGGAAGAAGCAGAAAACGAATGATGCAGTCATAGCAGAGGGTTTAGATAACTTCTCTGATTCATATAGTCTATACATTCAAAATTTCCTACCTGAGATACGAGATTTCGTTTGGTCTATTATTGATGTTCCTAAGGATGGCCATTGTGGATTTCATGCACTCGCAAGACATCTTGGCTATTCAGTTGAAGCAGGATGGAGATAGGTTAGGGAAGAGCTGTACGAGGAGTTTGAGTCTAGTCTACCCTTCTATAGGCAGATACTCGACGAAGAAATTATTGGAGATTTGTTGGTAAGCATACCTTGTACGGACACAGTTACCGGAGCAGACCATTACATGGATGTCCCGCCTACTGTATACGTATTCTCTAATAGGTATAAGATACCTATTGTAATTATCTCATAAGGCATTAACAATACTTTCTTTCCAATGTGCGCTCCACCGGCCGAACACAAACTATCCAATCTATTTTCGATAGGGCTTGTCCGACAACACTTTATCATCCCAAGGTTGATCGGTCATTCTCCAATTCCTCTAACCTCTACGCTTTGGTATAAACACGCACCGGAAGAAGCAATCGCATGGACGACACCCTACATTGATGCAATTGCTGGCTATAAGAAGATGCTGAAGATGGAGGATCCAAAAATCTTGCCTAAGGACTACTTTGATATTCTAATCGATTGATACATCTTATACTTTTGTATCATTTTGTAATTAAGTATGCGATAAAAATAGAATTTAACATCTTGTACTTTTGTAGCGTGATAGTGCAATAGATAGTGACTATGAAAGAAATAAAATGAAGTACTGTATGTTGTGCAATGAGTCATGTATGTTGAGCTTTGGTATATTTTCCAACATATATATATATATATATGTTTAAAGTCCAATTTTTTTGGGGAAAATGTAGGACTGTGTGGGTTAAAACTAGGACTGTCAAAATTTTGACAGTCCTGATAGCTTATGGGACTGTCAAAATCCTGACAGTCCTAGTTTTATATATGTCCCATAAGCTATCAGGACTGTCAAATGACAGTCCTAGTTTTAACCCACTATCTCTGCACATTTATATATAAAACTAGAACTGTCAGGATTTTGACAGTCCCATAAGCTATCAAGACTGTCAAAATTTTGACAGTCCTAGTTGTAACCCACTGTCTCTGCATATTTATATATAAAACTAGGACTGTCAGGATTTTGACAGTCCTATAAGCTATCAGGACTGTCAAAATTTTGACAGTCCTAGTTTTAACCCACTGTCTCTGCACATTTATATATAAAACTAGGACTGTCAGGATTTTTACAGTCCCATATGCTATCAGGACTGTCAAAATTTTGACAGTCCTAGTTTTAACCCACTGTCTCTGCACATTTATATATAAAACAACGACTGTCAGGATTTTTACAGTCCTATAAGCTATTCGGACTGTCAAGATCTAGACAGTTCTAGTTTTAGTCCACTGTCCTAGTTAAACAAAAATAACCAGTCAAAAATAGGACAGCCAACTTAAATAAAATATAACCAATAAAAAATTTGAAACACAAAGTTACAGCCAACTTCAAAGTTTTACATGTCAAGATTAAACAAGACATAACCAGTCAAAGTTTTACAACTTCAAAGTTTTACATGTCTCGAAACACAAACTGTAGCAAAGTTTCATATAAAGGCTTCTTGAAACATGGCATAAACTTCATGCCGCCTCTTTGTACGTTGCTCTCTATTTTCCAAGAAAGAAAAATCTTCAGTATTGTCGATATGTTGTAGCTCCTCATTGATTTTCATATAATTCACACCCTGGCAACTGACGGGGCTTCTTCCCAACTTCTTCGCTTTCCTAGTCTATTGATAATTCATAAAATTTGTTAGGTTATAAACGTTTACATATCTTCAAACTGAAAGTTGGTTGCCTCACCATCTTAACCAATGCAGTATACAAGACAGATTTGGCGGGGAGATCTGATGGTACACGCACAATATCGCCTCCGCGTTTGAACAACGTAGGTAGTCCGACACTAGCATAGTAGGTGAGGTAGTCGTCGCTATATTTCATCATATTTACTCCTGCTTGTCATTCAGTTTCTCTAATAACATGATGTTGTCACTCAGTGAAGAAGTCCGAGACCCATTTGAACGCCGCATGAATATAGTTTAGCGGTTTTGTACCTCTCGGAGCACTTATCATTTTCAATGTGCGCTTCGGAACTGTTTGTATGTAGCCAAACTGACGGAGCACTCTATCAGGCATATAAGGCTCCTCGATTTTATGATAACTTATCAGACCGTGATATAAAGCGACTGGTTGCAATGGACGACTACTCTGTCGCAAATCACGATATGGATCCCAAATAATCTACAACGCATGAAATTTTGCATAACGTAATTTAGCATAACGTAATTTAGTAAATTATTACCAAATATTAAAAAATTAGGTCTCAATTCACCTCTTCTATCGTCATATCTTCAAGTGCATTCCGTAGGGCGGCCAATGTGTGTGGACGTTTGACATCTTCCTTAGTTGGCTTCCATCTGCACATTCTAGGAAGGTGCTCATCATACCCTCGGTTAAGTTTAGCCCGCTTCAGGGTTGGAAAGTGCTCGTATATCCATGCCTTCATGTAACCAAGTTAAAAAAAATTAATCAAAAAATTAACAAGAAAATTTTCTATTATGTATACAAGTTGACAAAGATATATCTATATGTGGAGTAGAGTCTGGCATCCGGATATTGTCTTGGAACCGACGCGGGATGTCGCACCAAACTCGCGGTAAATGTATGCTAGTATACCGCTTCCCCAAGATATTTCTTCCACCGTGTCTATGTCGTCAAAATTTAGGAGATATTTAGCATGTATCGACGTTCCAGACTTATCCAGAATGCCGACAGCCCCTAAGATGAACTGCATATATCCACGGGCCATATTATCGCTATTATTCACTTTGGAGTCCGGATCATCGAATGTCTCCTCCAAATATTTCAAAGAAAGTCCGTACGACTTCTTGAAGTCTCGAAGGATTGTAAAACTCGTCGCATCAACTCCCAGACAGCCTGATACATAATTCACGATATGGTCGTAAAAGTTAATACTCGATTCGTCAAAAGTGTGATTCATCATGACTCGACCATCAACCCTAAGTCCCAATATATGATGGACGTCATCCAGGGTAATCGTCAACTCCCCGTTTGGTAGATGAAAAGTGTTGGTTTTTGGATGCCATCGTTCTACAAATGCTGATATGAGTGCATTGTCCACCGTCGTATATGAGTAGTTACCCAAATATTGTAAACCGGTGGGATTGATTTTAGCCTTGGCATCGTCTCCAAAAAATTTAAACCCCCATGTATTGCACTTTTTGCCGTGGTTGATCACTGTTAACATACGAGAACTCTCTTGAAAAGTAAACAATTGGATGAACTTATACCTATATATAAAATATAGTTATCTATAAATAATTGGATGAACTTAGAACTATATATAAAATTATCATAACGTAATGTACTTACCAGATTGTTCCATATTTGGTATGCAATATGGTTCTCGATCGACGGCAACATAGAGCAACCGTGTGGACGAGCCTCGACTGGACTATCTGGCTGCTGAGAAGGTCTTGAACCATCAGTAGGCCGGTTTCCGAGGGTTGGTGGCCGAGTCTCGACTGGACTATCTGCATGCTGAGAAGGTCCTGAACCATCAGTTGGCCAAATTTGGACGGTTGGTATGTCTTCATTAGAGGAAGAAGAACCAGAAGTACTAGGAGCACGTCTCTTCGAACGAGTTACAGTCTTCTTCATCAGTCAACGTTTCCTAACTTGAGGGCGTGCCTCGGGGTCGATGATAGTGAGAGCTGGATCAATAACACGCTGAACATTGTGTTCCTTACGCATCGACGCAGTATGACGTCTTCTTATGATACCTTCATCCTCAATGTCCTTCTGAGGGTCGTGACTATAAGACAAAAAAGATATATATTAACATCCCAAAAATTAATTGAACATTCAAGACTGTAGAAATTTCTACAGTCCTATATGTATACATGACTGTTAAAATTTTTACAGTCCTATATACATAAAGGACTGCAGATATTTCAACAGTCCACAATGTATATAGGACTGTAGAAATGTTTACAGTCCCGCATGTTTCTGTCCAATACGTTCGATGAATGTAGAACTTGTATGCCCTAAAATCGGGTTCGAGACTCCAGAAATACGTCGAAACTACATCCGAAACTACATTCAGGACTATAATTTTAAGATTGGAAAGATAATTTTTGGAAGTTTTTCGAAATCCAATAGAAATTATTATAAATTGAAGGAGGAGGAAGAATTGTATGATTCTTTTGAGAGTTTGTGAGCCATCGATTAATAGTTGGAATTTGAAGAGTTGAAGATTGCAAAATTTTAGGTTTCAAATGGAAGAAGTGGAGGAGGAGGGCTCCGGTGGTGAGCTTTGGAGGGTTTGGGAGGAGGGAATAATGTTTGGGCTAGTATGAGTAAACTTCATTTAGGACTAACCCCAATACTGGGCTACCCCAACTGTATTTTGTAGTGCCTTTATCATCAGTCCTTTAGAATTTGCCTAATAAAAATTGGCTAATTATAAGGGCACTACTACTTTTACTTGGGGCTAGCCCAGGATTGGGGCTAGCCCATTAATGAGCAAAGTTTACTCACACTAGCCCATTAGTTTACTCATACTAGCCCACTTTGAAACCCTTCTTCCCAAACACTCACAAACCCTCCCCACCCCACCGGAGCCCTCCCCCCTCCCGCCGTCCTCCTCCGCCTCCTCCCCCGTCCTCCACCGCAGCCTCCCGTCGTCGTCGCCGTCGCCGCCTCTGCCTCCTCTCCCGCCTCCCGTCGCCTCCTCCCTCTCCCATTCCTCCGTCTCGTACTCCCTTTCGGTGCTCGACTACCTCGGCACCCTCGGCGTCCATCGCTCCTCCCTCCCCTCCTTCCTCCGTCGCTACCACCTGGTTCTCCACTCCGCCGCCGGAAGACAAAAATAATAACACAATGACAAAGAAAAATAATAGCACACAGGAAACCAAAAAAGAAAGTGAAAAAAATAGAAGAACTGTCAAAATTTGACATATATGTTGATTTTTAGGACTGTCAAAATTTTGACAGTCCTACCAATTGGAAGTACTGTCAAAATTTTGACAGTCCTAAAAATTTAACATATATTTTTAGGACTGTCAAACTTGTGACAGTCCTACCAATTGGAAGGACTGTCAAAATTTTGACAGTCCTAAAAATGTATGTTGAATTTTTAGGACTGTCAAAATTTTGACAGTCCTACAAATTAGTAGGACTGTCAAAATTTTGACAGTCCTAAATTTTTTGACATTGACAGTCGACAGTCTAAAAATCATGATCTAAAAATTTTGACTGTCAAAATTTGACATATATGTTGATTTTTAGGACTGTCAAAATTTTGACAGTCCTAAAAATTCAACATATATTTTTAGGACTGTCAAACTTTTGACAGTCCTTCCAATTGGTAGGACTGTCAAAAGTTTGACAGTCCTAAAAATATATGTTGAATTTTTAGGACTGTCAAAATTTTGACATTCCTTCCCATTGGTAGGACTGTCAAAATTTTGACAGTCCTAAATTTTTTTCTCTGTTAATTTATTTTTGTTAATTGTTGGGGAGGCCAATTTCAAAATATCCTTAAAATTTCTATCCTTAAAATTTGTTAAAGTATTCTGTTATTTAAAATAGTAAATTTATTATTGGTACATTAAATATTTTGTAAAAAAAAATTTACCAAAAGTAAAATTTGGAGGTCGAAACATCATTTTTTTGCGATTCTAAAAATTTGGGAAGTCCGTCAAACGGTGAAACTATTTATCCCAAAGTACTTTTCCATACGGTCATTTTGGCACAAACTGGAGCTTGTTTCGATCTCCCAGTCAAAAGTTATGATACTTTAAAGTTTTATATTTTATATTTTTGCCTGTAATATGTACGTCTTACTTCGGATGAAAATTCTCTCTACACGAATTATGTTACTCTCGTCGAAAACATATAAATCGACCTATTGTGTGACGAAAAACGATTTGAAAACAAATAGTTATGGCCGTTTGAAGTCTGATCGACGGCAGACGTAATATTCGTACGGTAGATTTTTTTTTTTTGGGTTCAATGATAACATATTTTGTTTTGTATGTTAAACTAAATAAAAAAAAATCAAAATCCAAAACTAACTAAATAGAAATAAACTAAAAAAATATCCTGACAATTAAAATGAGGACTGTCAAAATTTTGACAGTCCTCATTGTTTGTGGGACTGTCAAAATGCTGACAGTCCTAGTTTATATAAAATTTTCAGTGGGTTAAAATTAGGACTGTCAAAATTTTGACAGTCCACATAGTTTGTGGGACTGCCAAAATTATGACAGTCCTAACAATTTGTAGGACTGTCAAAATTTTGACAGTTCTTCCAAGTGGTAGGACTGTCAAAATTTTGACAGTCCTGATTATAACAGTCCCGAGTTTGGGCTAGCCCCAAGTAACTTTTAGGATGACAAACTTGTAATTTTTTGTAAATTTTCAATGGGCTAGCCCCCGAGTAAAATGTGTAGTGCCCTTATAATTTGCCTAAAAATTGAATCTGGAGAGGCTCTCCGCCGCTCGCCGGTCCTTCCGCGCCAACCTCGACCGTTCCCTCGCCATCTCCTCCGCCCTTGCCCGCTCCACCCCACCCCTCGCCTCGCCGACATCCGCGCCTGCCTCCCCTCCCTCGATTCCTCCCTCCGCCTCCCCCCCCCCCCTCCCGCGCGAGGCCCCCCGCGACGCCCTCGCCTCCGTGGACCTGATGAGCTCCAAAGCTCATCGATCTGGAATTACTAGCAAATTGACTGTAATATGACATTTATGTGTAAAATCAGTGATGAATTGAAGAAGAACATGGAGATTTTGGGATGAACTAGGGTTTCTTTATTGAAGCTTTTGGAAAATAAAGGGCGGGAAATACAAATTCAAATGGACAAAGCAGAAATAAAATTGCAGGAAAACAAAGGGATACAATTCTCTCCTCTTCTCCTTCTCCTTATTTATAGATTTCTGGCTTCCTTCTTGAGCAAGCTTGGCAGTTGGAAATGCTGATGTGGATGGCTGATCTGGCAATGATGAAGTGGGGAGGTTATGCTACTGGTGAAACGTCTCTGCAGTGCTTTGCTCCAACAGAGCCACCATGCCAAGCCACCATGTCAGGAAGGATCGTAACAATACCCTCCCCTTGAATTTGACCTTGTCCCAAGGTCAAAGTAAGGGTCAGTCTTCATGAATTTCTCAAATAAACTGAGCCAGAGCCATTACATCAAACTAATACTGAAACCTTAAAGTCTGATACTCGATACTACTTGATATTGGACCTTAGCTTGAGCTAACTGGAGCTTATTTTCGAGTGTACTGAACTAACTAATACTGGAGAAGCCACTGACTTCACAGAGAAGTCTTGAAAAATTGACGAACTCTGGCCACTTAAGCTAAGCTACTGAACTGCACTGACTGAACTCATCTTCACTGAAGCTTGATTCCTGGATCCCACACCCAAACATGGAAACTCGCAACTGGACTGAAACCAGTGTGGATACTGAACATGGCATAGGAGTTTATCACTACAAACCAAAAGTCTCCATTGTTAATTTTCCCATTAGCAAGTAGAAAATCTGATAAGCAATCATCAGAAATGGGAGCTTTGGGAGCAAGAACCGTCCTTGTCAGTAACCATAAGAGGCAGACACTGATGTGCTCTCCCTTGTTATTTGCAGGTATTCTCATGTCAACATTTTTCCATGGTGAACCAGTATCACAGAAAGTGATATGCGGGATGTTGCCAAGTTTGAGGATATAAATACCTGGATCCCATACCTCTGATACTCTCGTTGAGGGGTTAGCAAACAAACCAGCATCTTGAGTGGATGGTTGTGCAGAAGTTGCAGGTAAATGGAGTGTTGGTTGAACTCTTCTAGCAGCAGCTTCCTGTTTGGCAGTTTCTTGCCTGTTGGCTCCCAGAAATGGATCATTCCCATCCCCATGACGCCTTTGGTCTGTCAGGTGCGCTGTCTTCATAGATTCAATATTTTGGTGAAGGCTCTCCACCATGGCAGCAACATGAATAACGATATCATACACACTTGCCATGACATTAGGTAGAGACTGTAACAGAGCCAATCCTGAACTTGAACTGATTTTGTCAGAATCCATACGTATGAGCTGCTCTAATTCTTCAATCCACTGGTGACATTTGGTGAGGTATTCTTCAAATCTGGCAACTGTATGCTGCATAAAAGGAGAAGGTCCCTTTGGGAGCCTGATACTCATAATACTGAATATAGATGTTTCCTGATGTGTTTCAGGTCCACTTGATACACAGATATCTGAAATTGTGAAATGATGGGTCATAGCATCTAGAGATTGCAGCACTATAATTTTCAGCATGGATACTGACATGTTGATTGCCCTTATGCCTGGATTCCATATCCAAAAAACCCAATCATTTGTACAGGTAACAAGGCCATACTCTTCACCACTCAAGTGGGAACTGCACATGATAGGATTCCCAGTGCCTGGATTTTTCCCAGTATTGCCAACTAAACTACCACTGCCCTCACTAAGGTTAAAGCAAGGTTTGTTGGAATCACCAAGGTTGAAGTCAATACCGTGGAAGTCTTCAGGATGGATCTCCATAGTCCTCTTGCTAACTATATAGCTAACCATTTTCCTTTCAATGAATTTGAAATTATTTTCCTGAGGAATGGGGGTTAACTGCAGAATTAGCTGCACCAAGGATGGCTGCAAGGTAGGTGCTTCCTGGATTTGCTCATTTGCATTAGGACTTGAGGTAAATTTAGAGCCATGCCTCTCTGGAAATGCTACTTTTTCCTCCTCAACATCATCACCATGGTTGTCAGACATCCTTGCAGTGGTGGCATCCTCTTCTTCTTGTTCTAGCTCAGGACCAATGGATGCAGTGCTCGTTGAGGAAAGATCTGAGCAGTAAATATTTCGCTTAATGTTCCGAACCGAAGTCATGGTTCTGTTTTGATGCTCGCTTGCCAGTGAGTGGATGACCAATGCCTCCATAGATTCACACTTAATTTTGCACCTACGACACCAACTCGTACTTACAAGCTTCCTCACGGGCATTTCATCAAACACCTTTGATTCAGTCTCTTCTTGCTGCTGCAGACTCCAACATTGTTGTTGCGGTAGTTGAGGAAGGGACGGTGGAGCTTCGTATTGCTGCTGCGGTGTCGGTGGTGGTGAAGGAGGTAATTCGACCGGAAAATAGGAGGGGTAGACCTCCTTTCGATACTTCATCCACCAATCCAACGTCTCAAATTTTTTATCTAAGTTCAGTAACGTACCTTCGACCAATCGAAGACTCTCCTCTACGATCTGCTCGCGAGGATCCTCCGGGAACCCTAATTGTGAGCTCAAACTCGCAATTGGTGGTTGTGTCGGTGGAGGTTGTTCCAATGGGGCTCCCTGCTGACATCCACGGCTCCAAGGAATCGAGAGCTCGTCGGTTGCTCGGTACCTCAGCTCGTGAGGGAATGACGATTCAGGTAGAGCTTCATTCCGAGATCCGTAGCTCCATGGGATCGACGGCTGTGAAGATGCTGAAATTGATGGTTGAACCCCTTGCCACAAATCTGATTCCTCATGGCCGTAGTGGCTCTGCCATTGATGAAGCTCCGGTGTTCCGTCATGGATGCTCCGACTATGCCATCGACCAGCTCCAAGGATTGGGACCGAATGGTTTTGATTAGATTTGGTCAACTCCTCCAGCCTTTGTATGAATTTATCGCATCGACTATTCAGATCCGGAACTGTACCTGACAGAGCTCTCATGGTGTCTTCGTCGGAGAGAATTCGATCCCCATCCACTGGAACTCGTCTTCCTTTTGATGTCATTCCTCCCGATTCGCCATGGCCGGAGCTTCCCCCCTTGCTGCTCTCGAACACTGGATCGAGCGCCGGATCGGACTGCTCTGATACCAATTGATGAGCTCCAAAGCTCATCGATCTGGAATTACTAGCAAATTGACTGTAATATGACATTTATGTGTAAAATCAGTGATGAATTGAAGAAGAACATGGAGATTTTGGGATGAACTAGGGTTTCTTTATTGAAGCTTTTGGAAAATAAAGGGCGGGAAATACAAATTCAAATGGACAAAGCAGAAATAAAATTGCAGGAAAACAAAGGGATACAATTCTCTCCTCTTCTCCTTCTCCTTATTTATAGATTTCTGGCTTCCTTCTTGAGCAAGCTTGGCAGTTGGAAATGCTGATGTGGATGGCTGATCTGGCAATGACGAAGTGGGGAGGTTATGCTACTGGTGAAACGTCTCTGCAGTGCTTTGCTCCAACAGAGCCACCATGTCAGGAAGGATCGTAACAGGACCCCCACATCGACCGCGTCGTCGGCCCCGCCGCCGCCGTCCTGAAGGTCTTCTACGCCGTCCACGGCCTCGAGTCCTCCCTCCTTTCCGACCCCCGCCGCGACCTCCCTGCGTACCTCTGCCTCCTCCGCCGCCTCCACGAGGCCCTCCGCTTCCTCTCCGACCACTCCCCCCTCGCCCTCCAGTGGCTCCACGACATCCTCGACTTCCTCCACCACCACTCCTCGCCGACTCCCGCTTCCTCTCCTCCCTCCGCCGCACCCTCCTCTCCCTCACCTCCACTCCCACTCCCACTCCCACCCCCTCCCCCTCCCCTCTCCTCTCCACGGAGGCCTCCTCAACGCCGCTCTCGCCAACCTCCTCTCCGAGTTCCGTCGCCTCCTCGAACACCACACCCTCCTCCTCCCCCTCCCCATGTCCACCAATACTACTTCCTCCGCCATCATCGCCCCTTCCCCTCTCCGCCATCCTCGACCCCATGACAGCCAACGGCCGCCTCGACCGCTGCGTCGCCGCCTACGTCTCCGTCAACGTCCGCGACCTCGGCCTCGACTACCTCGACGACGACGACGACGTCCAGACCATCGAGCCCCACATCGACCGCTGGGACCGCCACCTCGAGTTCGCCGTCAAGCACCTCCTCGAACCCGAGCACAAGCTTTGCACCGACGTCTTCCACCGCACCCCCGCCGAGGTCTCCACCGCCTGCTTCGCCGAGATCGCCGCCCAGGTCGGCATCCTCGGGTTCGGAAACACCGTCGCCGGCAGCAAGAAGGACCCCATCAAGCTGCTCAGGCTGCTCGACGGCTTCCGCTCGCTCGACGGGCTGTGGCCGGACTTCAACCGGCTCTTCGGCGGGATACGGAACGAGACGAGGGAGCTCGTCAGGAGGGGTGGTCGAGGGCTCGTGCGAGATCTTCCTGGAGCTGCTGGTCCAGGTGGAGCTGCAGAGGCCGACCCCGCCTCCTTCCTTCGGCAGCGTGCCGAAGCTCGTGAGCTTCGTCACTACCGCCCTGTCCTCAAGCACGAGCTGATCATCCAGAGCACTTGGAAGCGGGAGAAGTTCCAGGAGAATCTCCTGGTGGACGACGCCGTTCTGGATATAGTCAACGCCCTCGAGGTCAATTTCGAGACCTGGTCCAAGGGCTACTAGGATCCGGTGCTCTCCTTCCTGTTCATGATAAACACGCACTGGCATTTTTATAAGCACTTGAAAGGGACCAATTTTGGAGAACTGCTCGGGGAGCCGAAATTGAGGGAGCACGAGCAGTACAAGTACTACTACTCCGTCTACTTCCTGAAGGAGAGCTGGGGAAAGCTGCCTTCCTTGCTGTTCTGTTCTCCGGAGGGAGGGCTACGGCGAGGGATTTGGTGAAGAAGAGGTTGAAGGCATTTAACGAAACTTTCGACGAGATGTACCAGAAGCAGTCAAATTGGGTTATTTCGGACAAGGAATTGAGAGAGAAGACCTGCCAGTTGGTGATCCAGACGATAGTTCCAGTCTATAGAAGTTATATGCAGAATTATGGCCCTCTAGTTGAGCAAGATGCCGGTGCCGGCAAATATGCCAAGTACACAGCTCAGACGTTCGAGAAGATGCTTGGTTCTCTTTTCCAGCTGAAGCTGGGGAAGTCCGCCAGCTTCAGAGTCAGACATTCAAATGGCAAAGTCAACGGTGCACTGACTAGCCAATATCTTCTGTCAGCTTCAGCTGTTATTTGATCATAATTTCGGGGGAAATTTGATCAGCTCACTGTTAAAAATACTTGGATGGCAGCAACGGATATGAAACAATGAGATGCTTGAAAAGATGGCATGCGTTTGCGGTCTTTAGATGGAACATTTCAAACGTTGAGATGATGGTGATCTGTAAATCAACCTTAATGCAAACAAGAGATGAAAGGTTCTGCTCATTATGTCATCAGTGTCCAGAAGGACTGCAAGAGGAATCGAGGTTTCTCAAGAGCTACAATGATCAAGAGGTCATGATGGGATCAGGTCATTGCCATATTTTTGGTAGAGGTTATATCTCCCTCCTTCATATACTATGTTTAACTTATTAATTCATCCCTCAAATGCATTTCTTTCCGGTTAGCTTTACTCAATCTGTCTTAGGCATGCATATCTAGGATGAGGGGCAAAAAAAGATTCTGTAGCGAGCGTTTGAATATATGTTCAGTGCAAAATATATCTGTACACTTTCATTATACTTGGGTGCATATCAATTTACTCTATTTAAGTACATCTTTGTCATTTTTTTGCTTGTTCCATATTCAAAAATTGTTAAGATGCTATAAGTATTATGATCTGATATGCTTGTATGTTTCAGTTAACTACAAGAGTTTTGGCTTTAATAGTTATTGGTGTGGAGCATTCAGTTAGAATATGATTTAGAACCAATATAAAATGGTAGATATTATACCTTTTCCTTCTCAATTTGTTACTCATGGACTTTGGGCATTTTGGACAGTCTAAGTATCTTATTGATCTTCATTATTTATACTTTTTTCCCTTCTTTAATTGTGTTTATTGTTATGCTGGAGTTGACTACATATGCTTTGATTCTAAAATAACAAATCCGTAACATTGACGATCCTTCAACTTGCGAAAATTTTCAAGCCCTTTTTTGAACCAATGTTCCCGAAAATGTTCCCAAAAGCTCGAGCTGATAGGAACGTCCCTACATTATATTATTAAACTCTTTAACACTCAACTCACTTACAGGTCGGTATTGGCTCGCTCGTGGATGAGCATATAGTGTGAACTTGAGCTAAACCTCAGCAGAAGGAGGTTCACACGTGGATAGTAAGGCAAATATAAACCATTTTTTAATTGGTGGATGGGGGGGATTCGAACCCATGACCCTTTGCTCTGATATCTATGTTATTTAACCAATGTTCTCAAAAGCTTGAGCTGATATCATGATGGACCAACATTATATATTAAACTCTGTAACACTGGCAATAGGTAAAAAAGGAAAAGCATGAACAGGGTGAAGGCAAGCCAGAAGTAGGAGCCTATGACTCTGTCAGCTTGATGCGCCTTTTGTTGGTTTTTGTTTGCTTTTCTTGCAAAAGCTCAAGTCCCATTCCTTTTTTTAGTCCCACATCGGATGCACCAAAGCCCCCTTGTGTACATATATTACTTTCTCTTCTTTGCTCTATTAAGTTGTTGTGTGGGGAACCCCTTGGGCCACACGCGCGCGCCGCCGCCGCCGCCCGGCCCGGCTCGGTTCGGCGCGCGTAACGGGTGCGGGTACGCGCGCACATCTGCGGGCGCCGAATGCCGATCCGATTTCCTCTTCGGGTTCGGACTGGGACCCTAAAAATCTTTTTGCTCCGTTTCTCTTTCTTTCATTTATTTTTCCTAACGTTAGAAAATTAATTTCTGAACGTTACAAATGATTCTGAACCGGTTTTGTGTCCAGATTTACTATTTTAATATTGTGTAACGTCTGAATTAATATGAGAATTAATTCAGACCGTTACAATTTTGTATTATATATTTGTGCTGATTTCTTTGAGAAACCATTGGAAAAATTTCGTACTCCAAACTCTGTCAATATTCTATTCAATTTCCGTTGTCTCCGAGCTCTGGGCAGAGCTAAGTTCTGGTCGTTCTCTCCAAGTCGTGTGCGGCAACGAGATACCGGTAGTGCGGGGGTTTTACCACTAGGAGCTTCGGGTATGTCTGCACACAGATCCCGAATAAACTCTTAGGGCAGTGCTTCGTGCACGACTTCCTCAGAGGCCGGTAACATCTAATTTTATTTTTTGTATTCTGAAATTATTATTAAAATAAAACATCTAACACCTTTCTGCATGCTTCACTACTGGATCAAGAATCACGTAAATCGTTTAGTTAGTTCTATACCTTTGTTTTAAATTCAGAATCTGCATTCTTTTTGCTAGATCATCTGATTATGCTGCAAGATGGGATTGCCCGTATTTGTAACATTTCAATCACAAGTAACTCATAACTGGTCTAGCATTTCTCTTTGTAACCATTTTGAAGATTGTCCCAGATGAATTTAGTCAACTAGAGCAAGTTGTTAAAAACCCTACACCTACACTGTTACTTTAGAGTTATAGCGAGGGCCATTTTAGGCAAAAAGCTAGATTCGTGCGATGGTATTTGTTAATTAAAATTAGCTTAAAATATGTGCCAGAGGAGATTCAGATTTCTGATCTATGAAACATCTGATACTTAAAGAACGCATATTTTTAATAAAATCAGCTTTAAAATGCACGCTAGAGGGGGGTTATATGTTTATGTTATTCTAACACAAGCAAAATATGAACATGCTCTTATCTTTCTATTTCTTGTATCAGACTCTATACTAAGTCCAAATTCTTCCTCTCTTCAAGAAGTTGTTCTGTATTTTCCGCAACTTGGAGATCACAATCTCTAATACTTGAGTTATGCCTAGGCCTCCAAAAGGTCAAGTTGTAAGGCATACAGTAGGATGCAACCTCACCCAAGGCCACCTTCAAGGGCTGCACACTATGATATTAACTCTAACCTTCAATCTACCCATATATACATAATGGAGAAATATCAGAGGTACTAGGTCTAGTTTCCAATACTTCCATTGATGGGGTATCTGAATAGATGAAACTGACTTCACTTTAAGGAGGTTTTGATTGTTGTGGGAGACAATGTACATAATAGCCTGTGAGAACAGTATGATTGCTCGAGATGGGAGACATCATCTACAACACCTTCATTTTGCAGCATGAAGCCCACAAGATTCTTTGTTCATTAATCACCATGATATGTTCCATTGGACTTGCAATTGTTAGAGATTGCGGAGCTTTGATTAGATTCCCTATTTTTTAATGTATATGCGTTCAAGGGTAGTTCCGTAATACCCTAGTAGGGGTAGTTCGGTAAATATACTGAACTCGGTGGTCGTCCTAGACTCCTAATCTCTTGTTATAAATAGGGCTTCAAGCTCTTGCAATTGTAACTCTCTAGAAATAATAAAAGGGCTATTTGATATTACCCCCCTCTTAGATTATGTATATTGATATTACCCCCTGTTAGATTAAAAGTTGATAATATCCCCCTGAAAGTGTCGTTAAAAACTTTTTAACGACACTTTCAAAACTCATTAACGACACTTTCAGGTTTTTAACGACACTTTCAGGGGTGTTCTCAACTTTTAATCTAACATGGGGGTAATATCAATATACCTAATCTAAGAGGGGGGGGGGGGTAATATCAAATAGCCCATAATAAAATAACTTGTGTGTGCCCATGGAGGTAGGAAAACATCTCTGGACCACCGTAAATCTTGTGTCCTTGTGATTCTTGTTCTTCATTGATACCACGTTCGTAACAACAATGCTGAATACTTTGACCATCACCAAAATAATATGAGCTACCAAATATTGCTCTCACTTCAGTTGGGGTCCACAATTGTTGCTTGTTATGTGTTTTCAGATTGTTTTATGTGGGGAGATCAGTAGTAGCCCCAACTTATTCCTTCGTCATTAGGTCAACTCCCCTTGGTTAGTGTAACAGTGCAAAACCATCCCTTCTATAGAAGATATATCAGGACTGGTGACATGGCATTGCTTGAGTCGGTATTCATCTCCCAGTATTGTTGGAAGTTAGAGTTGCATAGAAACTTGGTAGTTGGTGGAGGTGGAGAACGACAACATGCCCAAAGCTGGCCACTCTCTATTTGGATATGAAAACCCAATCCCAACTCAGCTAACTGACACTATCTGGTCCTCTATTGGTGTCACTTTTGTTGTTTTTCATATTCTTGATCTCTTTGTTGTTGCAGGAAGTAGGAAGTGAAAGTGATGGAAATGTGACCCCCTGTCGATGCTGACATCAGGATCTGACAGATTCTCTGCAAGATTTGATCATTGGGATTTATTGAGAGTGGTCACCACCTGCTGGTAACATTTACAATCTTCTTTGCTTCTTTCCTGTTGGAAATGGTCCTACGGTTTTCTCTATCTTGCTGACTCAGGAGATGAGAACTTGGACTTCCTTGCTTAAGAAAATGTATGATGATTTACCTCCTACCTCCTTTTAGAAAGTAATTGTTTTTTTGTTCAGTAACTGTATATGTTAACAAGCATTGTTTTAGCTGATGGTGTTCATTTTTAACTCGTTGAGGTGGTTTTAATCTTTAGATGGGTTTAGATATGTGCTTATCTGAATAAACACTGAACAAATAAGTTGTCGGTTTTCATAATTTCCTCGTACCACACGGCCAAATGACAGTCAGAAAAATAATGTTTTGTTGATCCTTCTTCGTGGCCACATTCAGCTATAAGCTGTCATTTAGACATACATTCTGGTCTTCTCACAAGTTGTTATCTGCAAGAGCTTATTAGCATTTCATGACTGCTTTCAAATGATCTTTGGGAGGTTGTCACATTATTGTCTTCATGATAATTACATAGTTTTTAAATAGTGTCTGGGAAGTTTGTGGTGTGTTCCCTGCTATTTGCATTGATACTTGGTGGCAAGTAAACAAAATAATTCAGAATTTCTAAGGAGGAAAATTTGGAAATCCTTTAACCCAATTTTTTTTCAGGTGCATATTGTAAAAAGTGGTTTTTGCTCATGTGAACTAGTAATATTCCTTATTAGATCTTTCTTTATTTCTTCTCTTGTTGCCTATGTAAGGTGGAAATGGAGGACCTTTGAAATAATTTATGAGTAAACTTTTCCCTGTTTTATTGGAAATTTTATATTAACCTTTTTATGTCTTCATCCTTGCTGTTTCAACCTCTGCCTGCTCTCTTCTTCTTTATGGCATGCAAGTACAAGAAACAAATCACTATCTGTACCCTAAAAAAAGATCTCTCGCTTCAGTGTTAAAATTCAACAAAGCATCTCTTTTTGCTAGTTAGGAAGAATCATTCACCACGATGTAAGGATATAAGATGATTTTTTTTGATAGAATTAAAGCAAGAAAAGTGGAGGACACATGAGGTGTTATACAAATACATACCTCCTGAGACGTTGCACATGTCCAGGCCACCAAGACGATTTTTTCTCATCTTCAATTGGAACTCCTCTTAACTTTCCATGAATAAACTAATTTCTTATTGTTTCAAGCGTATTGTCACTTATACATTTTAGCATACTCTTTTCAGCTTCTTCTTTCTTCGTGACATGTGTTTTAGTCTTTAGACTTTTAATTGCCCAACGTGGCAATCCATGGAGCATTTCTGGTCTTATAGCTGTCGTAAATTTTTTATTTAAACTTCATTGGGTATCTTGTAATCACAAAGCAATCAGGAAGCAGTTCACTGTTTCAAACATTGTTTTAAATGTCATCCTGACATGTTTGAAATGTCGTCCAACATGTTGGTTTTGGGAGGGAAATGACACCACATTGCATCCTTTATATTGTTGTCATTTTGGAATATATCAGCTGACGTATATTGGTGGCTTGCGCAGCAATATCAGCCGATATACAATATTACTAAAATATTGCCAATTTTTACAAAAGTTGAGATAATTGTGTTTTAAGAACCAATGACGGGTCATCACAGGTTATCCCTTAGATTGTTGAACCATTGTAAAACCCACATCCCAAAATTACAAGACCGTAATCCTCTTAACATCTCAGAGTTCTCTCACATGTTCTCTTCTGTCATCTTTAATTGGTACCAAGCTTGATTTTTGAATAGGCCACAAATGTCTCTTATGTCTCGTTTTCTACGATATCGACGATGCTATCTTCTTATAATCCTCTTTTTTTTCTGACATTAAGATGAACCAATTTTTGCATATATTATGTTTTCATCTAAGAAATTTTTACTCTTATAATCAAAGTTTCCACAATTATTTTTAGAAGATAATCCTTCTCTACAGTTATCAAGTAGCATAATATTAGTAGCAACATCGTACACCACGAAAGTCATCCTACATTTGTCTACATGTTGATCCTTGTAAGCCAAATGTGATGACATATGGTATGGTATGATGTTTTCCCCAGTTATTCCCACGGTAGTCACCACTCATAACTACATTATACACACCTTATGATGGAGCTGCTGCCAGATGTGCATTTATCGTAGATAGCACGATGACATAGGCTGTCAAATTGATGCAGACTCGAGACTTATACTTTGGGTTTATTTTTTTATGCTCTTATTTAGGTGCATTTCTTATAATTACTTGTGCACATGGGTGTATATGGTTTTTAGTTATGCACATGGTTTATTTTATGATTAATTCATATTTATTAGGATTTTGTTATGTTTGATATTTAGAATTCATATATATTTTGGCATTTATTTTATATTGCAATTAGGACTAGTACTCTTGATGGCCAAGGTTCGATTAATTATATAAACTCATTTAATATCTAATTTTTATTCTTCGGAGACTTTAATGATTTATTTGAGTTATGGTGTTTTGTTTTTCTTCGAACAAATTTCTTCTTCTTCTTCTTCTCCTTATTCGTCTTACATAAACCCTAACCTCAAATCTCTTTATTATCCACCGTAAAGTCGAGTTTCCTTTTCATTGCTTCAAGGTTGATCTTTGGACCTCGGGAATGAAGCTTTGACGCATGGATTCTTCTACGTGGAACGAGATTTGATGTCTTGATTGTGTGGATTCATCTTCTACTTGGTAAATTGTATTCGTAAGTCCGAATTTTAATTGATTGTTGTTGTAATCTTCTGTGGTCCTTTGGATAGATTTTTATCATTATTTGCTTCACAATTAAATTTTTATGCAATTCTAAGTTTCTGAAATCATTGCATAATTTCACAAAAGATCACAGTTCTTGATCTTGTCCTGCTTTACCTTAATATTAATGAAGTTACTAGAGACTTGTTTATTCTCCAAAATCCACCACTTTTATCTCCTCATAAGCATTTTATTCCATGCTTCGCTAAAGCTTATCTCGATTCCTTTTGTTCTCTAAATATTTTCATGAATCTTACAAATATTTTCATGAATCTTATAAGTAAATAATTTCCATAGTAGATATGTTTGCATAGAATCAAATTGATTATCTAAATTTCTAGTTTTTTTTTTCCCATCTTTCCTCAGTTATTCTCTTCAAGAGTTTTCATTGCAACTCCTATAGGTTTAGTTTCTCGATAGTTAATATATTTGTGTATCTATCTTGTTGTCCCTTGCTTTACTGGCTAACTTTCACTGAAAGATCTAGAACTTTGCTATATGTTCACCCTAGTAGCATGATCTTGAGATGTGTGTTTGTGTGCAGGGCCGGCCTTGGCCCAGGGCCCCATGGGCTAGGAGGGCCCAAAATTTTTTTATGTTTAAATATATAAATAATTTTGTATCGAAAATAGAACTAGTATTTAACATGGGCCCTTCTTACTATAAAACAATTGTAGTATAGTGGTTATTGCATTAGACTTGCACACAAGATGTACCTAGTTCAAATCTTGGTGGAGCCCTATTTTTTATTTTACTTTTGTTTCATTTTTTTTACATTATGTATGGGGCCTCATTTTGAAAGTTCGTTCCGGACCTCATGAGCTCAGGGCCGGCCCGGGGGTGGGTGGGTTTGGGGGCTAGGATATTTTGCTCTGATTAAAAGTGGAATAATATGATGATTCTTATTGAGAGAGTGATTACATATATATATATATATATATATATATATATATAGGAGAGGATTGGCCTCTTCCTTATTCCCCTTCCCGATATGGGACTAAAGCCCAATACATAATAACACATAACAATTCACTACATCATATGCTAAATCTGTAAACGGTGGATTAATGGAGGCTAGCAAGTAACGTAACATATTATAGTTATGTGAAACAAAAATGTTCACGATAAATGAAAAATGTCATGGTAGTAAAAGTGAACATGTGGCAAAGTTGAAGGTATTTTACTGAAAAGTAGATTCTTTTATATAGGGTACTGAATATTAATTCTCTGGCTTTTTCTTTATCCTTAGAATTTTGTTAAATAACGTGGTTATCCAACTCAATTTTCTTTTCTTTCCTAACATTTAAAACCTCAATAGAAATATTACTAGGTCCTACTGTTTTCCACTTTTCATTTTTTTAAAGCAGCCTTAAGTTCATAAATCCTGAACTTACGACTATAGCAATATGACCTAGTCCATCTATCATTTTCTCATAAATACCTTTTCTTACTCAGTTACTAACCACCAATAGAATTTTCATAGGCCTTAGATTTAACTTTACTAACTCCTTTGTAGCTTCATTCTTTTCTAATCAATCTTCAAAGTTCTCATTATTTTTATGTTTTTTGTAATCTTTGAAGGTGATTCTATTTGCCTTCCACTGCTTTCTGGGTTATTAGATCATTTATGAGAATATTCTCATCACTTCTTGAGATCCTTTGCCTCTGGAACTGGGACAGATCAATCAGGAAGCTTATCTTTCTTTACATGTATAAAGAAGTCTGTACTTGGTAGTATTTTCTCCAAAATCCTTGTGCCATCATTTTCTTAATGTTCTCAATTGTGCTTTCTTGATGTTGACTCTTATTGATCTCTTTGAACACTCCTGTCTTTGAACAGTTCTCTCATCAATTCCTTGAAATTGATATTCCCAGTTTGATGTCTTTTGTGACCTTTTGATGTTCCGGCAGTTATTAGCTTGATAAAGGGACCTTAGTGTCACGTCCCGATTTCGGCTAATCGATAATCGTCCCCCGGGCGTGATGCCGTGCACGCGTAGGGCGCGCGTGCACAAGGCCTTAGGCATAAGGATATTCTTTAGAACAATGCAACAGAGTAGACATATAAGATAACACAAGGTTGAGGCATAGAAAAGTTTCTCTTTTATTCATAATGAACATCTTTTTACATCGCTTGACTCAAAAGTATAAAATGCCCCACGGGCTTACAAACTTGGACGCAAAATGAGATAGCCGATCCATACATTATGTCCCTTTACATAGATTCAAAAACACAAAACACCTTGGGTGCGAGTAAGCACCATCGCCTTAGCGATATTCAGCAACGGAGAGAGAGAAAGGCTTCTAGCTTGAGCCTCCAAAAGTCTTGGCCACGAACCGCCAAGGATCCCAAAAGTCCGGAGAGAACTTCAGCTCCTCGCCGCGTTGCCTTGCGCCGGGGAACCTGCTACAACGAGGGTCAGTACTTCGAAAAGTACTGGTGAAGGCTAGCTGCTCAACTTTACCAAGCTCATGAGATGAGATCTAATGAGTATGCTACAATTATGTTCTTAGGTGGATTTCTATTCTTGCCTAGTTCAGATTTCATTTAGCAGGTATGCAAGAACAAAATAACATAACTTCACATGCCACCGTTCGGTGACTTTACCTGTACCGTCTGAACCACCTGTACAACTTACCATAGCCTTCCCTGTCACGAAGACATAGTTAGTCTGCACAGTTTAAATATACACAATATCTTTCTTTGTTGTTTAGGAGCCATCATGGGTTTAGTCTGGGCTGGCGGCGACGCTTGCAGCGCGGGTAGCTAGCCCCGCTACAATTCCCCGCTCCCTGTGCTAACTCATTTTAGCACGACTAAGAAAGTAGATTCTGCCCGGGTCGAAACGGCCCGGTGCCCCGGTAACCGTTCGCAGGAACCTGGATCCCTTGTGCACAAGAATTCCCATGACCATTTCTATGAACCAAACTTCATAGATTTACTTACTAGCGATTTAAAGAACATCATGTACGAAACTGCTTTACTGTACTATCACAATCAACCAACAAGTTATATGAAATAACATGCAGCAGTTTATAGAAGAACACTTTGAACTATCAATAAATACCAACCCATTAAACACCCAACGAACATGCATGCATCAATGAATTTATGCAAGGTTTTGTATCACAAGCAAAGGGTGTTCCAAGCCTACTTCTTATCTTATCTTGTTATCCAACTTGTTACTTAATTGGTATCGTTTGATTGAATGCACAACTGAGTCAATTTTATTATGAACGGAGCCCTTGGAAAGAAGGTGCTTATCGAAATAGAGCCACTCACAAGTTTGTTGAATAGGAAGAAGAAGTAGAGATATCTAAGACTCCGCTCGCGCGTCGTCTACACGATCACCTGCACGCACCAACGGATGATCAATACCTCCTGCTTCGGTCTCCAAGGCTCGATACGAAATGCGAAATCCTAAGAACGAAAGCAATGAAATCCATTGAAACCGTTCAAGAAAACGCAAGTCATAAAACCAACAAGAAAGCAACCAAGCGGCACGAAAACGGACAAGAAACCAACGCAACGGAAAGGCCCCTCTCGACTCTGCCGCCGAGTCCATCCTTGAGGCACAATCCATTGTATATGGGACCTGATTCCGAAGAAACCAATCCATAACGAGGAAAGGATCTTAATTCAATCTGTCCCGTTCGGACGGTCGTAAGTATTTCTTGGCCGCGCTCCCCGAATAGGGGGAACGGGGCATTACATCATAACCATCCAAAAGAAAGTTTCGTCCCGAAACTTAGGAATAGAACCTACCACTAAGGAATAATGAGGGGAACCTTTCCCTCATATCAGCTTCAAGTTCCCAGGTCGACTCCTCGACCGAGTGGTTCCGCCACAGGACGCGCACTAGCGAGACGGTTCGGTTCCGCAACTGCTTCTCTTTACGATCCAAAACTTGGACAGGCTCCGCCGCGTACGACAAGTCCGCTTGCAGATTCAACTGCCCCAAGTCGACTATGTGGTTCGGGTCGTGTACAAACTTTCTCAGCTGAGAAACGTGAAAAATATCGTGTACTTCTGATAGGGCAGACGGCAAAGCAACTTGATAGGCGACCGGAGTAACCCGTTTGAGAACTTCAAACGGTCCAACAAATCTCGGACTTAGCTTCCCTTTTACTCCGAACTGCATGACTCCGCGCATAGGCGAGACTTTCAAGAACACATGGTCCCCTTCAAAGAATTCAAAGGGGCGACGTCGAGCATCGGCATAACTCTTTTGTCGGCTTTGTGCTGTCTTCAACCGTTCACGAATCAACCGAACCTTTTGGACGGTTTGTTCAACAAGCTCCGGCCCAAGGATTTGCCGTTCTCCGACTTCGTCCCAGCAGATTGGTGACCTACACTTCCGTCCATACAAAGCCTCGTACGGAGCCATCTCGATGCTGGACTGATAACTGTTGTTGTATGCAAATTCGGCCAGCGGCAGGTAGACATCCCAACTTGACTTCGAATCGATCACGCAGAGGCGCAACATGTCTTCTAGTATATGATTCACTCGTTCCGTCTGACCATCGGTTTGTGGATGATAGGCTGAGCTGAACTTCAACTTGGTCCCCATCGCCAACTGAAGGCTCTCCCAGAAACGCGAGATGAATCGCCCGTCCCGATCTGATACTATAGAAACTGGCACTCCGTGCAGCCGGACTATCTCGTCAAGGTAGGTCTGGGCGAGGCGATCGGCGCTCCAAGTACTTTTGATGGCAATGAAGTGTGCAGACTTGGTTAACCGGTCGACGATAACCCAGATTGCGTCGTTCCCCCGTTGCGTCCTTGGCAGGCCAACAATAAAATCCATGCAGATGTGCTCCCACTTCCATTCCGGGATAGCAAGATTTTGCATCTCCCCGCCCGGCCTCTGATGCTCTGCTTTCACCATTTGACAAGTTATGCATTGGGACACAAAGAGTGCAACATCTTTCTTCATGCCGTGCCACCAGAAGGTCGTTCGGAGGTTCTTATACATCTTCGTGCTCCCGGGATGGATCATATAGGCTGCGTAATGAGCTTCCGCAAGGATCTCCTTTCTAAGTTCTGAATCATCGGAGACGCATAGCCTTCCTTTCACCCGCAACGCTCCATTTTCATCTACTGCAAAGTCCTTCGCCTTCCCCGCTAGAATCTGCTCGTGCATCTTCCTTAGGAAAGGGTCGTCTTTCTGAGTAGATGTGACCCGCTCTATTAGGTTGGGTACGAATCGCATTTGAGCGACCCGCGCGCCACGATATCGAATTCGGAGTTCGATGCCCAACTCTTCTAAGTCCCTTCGTAACCTGCGATCGACTGACAGAGATCCAACGAAGATCCGACTCAAAGCATCCGCTACAACGTTCCCTTTTCCAGGCGTGTAGTCTATCGTCAAGTCGTAATCTTTTATCAATTCTAGCCAACGGCGCTGACGAAGGTTGAGGTCCGTCTGGGTGAATAGGTACTTCAAGCTCTTGTGATCAGTATAAATTCGGCAAGGCACTCCATAAAGGTAGTGTCGCCACAATTTCAGGCCAAAGACAATTGCCGCTAATTCCAGGTCGTGTGTAGGATAATTTTTCTCGTGCTTCTTTAGTTGCCTGGAGGCATAGGCTATCACTCGATCTCGCTGCATAAGTACACACCCCAAGCCTTGCCCGGACGCGTCGCTAAATATTTGGAATCCCGAGATCTCGTCTGGTAGTGCAAGTAACGGGGCAGAGGTGAGGCGATGCTTTAACTCTTTAAACGAAGCTTCGCAGTCGGCGGACCACTCAAATGCGACTCCCTTTTGTGTGAGGCGAGTCAGAGGTAGTGCAAGTTTGGAAAAATCCTTCACGAACCGTCTGTAGTAGCCCGCTAGCCCGAGGAAGCTTCGAATCTCGCTAACGGATGCAGGTCGCTTCCACTCGACAATGGCCTCCACCTTCTTCGGATCGACTGAGATGCCTCCCGCAGAAATGATGTGCCCGAGGAAAGATACACTACTTAGCCAGAATTCACACTTACTCAGTTTAGCATATAGCTGGTTGTCCCGAAGAGTTTGTAGCACGGTCCGCAAGTGCTCTGCATGTTCTTCCTCACTCTTCGAATACACCAAGATATCATCGATGAATACTACTACAAACTTATCGAGATAGGGCCGGAACACAAGGTTCATTAAACTCATAAAGGCAGCGGGTGCATTGGTTAGTCCGAACGGCATCACCAGGAACTCATAATGGCCATAGCGAGTTCGAAAAGCTGACTTTGGCACATCGTCTGGCTTGATCTTTAGTTGGTGATAGCCCGAACGGAGGTCGATTTTAGAGAATACTGTGGCAGCTTGCAACTGATCGAAAAGATCGTCTATTCTTGGAAGAGGATACTGGTTACGAATGGTTGCTTTATTCAATTCTCGATAGTCGATGCAGAGCCGCAACGAGCCATCCTTTTTCTTTACGAATAGTACTGGCGCACCCCACGGAGATACACTAGGCCGAATGTATCCTCGATCTAGCAAGTCTTGCAACTGTACTTTAAGCTCCTTCAATTCTGCCGGGGCCATCCGATACGGCGTCTTGGAAATTGGTCGAGTTTCTGGGAAAGTGTCTATAGTGAACTCTATCTCTCGATCGGGCGGCATGCCTGGCAACTCGTCGGGGAACACATCAGAAAAATCTGCCACAACGGGAATAGACTCAACGTTTGCGCAATCTTGCCGAGTGTCTCGAACGGACGCTAAGTACCCTTCGCAGCCGGAGTGAATCATCCGTCGAGCAGACATTGCTGAGATCACCATGCAGGTATTCGACGCTTTCGACTCAGGACTGCACGTGAAGAGAAACTCGATCTCGCCGGGCAAACGAAACACGACTTCCTTTTTCGCACAGTCGATTGTAGCTGAACAAGCGCCGAGCCAATCCATCCCCAGAATAAGATCGTAGTCCCTTATGTCTAGAACTATCGCATCTAATGACAATTTCCGTCCCCCGATGCAAATGTGACCTTCACGACAGACTAAGCGAGCCGATAAATCTACGCCCGAAGGAGTACTAACACTTAGGTTTAAGCCTAGCGGTGTCATAGGGAATGTGTGTTCGGCGGCAAAATCCGCCGCAATGAAGCTATGTGTTGCACCAGAATCAAACAATACTCGAGCAGGTACATTATTAAAAAGTAATATACCTGACACCGTCGTGTTCGATGCAAGTGCCTCATCCCGAGTCAAAGCATAGACTCGTCCCTGAGCGTTTTGCGGTGCCTGGTTCGCTCGTTGAGTTTGCCCCTGACCCTGAGCTGAGTCATTATTCTGCTGCGGACGGTGTGAAGATGGATCGTTGGAACGGGTTGGACAATTACGAGCAATGTGGCCCATCTTGCCACAACTGAAACATCCTCCTTTGCTCGCGCGACATTCGCTGACGTGGTGTCCTGGCTTGCGGTAGTAGGCACAATTTTGTCCTTGCCTCTTTCCTTGATTCGAGTCTTGGGAGCCGCCGTTGTTGTTGTGGCGCTTATGCGCGTTGTTTCCTCCTGTGTTGGCAGGACGCTTGTGATTGTTATTTTGCACAGCGCCGGTGCGAACTGGAGGATACTGCGACTCTAGGGACAGTGCATGATTCAAGGACTCCCGCATGGTACGATATTGAGTCACTACGACGTGAGCACGGATAGAAGGTTGTAGTCCGAGCTCGAACTTTCGTGCACGACTTTCGGCATCGGCGAGCTGAGACTTGGCAAATTTTGCAAGTCGGTTGAACTCTGAAGCGTATTGACGCACCGTCATGTCTCCCTGCTTCAGTAGCGCAAACTCGTCTTCCTTTTCGCGACGGACGGCGGGTGGAAGGTATTCCTCCACGAAGGCCTTGCGAAACACGGACCAGGAGATAGCCGTTGTGCCACCTTCACTCAAAATAGCTTGCTTGTGCACATCCCACCAATCATGTGCATTTTGTCGGAGCTGAAGCTGGGCACACGCCACTTTCTTGGTCTCGTCTAGGCACAGCGCTTCAAAGTGGTCCTCCAACTCGACCAACCAGTCCATCGCTAAGGAAGGGTCCTCGGTGCCTTTAAACGTAGCACGGCACATCTTCTTAAATTCTGATATCGACACGATTGACCCATTCTCGCCTGAGGGTAAGGTACCCTGGGAATTCTGCGGTCCAGTGGCTTCAGCAACTATAGGCACGGTTGCGGGGGCGGATGCAGAATGATTGTTGGCGACCATATTCGTCACCATTGTTTGCAGACTATTCATCTGCTTCTGTTGTGTATCCGCCTGAAATCGCTGCGCCACGAATTGAGCCTCAATCCGTGACTCAAACTGACTCTGCCGTAGTTCAGCTTGTTTCTGCTGCGTCTCCATCAAACGCATCATTCGCTCGAACGGATCGGCAGAGGGTGCGGCAGCTGGACTCCCAGAGCTGCCCGAGGTGCCTGAACTACTCGCTTGCACTTGCGCCACCATCTGCGCTTGTGCCCCCGGCTCGGAAGTCGTTCCTTGAAAGGAAAGTAACTTGTATTAGTCTCAAGGTATATTATGGACTCACTGTATGGAACGTATCTCATTTTGGCCAAGCGAATTCAAGGGTCTACTCGGAAGGAACAAGGTCCTCTTTAGAAACTTTCTTTGTGAGATCAAAGGATCTGAAGCATGCTCTGATACCAATATGTCACGTCCCGATTTCGGCTAATCGATAATCGTCCCCCGGGCGTGATGCCGTGCACGCGTAGGGCGCGCGTACACAAGGCCTTAGGCATAAGGATATTCTTTAGAACAATGCAACAGAGTAGACATATAAGATAACACAAGGTTGAGGCATAGAAAAGTTTCTCTTTTATTCATAATGAACATCTTTTTACATCGCTTGACTCAAAAGTATAAAATGCCCCACGGGCTTACAAACTTGGACGCAAAATGAGATAGCCGATCCATACATTATGTCCCTTTACATAGATTCAAAAACACAAAACACCTTGGGTGCGAGTAAGCATCATCGCCTTAGCGATATTCAGCAACGGAGAGAGAGAAAGGCTTCTAGCTTGAGCCTCCAAAAGTCTTGGCCATGAACCGCCAAGGATCCCAAAAGTCCGGAGAGAACTTCAGCTCCTCACCGCGTTGCCTTGCGCCGGGGAACCTGCTACAACGAGGGTCAGTACTTCGAAAAGTACTGGTGAAGGCTAGCTGCTCAACTTTACCAAGCTCATGAGATGAGATCTAATGAGTATGCTACAATTATGTTCTTAGGTGGGTTTCTATTCTTGCCTAGTTCAGATTTCATTTAGCAGGTATGCAAGAACAAAATAACATAACTTCACATGCCACCGTTCGGTGACTTTATCTGTACCGTCTGAACCACCTGTACAACTTACCATAGCCTTCCCTGTCACGAAGACATAGTTAGTCTGCACAGTTTAAATATACACAATATCTTTCTTTGTTGTTTAGGAGCCATCATGGGTTTAGTCTGGGCTGGCGGCGACGCTTGCAGCGCGGGTAACTAGCCCCGCTACAATTCCCCGCTCCCTGTGCTAACTCATTTTAGCACGACTAAGAAAGTAGATTCCGCCCGGGTCGAAACGGCCCGGTGCCCCGGTAACCGTTCGCAGGAACCTGGATCCCTTGTGCACAAGAATTCCCATGACCATTTCTATGAACCGAACTTCATAGATTTACTTACTAGCGATTTAAAGAACATCATGTACGAAACTGCTTTACTGTACTATCACAATCAACCAACAAGTTATATGAAATAACATGCAGCAGTTTATAGAAGAACACTTTGAACTATCAATAAATACCAACCCATTAAACACCCAACGAACATGCATGCATCAATGAATTTATGCAAGGTTTTGTATCACAAGCAAAGGGTGTTCCAAGCCTACTTCTTATCTTATCTTGTTATCCAACTTGTTACTTAATTGGTATCGTTTGATTGAATGCACAACTGAGTCAATTTTATTATGAACGGAGCCCTTGGAAAGAAGGTGCTTATCGAAATAGAGCCACTCACAAGTTTGTTGAATAGGAAGAAGAAGTAGAGATCTCTAAGACTCCGCTCGCGCGTCGTCTACACGATCACCTGCACGCACCAACGGATGATCAATACCTCCTGCTTCGGTCTCCAAGGCTCGATACGAAATGCGAAATCCTAAGAACGAAAGCAATGAAATCCATTGAAACCGTTCAAGAAAACGCAAGTCATAAAACCAACAAGAAAGCAACCAAGCGGCACGAAAACGGACAAGAAACCAACGCAACGGAAAGGCCCCTCTCGACTCTGCCGCCGAGTCCATCCTCGAGGCACAATCCATTGTATATGGGACCTGATTCCGAAGAAACCAATCCATAACGAGGAAAGGATCTTAATTCAATCTGTCCCGTTCGGACGGTCGTAAGTATTTCTTGGCCGCGCTCCCCGAATAGGGGGAACGGGACATTACACTTAGTGTCTCAAAATTTTGTTCTCTGATTTCCCAAACCCATGCAGAATCATGCTTCTAAATTCTTGGAGGTAATTCTGTACTCCCTATCCATGGATTATGTACTTGGAATGCTGGGATTCTAATAGCTTAGATACATACATGTATGTTTCTTCCTTGAAAGTTTATTTATTCTTGCTCTTTCCTAGCAAATTCATTTTCCTCAATGTTGCATGCCTACATACATCAGTTATCTTTTTTTTTTTTTTTAATATTAACATCAAAATTAAAATTAACATTAAAATCAATATTTTTAAATATATATTTGTTTTTAAAGATAGATTGGTTTTTAGATTTGTTTTGAAAGATAGATTATTTTTTAGATTTGATTTTAAGGAGAGATTTAGATTTTTTTTTAAGAGAGCACATGTGTTTTTTTACTAGTCCCGTAACTATTCCGTAAACAATATTCCATATGAGAAGGGTACTATATATACTAGTAACCCACCCCTCATTCGGAGAGGCCTCACATCCCTTATCTAACTATACTTATTAGCCAGTCACTTCACTCCTTACAATCGAACCTTAAGATCAAAACACATAAGTGATACACCGAAATTCTCCTCTTCAAGAGGGGGTGATCGAGGTTAAGCCGCGTGGCGAAAAACAATGGACTATTCGCGTCTGTGCATTGCACGTGCGTAAAAGAAATTGTTGAAAATAATAATTAAATATGAATTTATTATAAGTGCGGTTGTCCCTATGAATTGAACTCAGGCAACCAAGAAAAATGACTCTAACCTTAACCACTTGAGTTAGAGTTGTTTAGTTATAAGTAAATCATATTAGGTAGTTAAATAATTTGTTATTTAAAAATAGTAATTAATGGAATATTTATAAACGACTTAGACAATTCATTTTTGAGTCATATATATATATATATATATATATATATATATATATATATATATATATATGGGATATTGTATGAAGGTTATTGTACCAATATTGTACAAAACAATATCAACCACACATTTTTTTGAATCATGTAGTTATAAAGAATTCTGTAAAGTTGATGCCACGTTAGCATATTTTATAACCACATGATTCAAAAAACTGCGTGGTTGAGATTGTTTGATACAATAATGATGCAATAAACCTTGATGAATATCCCGTCCAATATATATATATATATATATATATATATATATATATATATATATAACAGCAAAAAAAAAAAAAAAAAAAACTGCAAATGATCTAGTTAGTTTTTATTTTTTTTGGATTAGAGACACTCAAAACTGACAAAGGATGATATGACGAACGTCGAACATTTGAACCCACAACGAAAACATGGCCCAAGAGCTGCTGCTTGAGACAATAACAAATTAACTAATGGTTATAACCATCTGGACAAATCTTACTTTCTCTATTATTCAAACGTATGTTGAATACAATATATGAGATTCTATCCCTTACAATTTCTCAAGATGAAGTTTTGACCTCTGATTGTTTACAATTTCTCAGCGTGGAAATTTTGACCCCCCGGATTCGTAGCTCAATTTATTTATCTTCAAGTCAGCTGCATTTCAGTCTCAAATGTTTGTAGATTCCAATTCTCGTGCATCAGTCTGTAGTACAATGTAAACTTAGCTAGTTAGAGTCTGGTTAGCTGCAGTTATTTATTGTTACCAGGGCCTGTCAATGTTCTAGTATTATAGCTACCAATATGTCGAGGGATTTAAATACTTCCATTTAGTCGTCTGCCCCTCGATTATTTTTTCCTTATTTGCTTGCACCTGCATCTGACTGGCGGGCCATGCAAAACCTAGGCCAACATATAATGTACTAGGCCCACCTGTCCTAAAGGCAAAAGTCAAGTATTGTTCTTATTAATAAGAACAACAATATGGTTACGGGACGTTGACTCATTTTTCTGTTTAGGTTCTTGAAAGTATACTTACTTTTTTTATTTAGGCTCTTAAATAAAAAAAATCAAGAAATGAGATGTATGTAACAGTTTTTTCATTGCCCGTGTTTTAGTAACTCATGAGTTACTCTAGGATTTTTTTTGTTCTTCTTTCACTACTCGGGAAATTTGTGCTGGAAATGCAATTTTTTTGGAAGTGACGTCGAAGCTGTAGGTTTCGTCGTATGGACGTATACTACCATGTACGTCTTTTCTAGGTTGGCGTGTATATATATATATATATATATATATATATATATATATATATATATTATATTTTGGGAAAACAGTCCAGTTGGTAACAATAGCTTATCTTTTTCCTTTTCTTCGAAAAGTCAGTTTGTTTAATTTTGAGGCAGTTTTTCATAAGTCTTTCATGTTACTGTTAAAAGCTGCTTTCGTTATCAGTTTTTGAAAAAAAAGCAACAACATTATTCCCAAACAAATTCTTGATATTTGTGATTTACCGTGCAAAGCATTGAAAATTCTGTTGCTAATCAAACAGATTTAAGCTAAAATGTTAGCACCTTACGATCTTTTTAGTGAAATAAAAAGCATTTGCCCTGGT
This sequence comes from Iris macrosiphon, assembly GCA_036927795.1. NCBI lineage: Eukaryota > Viridiplantae > Streptophyta > Magnoliopsida > Asparagales > Iridaceae > Iris > Iris macrosiphon. Next base: position 14,472,198 of record JAYESA010000016.1, on the reverse strand, counting down.
CGTTATAGAATTAGATGTGTACTTCACTAAAACCAACGGTAAAATAACGAGCGGAAATGTGGATAACTAGAACCAACGGTCCAAAATAACGAGAACTTAAACCCCAAACTCTCTAATACGAGAATTATAAGAGAATACTCTCAATTTTAATCAAAATTAACTTGTCTCTACTATTTTACAATACTTTATTTGTAAGAAAACTGTTAGCAACGCGGTGTGATCCGAACCGGAGTTAGCATATAAGGTGCGATATTGGATTGAGCCCATATGTCTTAAAAGGAAATTTTTATGTTCTTTTTTGAATGAGAAAGAACGATAAAGCCGTTGCTATTAGCGCAGCTGTTTTGAAGTTGGGGCTCTATCTCCATGGTCAGGTGGTTTGGGAGGAGTCCTAAGAGATCATGAAGGGAGGGCAGGTTTTGCCAGAGGCAATTTTTTGGTGCCACAACAGTTTGTGCCATCTGAAGGGGGGCCTCTAGTTCTTAGTATATGGCAAAATTACTGATACCATCAGTTTCTTGGTGAGTCTCCAGTCAACAACCGTAACTCGAGCACTTAGCCCTAGAAGGCCTAAACCAATACCAATTATATACACCTCATGATCCTATCTTCTATCCGATGTGGGACTAAATTACCAACTCTATTGCACCCTCTTTTGAGCGCTCAATCGAAAACGAGATACAATACAACAATCTCCACCTTAGCTCGTTTCCGCTAGCCGAGTTTCCGCCAGCCGAGCAACCTTAGCACCTCTGATACCTTTTTGTTCGTTCCCGCCAACCGAACAACCTTAGCACATTTTCTACCTTGTTGGTCGTTCCCGCTAGTCGAGCACCCTGGAGATCCAACATATTGTCATCTCGATCCGTTCGACCTCATAACCAAACCAGACACGTTCATCCACACCACCATTGTGTGCCAACTACAACGTCTTGCTCCACCTTGGGTCTGTCAGACCCACCTTTGAAGTCAATTCGTATAGTTGCCTCTCCTACTCCACCTTGAGAAGAGTCTGAATAATCCGATTATACACATGAACGTTCAGTCCAACTGTCTCGAACCAATTAGATCCGCCAAATCAGCCTCGTAACCTTGGAATCTGATACCACTTGTTGGAAATGCGGTGTAACCCGAACCGGAGTTGACGTATAAGGTGCGATATTGGATTGTGTCCATATGCCTTAAAAAAGAATTCTCATGTAAGGCCTGAATCAATCCCAATTATTTACACCTTATGATCCCACCTCCTACCCGATGTGGGACTAAATTATCAACTCCATTGTCACTCTCTTTTGAGCGTTCAACCGGAAACGAGATACAATATAACAAAAAACATATTAAAAAGAAAGAAAGAAATACCAATAATAGATAAAAGAAAACTTGTCCAAATACGGTCCAAAATAGGCTAGCCGTTATGAGCCGGAATACCAGTGGTCCAAAAGCTTACAAATTTTTTTTTCCGAGCGATTTTTGGTTCAAAATTTCTCCACATCAAGAATACGACGATATGTCGTTCAAGATCCAAAGTTGGATTGGGTTCTATTACAATGTCTACATCAGACTCTTCCACTCGTAGATGACTCTACCTGAGTTCTTCCTTGTCAATGCTTGGATAAAGTGTCTCATCGTCTTCATGATGGTTGTATAGGTCCATCATGATGAATGTTGAAATTCCTATCAAACTTGTTAAGTTTATGACGTAAGCATTATCATTAATCTTCTCCGGCAGTTTGAAAGATCCAAACTTATTCAATTGAAACTTGTCATATTATTCAAGTGACACTCCTTTCATAGGTATACAATGACTTCACAACCAACATGAAAACTTTGCGTTTTCGGTGGTTATCTGTCATTGATTTATATCTTGTATTAGCTTTCTGCAGTTGTTATCGAACCTTTTCATGAACTCCTTGGATTTGATTATCTAAATTCGTTGTTGTTGTACTCTTTTTCAATCCCTTTGGCAACACTTGTAAATAAAAAAAAATAATTAGATGATTTGGAACAAACAAAGACTTTTCTATTGATGAATGAACTGCATTGTTGTACGCATAATTTACTTGCGCTAAAACTAAGTTACGTTGTGTTCGGCTTCTCAACACATATGCTCATGATCATGTTGCCCAACGTCATATTTGACCAATTGGTTTACTCGCCTGTCTGTGGATGAGCAGTACTATTAAAGTCCAATGTTAAACCAAATATGCTCAAAGATTTTGCCAAAATGTGCTCAAAAACTTTGTATCTTGATCAAACATTGTTATACTCTCTGGCAGTCCATGAAGACTCACTATTTCTAAACAACTTTGCTACATGCACTACAACCGCCGTCCTCTTGTAAGGAATAAAGTGAGCCATTTTTGAGAATCGGCTCACCATCACGAATACTTAGTTGGAGTCCCGTTGAGTCATCGGTAATACCAATACAAAATTCAGGGATCCTTCCAAATATTTTTGGAACCGATAGTGGAGTGTATAAATCCGTGTTTTGTGTCTTCCCTTTAGCAGTTGGGCATAGATAACACCTTTGCACAATCTTTTTCATATCTTCTTACGTGATAGTCTTGTTACGTCCCAAGTGTCGCTTAATTACCATTATGGAGCTCTTGAATTAACTTCTCCCTTAAACATATACGAGGGAATGAAAGTCGATCCCCCTTCATTAAAAATTTGTCATGTATGTAAAAGTCGTTGACAACTTGCTTTTGATGAAGCTTCTCCCATATCTCTACAAAGTCCTCATCTTCCACATAAAGTCCATTGATGTGCTCTAACCTGATCACCTCTTAATTGAGCATATCTAACAATGATGTCCTTCTAATAAGTGCCTCAGCGATGTCCTTCTAATAAGTGCCTCAGCCACCCGGTTGGAAGTGCCCAATTTATGCCAAGCTTGAACATAAACTTTTGTAGGAAATTTTCACGCTCCGCGCGCTACAAATAATCAAGAACAAATACATGAGTATGTCTATCCTACGTCACGATATAAACGATATTACGGTATCTATATCTCAAGTTCAAATATAATCATATTCATAAAGTCACAATATTACATCCACAATACTAGAAAGGAGTATAAACAATAGACCTAAAAGACTCACTTGTATATCATTGATCATCTTCCGAAATTATCCATCACTAGCATCGGAACAAACCCACTAAACCATACAAGAACCAACTAAGCATACAATAACCAACTAACTATCAATAATAGTTTGAAGGTATACGGATGAAAATATATCACTCCAAGCTATGAGTCTCAGGAGGAAGAAACATGATAGTGACATCGATCTCATCGCAAGTCACAAAAGTGTCACCTAAGCTGTCAACGTTATCCAACCAGGATTCGAGCAACTACAACTGAAGCTAGACAAAATATAACATACACTATATAACATGTGAAGTACTAAACATGTAGCACATAGCAAGTAGTAGTGAAAACATGATAGCGAGATATTCAACATGAACCAAGTAAACAAGGTAGAATACAACCAACTCTTGGCACATAAGTGTTATAAGGAAACAAAACTTTCAACATGTGGACACACTAGAGGTAAGGGGCAACATGTTCTTATAATTACTTGAAAATGTCACATGAATTTATGACACGTTTTCATGTCATTTACATTTATAACACATTCTCAAGTACACGAGAACATCACACAAGATAGGTCCACATGTCTAGTGACTACAATTTCCTCAATTCCCAAAATCTTAGGACAAGAACAAGTATACGATCACGATATAGTAACATGTAAGGCTAGAAATATAATACATGAACTCTCTATCGCGTGTGCGTATAGCTTGATAAGGGTACACAAAACTAGCATGCATAAACTATCTACAAACAATACAATAGTAAATGTAAAACAATCTCGCTTACAATAGTACTTCCGCGATGTCAGCGACTAGACGAAAGAAGCCAAGTCAAATCACAAGCTAATTATTCATAAGTATTTAATCCCAACCACATCCAACTCAACGAAGCCCACAAATAACCAAATATCACATAAACAAGACATATTATCCATATTACTTATTTGGTAAGTTAGATCGGTCTAGGTTGACTAAGTTAGTGAGGTTGTTTATTGTCTGTTATCAATATCTAGATTATTCTACTCAATATAATTTTTAATTATTTAAATCAAATTTTGATTTATAAAATAAAGTCCAAATTATCAAGTTTGTATCTCGTAATTTGTGCGCACTGAGATAAGATAGTCAACCGTAAGGTTAATGATCTCATTTTAACGATTATATGGTTACCTTGTCAATTTCAGTGATACGAGATCACTAGGTTCGACGGATCTCGATTTTGATACTTTTTGAATATGGACTCGATACGAACTAATTGATTAATTAAATATGGGCTGATTTGAACTAGCTAATAATGTTGGATTGTTACAAAATTTTTATAGGGATATGAAAAAATATACCATAATTGTAATGGAAGAAACAAATCGAAGATTCAACGATGGGATCTTCTAGAAAGTTCAAATCAACGAATCTCGACAACATGCAAAGATTAGACTTCACACGCAATGCACGGTCGGAATATGGACGATCCAACTGTACATATCAAAATATGAAGGTAACTCTAGAGATGGGGGGGGGGTGGGGGTGGGAAGGGAGGGGGTTGAATAGAGTTAAACACAATAAACCAATAAAATTAATGCAATATTACCAACTAAAACCTTTACCAAGCTAGGAAAATGTAAAGTAAGAAGTCACAAACGCAAACATCGCGATGTATACTGTGGAAAGCAGTCCAGTCTCTGAAACTCTTGTCTGGTGTTAATCCACTATTTGAACAAATAGCATACACCACATGCTTTGATCCGAAGGACACGTTGACTTCTTACAACCACGTGCTTTGTGTAATGCCCCGTTCCCCATACTCGGGGAGCGCGGCCAAGAAATACTTACGACCGTCCGAACGGGACAGATTGAATTAAGATCCTTTCCTCGTTATGGATTGGTTTCTTCGGAATCAGGTCCCATATACAATGGATTGTGCCTCGAGGATGGACTCGGCGGCAGAGTCGAGAGGGGCCTTTCCGTTGCGTTGGCTTCTTGTCCGTTTTCGTGCCGCTTGGTTGCTTTCTTGTTGGTTTTATGACTTGCATTTTCTTGAACGGTTTCAATGGATTTCATTGCTTTCGTTCTTAGGATTTCGTATTTCGTATCGAGCCTTGGAGACCGAAGCAGGAGGTATTGATCATCCGTTGGTGCGTGCAGGTGATCGTGTAGACGACGCGCGAGCGGAGTCTTAGAGATCTCTCCTTCTTCTTCCTATTCAACCAACTTGTGAGTGGCTCTATTTCGATAAGCTCCTTCTTTCTAAGGGCTCCGTTCATAATAAAATTGACTCAGTTGTGCATTCAATCAAACGATACCAATTAAGTAACAAGTTGGATAACAAGATAAGATAAGAAGTAGGCTTGGAACACCCATTGCTTGTCATACAAAACCTTGCATAAATTCATTGATGCATGCATGTTCGTTAGGTGTTTAATGGGTTGGTATTTATTGATAGTTCAAAGTGTTCTTCTATAAACTGCTGTAACGTCCCGTTCGTCCCGTTCCCCCTATTCGGGGAGCGCGGCCAAGAAATACTTACGACCGTCCGAACGGGACAGATTGAATCAAGATCCTTTCCTCGTTATGGATTGGTTTCTTCGGAATCAGGTCCCATAATCAATGGATCGTGCCTCAAGGAAGGACTCGGCGGCAGAGTAGAGAGAGGCCCTTCCGTTGTGTTGGTTTTCCTTGCCCGTTTTCGATTGCCGCTTGGTTGCGTACTTGTTGGTTTTAGGACTTGCGTTTTCTTGAACGGTTTCGATGGATTTCATTGTAACGCCCCGCTCCGAACGGTTACTTAAGAAACACTACGCTGCTTCGACTCGGTTGAGAATCGAGTCTCGGGGAAACCTTACCGAATCAACACGGACGAAGTGCAATGAACCCTTCGAATTAATCGAACGGCTTCTATTGAAATAAGTCCAAGAGTTTTGTTGGTTGCTTTGCTTCTTGGTTTTGTGTTGCTTTGTGTTTTGAGTTGCTTTCGATGACTTGGTTTTCATGATTTCGCTTTCTCGCTTGCGCGTTCTTTCGAATCTTAAGGGAAAGAGATTGAAGTATGCTAACCAAGTATTGTTGTATTTTCAGGACGCATAACCAAGGAGTGAACGTCGCTTAGGCTTCCCCATCCCCTCGTTCGGTTCATTAGGTGAGTGGCTTAGGCCCTTCGATGAATCATTTAAGTCTGCATGCCTAATAAAGAATCTCTAGTTCACATAAATATGCTGCCTCACTAAAAAGATAAGCTAAAAAGAGAAAGAAAGTATTGCATGCTTCAAGTATAGAACTGCTAACTTACTAGTTGCTTATGGAATGCTTATTGTCCCTTGTATGCTATGCCTTGAGTAATGTGGCTGGAAAACTCTAGACTTGATCTAGAAAGAGAAAAGAGAAAAGAGAAAAGAAGAGATAGACTTATGTGTGCATTGTTCATCAGTTACATGATAGCATATTTCTGATAGGGCTTGCATTCATGCATTTGGTCAGGACAACTTGTGCACAAGGATTATCTCTCGAGCGGTCCCTGGGGCGCTGGGGATCGTTCGGCCGGAAGAGATCTAGATACCTAAGGCTTGTACGTCCTTGGGTAGACCGAGACAAGTCTATTAGTGAGATGGGCTTGTACGTCCCAACTGCTAATCCCGATGAGGGGACCATCATATAGTTAGGGCGCATGCTAGGTTTACCTTCTTGCATACCTAACACTTGATGCCTATATTGATTCATAAGTTATTCATATGCAAATTGTGGCTAACTTGTGTGTCTGCTGCAGGGATAACCGCTCGGTCGTGGGTAAGAAATATCATATGCATATGCTATACATCGTCTATGTTTTCTTGTATAAATTGCTAAAAAGAAACTAGACAACGAGAAAGACCACTTAATAATGCTAGCTTCATATGCTTACTTAGTGTGGATTTCTAAGGTGAGTTTGGCCACGGTCGCTCACCAGTACATGTGGTAGTACTGACCCACGTTTGTGGGCAAATATCCAGGTGCTGGGAGCGAGAGTCTGGCAAGCATCCTCAACCTGAATCAGCGTGTGCGCACTCTTCCTTAGGATTGTGTTCGTGCTGCTTCTTCCGCTGCTTACCTCTCCAGTGGGCTACTTCCTCTTCTGCTAGATGTTTTGCTATTTTGGTCCTACTACAAGGGCATAATGTAATGGGCGTTGTGGCTAGTTTTGGGAATGTGAAAAGAGTTGTAAGCCTTCTAAGGCATATTTTGTAACTCAGCCAAGCAAACACTTTGTAATCCAAATCTTCAGTATTCAATAAAATGGAAGTATTTTGTGTGCTTATCAAATGTGTTCAACTTTGGTTCTCTGCGTTTTACTCTGTGCCTATATATGTATATTTTGTCTAACTTGTCTTGTGCAGGTACGTTGCCTGGTGCAAGCGCAACTTAGGCTTGCACGGCATCGCGCCCAAGCGAGGACGAACGGTTCCGTAGGGACCAAGCGAGGACGAATGGTTCCGTAGGGACCAAGCGAGGACGATAGGCCCTACGGGATCGGCCCCTACGGGATCGGGGCGCGACAGGTGGTATCAGAGCATGGCTTTACGTCCTTGGCCTCTTCAAACATCGTCTTCGAAAATGATATAAGTTTTCAAGCGATTTCAAAAGTCCCGAATTTCGAAAATAGATTTTAAATCTATAAGAAGTAAATCGAGAGTATGAAAGGTCCCTAAGAGTATAAAAACCCAACGTCCCATGCAATAAGTCTATAATACGTTATGAGACTAATGCAAGCTACTCTCTTTTGCAGCAAAGATGACAAGAACAGGTGCTGGTAACCCTGAGTCATCGCGCGCAGCTAGCGTGAGCGATGATCAAATGGATAGATTGATTGCAATGTTACAGAATCAAAACGATCGTCATGCTGCGCAACAAGAACGATTCGAGGCTCAGCAGCAACGAGCTGATGCTAGAGCCTTGGCACAACAAAAGCAGCTTGACTCCCTGACGCAGATAGTGACTACCCTAGCAGCGAACAGTGGTGCATCTGGCACCGCCGCAACACCTGTGACTGCCCCGACCATGCCTCAAGGCGCAGGATTAGCAGAAACAAATGAGCCTCCTCGCGCGGCCGGAAAGTCTACCTTCAAAGGCGCGGAATTCCTGAAGTTGAACCCTCCGGAGTTTGAAGGCAGGACCACGCCGGATAAGGTGATGGACTGGATCGCGAAGATGGAAAGCTTTTTTAGCTTTGCTTCAATACCGACGAACAAGAGGGTGGCGTGTGCAGATATGCAACTGCGGTTACGTGCACACGACTGGTGGGAAGTTAAGAAAGCAGACCTTGTTACCAAGCATCAGGATGGCAGGATCACTTGGGGAATGTTCAAGGAAGCATTCCTTGCTCACTATCTTCCACCGGCTGTCAGGCAGAGAAAAGAAGACGAGTTCACCGAACTTAAGCAAGGGAGCATGTCCGTCGAAGATTATGAGTCAGAATTCTCCAAACTTGCTAAGTTCGCTAGCTCGATGATTCCCGATGAGGGAGCCCGCACACATCGGTTCATAAAAGGCTTAAACGATAATCTAAGGAAAGATGTTATAAACCGGGAGTGCAAAACATACATTCAAGCATTCGAGGCAGCGGTGCAGAACGAGCAGTTTACGCCGCAAGGTGCTGCAGAAAAGGCAACCGCTCCTCGAAACCCTCCTGCTAAAAGATACCATGATGGAGAAAAGAAAACAGCGGGCGAGCGGTGCCCAGGTCCTATATGCATTTACTGTCGCAAACAAGGCCATACCGTAGATGTTTGTCGGGCTGCTAATAAAGAGTGTTATAACTGTGGGGAAAAGGGGCATCAGGCAGTGAACTGCCAAAACCAGATGGTTCCGCCGCCATACCAGAATGGGAATAATAAGACTGCACGGGTTGAGACTCAGATCCCTCCGGGTCCTGCTCTGGAACCAACTGATCAGACAAGAAGGCCTAGAGTTTATCAGTTGAATATAGAGCGTGACGAGAGTGGCCACGATGTTGGTGAGTCTTATTCCATTGAACTCTTGATGCTTGATCTTTGCCTCCTTGATCTCTTAAGTTTCGAGGACGAAACTTCTTCTCAGTGGGGTAGTATGTAACGCCCCGCTCCGAACGGTTACTTAAGAAACACTACGCTGCTTCGACTCGGTTGAGAATCGAGTCTCGGGGAAACCTTACCGAATCAACACGGACGAAGTGCAATGAACCCTTCGAATTAATCGAACGGCTTCTATTGAAATAAGTCCAAGAGTTTTGTTGGTTGCTTTGCTTCTTGGTTTTGTGTTGCTTTGTGTTTTGAGTTGCTTTCGATGACTTGGTTTTCATGATTTCGCTTTCTCGCTTGCGCGTTCTTTCGAATCGTAAGGGAAAGAGATTGAAGTATGCTAACCAAGTATTGTTGTATTTTCAGGACGCATAACCAAGGAGTGAACGTCGCTTAGGCTTCCCCATCCCCTCGTTCGGTTCATTAGGTGAGTGGCTTAGGCCCTTCGATGAATCCTTTAAGTCTGCATGCCTAATAAAGAATCTCTAGTTCACATAAATATGCTGCCTCACTAAAAAGATAAGCTAAAAAGAGAAAGAAAGTATTGCATGCTTCAAGTATAGAACTGCTAACTTACTAGTTGCTTATGGAATGCTTATTGTCCCTTGTATGCTATGCCTTGAGTAATGTGGCTGGAAAACTCTAGACTTGATCTAGAAAGAGAAAAGAGAAAAGAGAAAAGAAGAGATAGACTTATGTGTGCATTGTTCATCAGTTACATGATAGCATATTTCTGATAGGGCTTGCATTCATGCATTTGGTCAGGACAACTTGTGCACAAGGATTATCTCTCGAGCGGTCCCTGGGGCACTGGGGATCGTTCGGCCGGAAGAGATCTAGATACCTAAGGCTTGTACGTCCTTGGGTAGACCGAGACAAGTCTATTAGTGAGATGGGCTTGTACGTCCCAACTGCTAATCCCGATGAGGGGACCATCATATAGTTAGGGCGCATGCTAGGTTTACCTTCTTGCATACCTAACACTTGATGCCTATATTGATTCATAAGTTATTCATATGCAAATTGTGGCTAACTTGTGTGTCTGCTGCAGGGATAACCGCTCGGTCGTGGGTAAGAAATATCATATGCATATGCTATACATCGTCTATGTTTTCTTGTATAAATTGCTAAAAAGAAACTAGACAACGAGAAAGACCACTTAATAATGCTAGCTTCATATGCTTACTTAGTGTGGATTTCTAAGGTGAGTTTGGCCACGGTCGCTCACCAGTACATGTGGTAGTACTGACCCACGTTTGTGGGCAAATATCCAGGTGCTGGGAGCGAGAGTCTGGCAAGCATCCTCAACCCGAATCAGCGTGTGCGCACTCTTCCTTAGGATTGTGTTCGTGCTGCTTCTTCCGCTGCTTACCTCTCCAGTGGGCTACTTCCTCTTCTGCTAGATGTTTTGCTATTTTGGTCCTACTACAAGGGCATAATGTAATGGGCGTTGTGGCTAGTTTTGGGAATGTGAAAAGAGTTGTAAGCCTTCTAAGGCATATTTTGTAACTCAGCCAAGCAAACACTTTGTAATCCAAATCTTCAGTATTCAATAAAATGGAAGTATTTTGTGTGCTTATCAAATGTGTTCAACTTTGGTTCTCTGCGTTTTACTCTGTGCCTATATATGTATATTTTGTCTAACTTGTCTTGTGCAGGTACGTTGCCTGGTGCAAGCGCAACTTAGGCTTGCACGGCATCGCGCCCAAGCGAGGACGAACGGTTCCGTAGGGACCAAGCGAGGACGAATGGTTCCGTAGGGACCAAGCGAGGACGATAGGCCCTACGGGATCGGCCCCCACGGGATCGGGGCACGACATTCATTGTTTTCGTTCTTAGGATTTCGTATTTCGTATCGAGCCTTGGAGACCGAAGCAGGAGGTATTGATCATCCGTTGGTGCGTGCAGGCGATCGTGTAGACGACGCGCGAGCGGAGTCTTAGGGATCTCTACTTCTTCTTCCTATACAACCAACGTGTGAGTGGCTCTATTTCGATAAGCACCTTCTTTCCAAGGGCTCCGTTCTTAATAAAAATTGACTCAGTTGTGCATTCAATCAAACGACACCACTTAAGTAATAAGTTGGATAACAAGACAAGATAAGAAGTAGGCTTGGAACACCCATTGCTTATCATACAAAACCTTGCATAAATTTATTGATGCATGCATGTTCGTTGGATGTTTAATGGGTTGGTATTTATTGATAGTTCAAAGTGCTCTTCTATAAGTTCAAGGTGTTCTTCTATAAACTGCTGCATGTTATTTCATATAACTGTTGGTTGATTGTGATAGTACAGTAAAGCAGTTTCGTACATGATGTTCTTTAAATGGCTAGTAAGTAAACCTATGATGTAGAGTTCATAGAAATGGTCATGGGAATTCTTGTGCACAAGGGATCCAGGTTCCTGCGAGCGGTTACCGGGGCACCGGGCCGTTACGACCCGGGCGGAATCTACTTTCTTAGTCCTGGGAGCGGGGAATTGTAGCGGGGCTAGCTACCCGCGCTGCAAGCGTCGTCGCCAGCCCAGACTAAACCCATGATGGCTGGTAGACAACAAAGAAAGATGTTGTGTATATTTAAACTGTGCAGACTAACTATGTCTTCGTGACAGGGAAGGCTATGGTAAGTTGTACAGGTGGTTCAGACGGTACAGGTAAAGTCACCGAACGGTGGCATGTGAAGTTATGTTATTTTGTTCTTGTATACCTGCTAAATGAAATCTGATCTAGGCAAGAATAGAAACCCACCTAAGAACATAAATATTGCATGTTCATTTAAACTCATCTAAAGAGCTTGGTAAAGTTGAGCAGCTAGCCTTCACCAGTACTTTTCGAAGTACTGACCCTCGTTGTAGCAGGTTCCCCGGCGCAAGGCAACGCGGCGAGGAGCTGAAGCTCTCTCCGGACTTTTGGGATCCTTGGCGGTTCGTAGCCAAGACTTTTGGAGGCTCAAGCTGGAAGCCTTCCTCTCTCTCCCGTTGCGGAAATAACGCTAAGGCGGTGGTGCTTACCCGTACCCAAGGTGTTTTGTGTTTTGAAACTATGTAAAGGGACATAATGTATGGATCGGCTATCTCATTTTGCGTCCAAGTCTGTAAGCCCGTGGGGCATTTTATACTTTTGAGTCAAGCAATGTAATAAGATGTTCATTATAAATAAAAGAGAAACTTTTCTATGCCTCAACCTTGTGTTATCTTATTTGTCTACTCTGTTGCATTGATCTAAAGAATATCCTTATGATAAGGCCTGGTGCACGCGCGCCCTACGCGTGCACGGCATCGCGCCCCTGGGACGATTATCGGTTAGACAAAATCGGGGCATGACATATTGGTATCAGAGCATGCTTCAGATCCTTTGATCTCATAAAGAAAGTTTCTAAAGAGGACCTTGTTCCTCCCGAGTAGACCCTTGAATTCGCTTGGCCAAAATGAGATGTGTTCCATACAATAAGTCTAAATATTTTTGAAAAGTGCGTGGGAATTATACGATTGCTTGGACGGGATTATGATGTGAGGGCTTTTGTCCCAACTCATAGAGGATGTTGTGAGAGGAGACTCGTGTTATAATCGGCAAGTTATATGTCTGTATAAAAATACCAAACGAGTAGAGTGCGAGATAAGAATATCGTTCAGACAGTGGTCTATGCACATGGCCTTTTGGCCAATTTGGGTTAAGTATCGTGCACCAAGACCCTTGGTGCTAGTGAGTTGCAGCGAGATTCGGGTATTGTTGGAATGAGAATAAAGTTGACTTAGAGGGAAATCGATAGAGACGTTATCGGAAATAACGCTAAGGCGATGGTGCTTACCCGCACCCAAGGTGTTTTGTGTTTTGAAACTATGTAAAGGAACATAATGTATGGATCGGCTATCTCATTTTGCGTCCAAGTTTGTAAGCCCGTGGGGCGTTTTATACTTTTGAGTCAAGCAATGTAACAAGATGTTCATTATAAATAAAAGAGAAACTTTTCTATGCCTCAACCTTGTGTTATCTTATTTGTCTACTCTGTTGCATTGATCTAAAGAATATCCTTATGCCTAAGGCCTCGTGCACGCGCGCCCTACGCGTGCACGGCATCGCGCCCCTGGGACGATTATCGGTTAGACGAAATCGGGGCGTGACATATAAGGCGAGTAATGGAAATCGTGTAGGGAATTTTCGGTAATAGTTGGACGGTTATTCATAGCGATAAGTTATGATTTGAAGCATAGTCTGTATAGAGGACTATGAATACAGGTGTGTACGAGTCTAAGATCGCTAAGGCAATAAATAGGGACTGTGTTGGAGTTCTAAGGAACGAATTGGGCATACGAGTGAAGGATGCGAACGCGAATCAGGAGTTATTAGGATGACTCAATTCCTGAGTAGTGTATGCGATAAGTCCCCTGTCCGATTATGCAATTTGTGGATATAATGAGTTGTAAAGATTCAGGGAGTATGACTTGAACCCTGAGTGGTGTATTTGTTTGGCTTAGAAATGCTTGAACGAAGTCGTGGATTCGGAGAGTTAAGCGAGTCTAGCGACAAGCGACGAGATTGGGTAAAGCCTTAGTATAAATAAACAGAGCCTAGCAAGTAAACGAACTCGGAGAAAGCATGCAATGTTGGTTCGAACGAGTTACAATGAGTTGAATAAGGGATAAGGCTTACATCGAATAGAAATTTATGGCAATTGGAATCGATATCATGATCGGAAAAGACTTAGAGGATTGTACGAACGAGTTTGAGTTGAAACAAGCAAATTACAAACTTGAGTCAAGATTGAATAATCTGAGATGCGATCGAAGTAAGTGCAATTAGAAATAATGGAGTGAACGAATGATAGCGTGCATGAAAAATTTGGATTTGAGTAGGATATCGCTCGATAAAAAAAAAATTCGGTTTGAGTATGAATGCGATGATTTCAAATTTTGGGAGATTTAGACCATAACAATGGTTGGAAAATAGTATGGATTGATGCAAGTTAGTAAAAATTATGATTTTGATGGATTGAGTTAAGCGGTAATAGATTTGGCTTGGAGTTTGGAAGAACGATCTTGAAATCAAGTTCAGAAAGATAACATTCGAAATCTGTCCCAGCGAGAACGATTATCCTGCGGGAGTGTCGGCGTGGTGATTTCACGTACGGTAGGGATAAGCAAACTCAAGAGAACAGGCTCGGTGATTATTCCAAAAACGAACTCGATGAATGGAACGTATCAATGGGATAGACTTGGGTTTGGAAATTGATCTTAGTTGTTTGAGGAATACTAAGAGTAGACTAAGAAAATGAGTCTAAGGATTTTCTTGAGGAGTTAGTCTAGAAACGTAAAGTAAGAGATGTGGGACGTTTTCATGAACGGATACGTAGATTGTGCTGGACGATTTAGAGTTCATGATATACATCGATGGTCTATAATGGAAATTTGGCTTGATGATACAGGTGTAGACAGGGATGGATTGGGGAATTCTATCAAACATGATAAAAGAGATAGTGTATGTGAATCGATGGGTTGAACCTGCAACGTGGGCGTATCGTGGGTTCGGTTGAACGAGCGTGTTGGTGTGATAGGATGATCTGTGCTCGATGTTTAGAAATCTGAGTGAAACGAGCTTGGGTAGAATACCCGCGTAAAGGAACAATGGTTTGACCTTAGGGTGTTGGGGCGAGCGTTGTGCAACACGGTTGCGCGATGAGTCGCAAACTTGAGTTGTACCTATGACTGTGTGTGCTGGCCTAGGGACTAGGCAGACGACCCTATGCCTTGAGTTAAACTGGAGTGGCTGACTTCAGAGTATCGTTCGGGAAGAATGATAGAACTGGGGCAACGAGACTTAGAGTTAGAATTCGGAATTGGGAATGTACACTAGCAATGTTCGCGTTGAAACAAACGTAAGGCAAGATAGGACTCGGGTGATAATTGATTTGGTCGGATAGGTTACGCGACGGTAAAGGATAAGACGATAGCTGGATCGAACAAGAGTTCGGTCATTCATATAGCAGGATGATCCGCGTTTCAAAAGATTTTCACGAGTAGCTTGTCAGACTTAGCTGTCACTGAGCTTGGTTGAAATACACATATTTGGGGGACGCCTTAAATATGGGTACGATCCAGACTTAGCGATATGCATAACTCGGATGCAGCTGCAAAGGAAAATGTTCGGATTCGCATGGGTGAGTATGGCAACTGAAATAATTTAGCCTCAACCTAAATTTTCATAGAGGAAAGATTGTATCATTCCTCGTGCTACCGGGATAGTTCTGCGCTAAGACGCAGTACGAGACTGAGTTTGGGAATGCAATAGTTGAACGAATGGATCATTCGGATAAAATGATTAAGCACTCGGGCGAACAGAACGAGTAAACACGAATAGAAAGTTAAGTTCGATTAGGCCAAGGGTGCGGAGGACTTGAGCGTACCCCAGGTAAGCAATTTAGCTCTGCGCTAAGGCGCAACATAGTCTGAGTCAGAAAACGTTGGTGATTGGGTGCGAATTTATTTAGCGAGATTGGACGGTGACTCAGAGAGATTTGATACAAAACAAGATTGGAAGATTGTCGAGATTCGAGCTTTTGGGTTAGGCGTAACGACGGGTTTCGATAGGCGACGTCAAGAAATAGGCTCAATTGTGTTGGGTTCTTATGGTGATAACATAACTAGTTGGGCAAGTCCACCCAATTGTGAGTTGTAAGTGCCCGTTGAGTTATAGAATACCATGTGCTTGGGTAATATAGCCCTGCGCTAGGTGCAGTAGATTTTGAGACGAAATTGCAACGATCGAGTTGAGTATAACTCGATAGCATTGAACGATAGAGTCGTTCGATGAGAACTGGCCAACATTGGCGTAACACATGGTGAGAAAATAGAGGATTGTAGTATTGAGACAGTCCTTGAAGGATAAGACGAGATGTATAGGGAAGTTTAAAAGTTATGCGATAGCACGAGTTGCGCTCAGGAAGTCTCGAGGACGGAACTTGTTCTGAGTGGTATATGGTGTAATAACCCGCTCCGCTCAACCCGGAGGGCCGATTCAAACGGCACAAGTGTAGCTATTCAACCGCCTTGCTTAGCGAGATGGCTCGTTCGATACAAAAGCTTCCATGCTGAGATCCTCAATGGAGTCAGACTTAGGCTATCAGAAGCGCGTCCGGAGTCTAGCTCGACCGATGCGATACATCGCTAAGGTGGGTGACCCCGGTGAACCTGTCTCTACTTAGCTGCACAATAAGAAAATGAACGTTACGTGCTAGTTTACAGGCGATAACAATTGAATGCTAATAAAAGAGATGAACGCACATAGCTAAGGGGATAACCCCGCCTTATATCGTATAGAACATGGAAATCTTACTTGCTAGTTGCGTAGTCGACTTGGGTCAGTTGAATCTGCAAGCGGACTTGTCGTACGCGGCGGAGCCTGTCCAAATTTTGGAGCGTAAAAAGAAGCAGTTGCGGAACCAAACGTCTCGCTAGTGCGCGTACTGTGGCGAAACCACTCGGTCGAGGAGTCGACCTGGGAACTTGAATCTGATATGAGGGGAAAATTTCCCTCATTATTCCTTAGTGGTAGGCTCTATTCTTAAGTTTCGGGACGAAACTTCCTATTAGATGGTTATGATGTAACGCCCCGTTCGTCCCGTTCCCCCTATTCGGGGAGCGCGGCCAAGAAATACTTACGACCGTCCGAACGGGACAGATTGAATCAAGATCCTTTCCTCGTTATGGATTGGTTTCTTCGAAATCAGGTCCCATAATCAATGGATCGTGCCTCAAGGAAGGACTCGGCGGCAGAGTAGAGAGAGGCCCTTCCGTTGTGTTGGTTTTCCTTGCCCGTTTTCGATTGCCGCTTGGTTGCGTACTTGTTGGTTTTAGGACTTGCGTTTTCTTGAACGGTTTTGATGGATTTCATTGTTTTCATTCTTAGGATTTCGCATTTCGTATCGAGCCTTAGAGACCGAAGCAGGAGGTATTGATCATCCGTTGGTGCGTGCAGGTGATCGTGTAGACGACGCGCGAGCGGAGTCTTAGGGATCTCTACTTCTTCTTCCTATACAACCAACGTGTGAGTGGCTCTATTTCGATAAGCACCTTCTTTCCAAGGGCTCCGTTCTTAATAAAAATTGACTCAGTTGTGCATTCAATCAAACGACACCACTTAAGTAATAAGTTGGATAACAAGACAAGATAAGAAGTAGGCTTGGAACACCCATTGCTTGTCATACAAAACCTTGCATAAATTTATTGATGCATGCATGTTCGTTGGATGTTTAATGGGTTGGTATTTATTGATAGTTCAAAGTGCTCTTCTATAAGTTCAAGGTGTTCTTCTATAAACTGCTGCATGTTATTTCATATAACTGTTGGTTGATTGTGATAGTACAGTAAAGCAGTTTCGTACATGATGTTCTTTAAATGGCTAGTAAGTAAACCTATGATGTAGAGTTCATAGAAATGGTCATGGGAATTCTTGTGCACAAGGGATCCAGGTTCCTGCGAGCGGTTACCGGGGCACCGGGCCGTTTCGACCCGGGCGGAATCTACTTTCTTAGTCCTGGGAGCGGGGAATTGTAGCGGGGCTAGCTACCAGCGCTGCAAGCGTCGTCGCCAGCCCAGACTAAACCCATGATGGCTGGTAGACAACAAAGAAAGATGTTGTGTATATTTAAACTGTGCAGACTAACTATGTCTTCGTGACAGGGAAGGCTATGGTAAGTTGTACAGGTGGTTCAGACGGTACAGGTAAAGTCACCGAACGGTGGCATGTGAAGTTATGTT
Source organism: Iris macrosiphon (assembly GCA_036927795.1). Lineage (NCBI taxonomy): Eukaryota > Viridiplantae > Streptophyta > Magnoliopsida > Asparagales > Iridaceae > Iris > Iris macrosiphon. The sequence goes on along the minus strand of JAYESA010000016.1, from coordinate 14,454,326 downwards.
ATTTTGTTCTTGCATACCTGCTAAATGAAATCTGATCTAGGCAAGAATAGAAACCCACCTAAGAACATAAATGTTGCATGTTCATTTAAACTCATCTAAAGAGCTTGGTAAAGTTGAGCAGCTAGCCTTCACCAGTACTTTTCGAAGTACTGACCCTCGTTGTAGCAGGTTCCCCGGCGCAAGGCAACGCGGCGAGGAGCTGAAGCTCTCTCCGGACTTTTGGGATCCTTGGCGGTTCGTAGCCAAGACTTTTGGAGGCTCAAGCTGGAAGCCTTCCTCTCTCTCCCGTTGCGGAAATAACGCTAAGGCGGTGGTGCTTACCCGCACCCAAGGTGTTTTGTGTTTTGAAACTATGTAAAGGGACATAATGTATGGATCGGCTATCTCATTTTGCGTCCAAGTCTGTAAGCCCGTGGGGCATTTTATACTTTTGAGTCAAGCAATGTAATAAGATGTTCATTATAAATAAAAGAGAAACTTTTCTATGCCTCAACCTTGTGTTATCTTATTTGTCTACTCTGTTACATTGATCTAAAGAATATCCTTATGATAAGGCCTGGTGCACGCGCGCCCTACGCGTGCACGGCATCGCGCCCCTGGGACGATTATCGGTTAGACAAAATCGGGGCGTGACAACTGCTGCATGTTATTTCATATAACTTGTTGGTTGATTGTGATAGTACAGTAAAGCAGTTTCGTACATGATGTTCTTCAAATCGCTAAGTAAGTAAATCTATGAAGTTCGGTTCATAGAAATGGTCATGGGAATTCTTGTGCACAAGGGATCCAGGTTCCTGCGAACGGTTACCGGGGCACCGGACCGTTTCGACCCGGGCGGAATCTACTTTCTTAGTCGTGCTAAAATGAGTTAGCACAGGGAGCGGAAAATTGTAGCGGGGCTAGCTACCCGCGCTGCAAGCGTCGCCGCCAGCCCAGACTAAACCCATGATGGCTCCTAAACAATTAAGAAAGATATTGTGTATATTTAAACTGTGCAGACTAACTATGTCTTCGTGACAGGGAAGGCTATGGTAAGTTGTACAGGTGGTTCAGACGGTACAGGTAAAGTCACCGAACGGTGGCATGTGGAGTTATATTATTTTGTTCTTGCATACCTGCTAAATGAAATCTGAACTAGGCAAGAATAGAAACCCACCTAAGCACATAATTGTAGCATACTCATTAGAACTCATCTCATGAGCTTGGTAAAGTTGAGCAGCTAGCCTTCACCAGTACTTTTCGAAGTACTGACCCTCGTTGTAGCAGGTTCCCCGGCGCAAGGCAACGCGGCGAGGAGCTGAAGTTCTCTCCGGACTTTTGGGATCCTTGGCGGTTCGTGGCCAAGACTTTTGGAGGCTCAAGCTAGAAGCCTTTCACTCTCTCCGTTGCTGAATATCGCTAAGGCGATGGTGCTTACTCGCACCCAAGGTGTTTTGTGTTTTTGAATCTATGTAAAGGGACATAATGTATGGATCGGCTATCTCATTTTGCGTCCAAGTTTGTAAGCCCGTGGGGCATTTTATACTTTTGAGTCAAGCGATGTGAGAAGATGTTCATTATGAATAAAAGAGAAACTTTTCTATGCCTCAACCTTGTGTTATCTTATATGTCTACTCTGTTGCATTGTTTCTAAAGAATATCCTTATGCCTAAGGCCTTGTGCACGCGCGCCCTACGCGTGCACGGCATCACGCCCGGGGGACGATTATCGATTAGCCGAAATCGGGGCGTGACATATTGGTATCAGAGCATGCTTCAGATCCTTTTATCTCACAAAGAAAGTTTCTAAAGAGGACCTTGTTCCTTCTGAGTAGACCCTTGAATTCTTTGAAGGGGACCATGTGTTCTTGAAAGTCTCGCTTATGCGCGGAGTCATGCGGTTGGGAGTAAAAGGAAAGCTAAGTCCGAGATTTGTTGGACCGTTTGAAGTTCTCAAACGGGTTACTCCGGTCGCCTATCAAGTTGCTTTGCCGCCTGCCCTATCAGAAGTACACGATATTTTTCACGTTTCCCAGCTGAGAAAGTTTGTACACGACCCGAACCACATAGTCGACTTGGGGCAGTTGAAACTGCAAGCGGACTTGTCGTACGCGGCGGAGCCTGTCCAAGTTTTGGATCATTAAGAGAAGCAGTTGCGGAACCGAACCGTCTCGCTAGTGCGCGTCCTGTGGCGGAACCACTCGGTCGAGGAGTCGACCTGGGAACTTGAAGCTGATATGAGGGAAAGGTTCCCCTCATTATTCCTTAGTGGTAGGTTCTATTCCTAAGTTTCGGGACGAAACTTTCTTTTGGATGGTTATGATGTAATGCCCCGTTCCCCCTACTCGGGGAGCGCGGCCAAGAAATACTTACGACCGTCCGAACGGGACAGATTGAATTAAGATCCTTTTCTCGTTATGGATTGGTTTCTTCGGAATCAGGTCCCATATACAATGGATTGTCCCTCGAGGATGGACTCGGCGGCAGAGTCGAGAGGGGCCTTTCCGTTGCGTTGGTTTCTTGTCCGTTTTCGTGCCGCTTGGTTGCTTTCTTGTTGGTTTTATGACTTGCGTTTTCTTGAACGGTTTCAATGGATTTCATTGCTTTCGTTCTTAGGATTTCGCATTTCGTATCGAGCCTTGGAGACCGAAGCAGGAGGTATTGATCATCCGTTGGTGCGTGCAGGTGATCGTGTAGACGACGCGCGAGCGGAGTCTTAGAGATCTCTACTTCTTCTTCCTATTCAACAAACTTGTGAGTGGCTCTATTTCGATAAGCACCTTCTTTCCAAGGGCTCCGTTCATAATAAAATTGACTCAGTTGTGCATTCAATCAAACGATACCAATTAAGTAACAAGTTGGATAACAAGATAAGATAAGAAGTAGGCTTGGAACACCCTTTGCTTGTGATACAAAACCTTGCATAAATTCATTGATGCATGCATGTTCGTTGGGTGTTTAATGGGTTGGTATTTATTGATAGTTCAAAGTGTTCTTCTATAAACTGCTGCATGTTATTTCATATAACTTGTTGGTTGATTGTAATAGTAAAGTAAAGCAGTTTCGTACATGATGTTCTTTAAATCGCTAAGTAAGTAAATCTATGAAGTTCGGTTCATAGAAATGGCCATGGGAATTCTTGTGCACAAGGGATCCAGGTTCCTGCGAACGGTTACCGGGGCACCGGGCCGTTTCGACCCGGGCGGAATCTACTTTCTTAGTCGTGCTAAAATGAGTTAGCACAGGGAGCGGGGAATTGTAGCGGGGCTAGCTACCCGCGCTGCAAGCGTCGCCGCCAGCCCAGACTAAACCCATGATGGCTCCTAAACAATTAAGAAAGATATTGTGTATATTTAAACTGTGCAGACTAACTATGTCTTCGTGACAGGGAAGGCTATGGTAAGTTGTACAGGTGGTTCAGACGGTACAGGTAAAGTCACCGAACGGTGGCATGTGGAGTTATGTTATTTTGTTCTTGCATACCTGCTAAATGAAATCTGAACTAGGCAAGAATAGAAACCCACCTAAGCACATAATTGTAGCATACTCATTAGAACTCATCTCATGAGCTTGGTAAAGTTGAGCAGCTAGCCTTCACCAGTACTTTTCGAAGTACTGACCCTCGTTGTAGCAGGTTCCCCGGCGCAAGGCAACACGGCGAGGAGCTGAAGTTCTATCCGGACTTTTGGGATCCTTGGCGGTTCGTGGCCAAGATTTTTGGAGGCTCAAGCTAGAAGCCTTTCACTCTCTCCGTTGCTGAATATCGCTAAGGCGATGGTGCTTACTCGCACCCAAGGTGTTTTGTGTTTTTGAATCTATGTAAAGGGACATAATGTATGGATCGGCTATCTCATTTTGCGTCCAAGTTTGTAAGCCCGTGGGACATTTTATACTTTTGAGTCAAGCGATGTATGAAGATGTTCATTATGAATAAAAGAGAAACTTTTCTATCCCTCAACCTTGTGTTATCTTATATGTCTACTCTGTTGCATTGTTTCTAAAGAATATCCTTATGCCTAAGGCCTTGTGCACGCGCGCCCAACGCGTGCACGGCATCACGCCCGGGGGACGATTATCGATTAGCCGAAATCGGGGCGTGACACGTTGATCCGAAGAGCACGCTGACTTTAACACTTGAAATGGAAGACGAACTTGGATTTTCAAGCTTTACAACTCTTCGTAGACTTCTAACCGAGATCACATTTGGCACTTAGAAGGCTTGGGGAGTTGTACTTGGGAGTAGGAAGGTTTAGAGCTCAGAATTTTATAGGTTTGCATGTGAATAAGTTCATTTAAAATAGTGTGAAATACATGGATATTTATAGGCTAGCAGGGGGACCGAGTTCGGGCAGAACTCGGTACTCCAACGTTCAAAAATTCGAATGTTGACACCATGCTCTCCTGGATGAATGAGTCAAATCAGGAACTAAACTGGGTCACATGGGTCGGCCAGGGGAAGAACTCGGTCCGAGTTCGGCCAGGGGTAGAACTCGGTCCGAGTTCGGTTTGTATAGGCCACTTTTGGTTCTAGAACAATGAGACAGAGTTCTGGGTGAGTTTTGTCTATTTGGTTGTGTGGATTTGGGTCTAGTATTAAACTGAATTTGATTTTGATTTGGTTGAACTTTCTAATTGTTCGTGCGATTCGATTTACATGAGTCATATCAATAAAGACAGAATAACATATAAAACCGAGTAGCAGTTTAACGATGACAGTATCCAGCATTTGGCTTGGCTTTTTTCTTTCTTTGTACGAAGATGACTTCTTTCCTTGACGGTAGTTGTCCAAATGTAAACAGATCATGAAATCTGTATACCCGGATATGTCGTAGGCGGTTCAGAGAAATATTGTGCTATAACGTCGTATTTGACCCATCTTGATTTATTTTATTGCATATGTCCATGTTTGATCTTGCTTTTCTGTAAATACATGTTAGACGAACAAAGCAATATACGTAGTAGCAAGTGTGGTATATTTAATGTATATTGGGACAATGCAAATTTTAAGTATCAACATTATAATAATTGCATGATTATTAGTGATATTATAACATTAGACATAATCGATTAGCCATATTAAAAAAATCAACTTAATCATTGGGCTAACAAAATCGACATAGAAAAGAAGGATAACATGAAAATAGATCGCAGCTCGGACGTCGTGACACGAAGATACGACTCCTAGAAGTTGAATGTGCCACTGGACATGCGTAGTGTTACGAATTGAGTCATGGTCGTGTGAATTTCTCAACACTTGCAGTCGGTCACCCCACGAAGTTAATGCTGAAGTCGGATACGACCGCTGGCATAGGGAGCACTCTAAGTAAGTAACTAACTAACTAACTGACTAACTGACACGAAACAGTTCGATGTGTCAAAGAAAACAACCACTTTGTATGGGTGCATGGTTGTCGATAAAGTGATTGCTGGCAATTGGATGGAAGAGGAAGGAGAGACGAAGGGCTGGGTGGTGGTTTGGTGGCAAAAGGAGGTCGGATAGGGGTCAGACATGGTAGCGAACATCGCACGGTCCAGTTAGGACACGAGGAAGACATTATGGTTCATAGCAGTAAATTGTTACCGCTACCAACTATTATATATAGAAGAGATAGGAGAACCGATCTAGGTTGGTTTAAGGAAACCCAGAGAGGAATTCAACGGTAGGGATCTGTTCCCTCTCGAACCGACCGAACGTGATTAATCAGATGGGGGATTAAGTCAATTGGGCAGATTCAGGTCGACTGACTTAATCGAACGGTTGCCTTCTAATCAACCGTTGAATCAACGACGGACAAGCTCCGACTTAAAGTGGGCGGGTTAGCCGATCTCCAGTTAGGGGGTTCAACCCACATGTTAGGATTAAAATTTAGAAATCAGGTTGTATTATTTATAAATAGGTTTGGTTTTAAATGACCAAAAAATAGATTTTAAATTTGTTTTGAATGCATGTTAGAAACATAATTCTCCAAAGCAATGTGTGTCTGATTGCAGCTTCTAATTAAAAGTAAGTAGCAAGTAAACATAGTTTTATCTTTGGGTACTGGAATCAAGTCACACAAGGTTTAATTTCCCTCTGCCATTGCCGCACCACCACCTGCTGCTTCCTTGAGCGCTGCCTCAACTCCTCGACCACCATCTTAAGCCCAACATCCGCAGCATCACATTCGCAGCCCATGAATATCTCTGCAATCTCCGCCGGCGTCGTCGCCACCTCCTTCAGTAGTCCCTCCGCCTCTTCCATCATCTCCATTTGCCCCTCCGTACTCTCCATTTCCATGTAGTTCCTGGCTAATATCCGAAACGCTGCCGGCTCGCAGTAGGACAGCTCGATTTGCCTGTCCATCCTCCCCGGCCGAAGCAGGGCAGGGTCGAGCCGCTCCGGATGGTTTGTCGTGAAGATCATCAGCCTCTCCCCGACGCACGATGACCACAGGCCGTCGACGAAGTTCAAGACCCCCGACAGGCTCACCCTCGCTAGCAGCGAGGCCGGAGCAGCCGGAGAAACACTGCATTCGTCGTCTCCAAAGTTGGAGCCAGGCGCCGTAAGTTTCTTGAACTTCTTGCGGTCGGAGAGATCCAGGGAGCAATCGACGTCCTCGACCACAATGACGGACTTGGACGACGTGGAGATGAGGAGCTTGCGGAGGCTGGAGTTGGAGGTGACGGAGGTGAGCTCTAGGTCGTAGACGTCGAACTCGAGAAAGTTGGCGATGGCGGCGATGAGGCTGGTCTTTCCTGTGCCGGGAGGGCCGTGGAGGAGGTATCCGCGCTTCCATGCACGGCCGACCCGTGCGTAGTACTCACGGCGGGCCGAGAAGCGGAGGAGGTCGGACTGGATTGAGTCACGCATGGCCGGATCGATAGCCAGAGTGTCAAAGGTGGATGGATGGTTGAAGGGAACAGACGACCTGCAACAAAATGTTGTAAGGATACAGCAACATGGACTTGGCAGCCATTTTGCAAGGTTCATACTATCGATATCTATGAGTATCAATATTGACGGTATCGACAATATCGGTAGTTTCGAATCGGACTATCGGATTTTTGAGTATCGAAAAACAAATAATTATTAATACAATACTAAAATTTTAGAAATAAATATTTTATTTCTAATTTTAAGTATTTTTTTTATTATTTTTTTAGTAATTTTGGAATTAAATGAAATAGTAATCACTAATGCTGATTGGTATATCATAAAATTTCTTCTTTTACGGCTTTTATATCCTTGTTGACTGGTCTTTTTCATTAGTTTTTTTTGTCGAATTAACAAAAAAAAAAAAATCCGACGTCGGTATCCATCAGTATCGATATTGGTCATATCGGATCGGTATCGGCCGATACGGAAAACTATATTATTTTAGTCTCTACTGTCTTTTGGAGTGTGTGTTTTCTAGGATTTTAATGTTTGTTGGTAGGAAGCCAGTACTCTTAATTTTAAGTATTTTTTGTGTTTTATTTTTGTACTTTTGGAATTAAATGGAACAGTAATCACCCTCGACTGAAAAAGGGACAGTGTTGTCGGTATCGGTTAGTATCTGATCGGTCGTATCTGATCAGTATCGGCCGATACGGCAAACTATGCTATTTTGGTCCCTAGTGTCTTTTGGAGTGTGTGTGCGTTTTCTAGAATTTTTACCAGAGTTCACCAGGAAAAGCAATCGACCGATTGGTGTAGAGCTTCCTCTCCCTCGACTTGGGCTTCAACCTGGCCGCCTCCTCGAGAATGAAGGGAATGTAGCGGGAGTGAACCATCTCCTTGTACCTGCGATGGAACGAGAGATCAAAGTACCGGTGCTCGCTAGAGGAGGACCTGGAGAATATGCTATTGCCGGCGGAAGAAGGCTTGTCGATGGAATGGAACACCCAGCTGAACTGCGCGCCGTAGAAGAAGTCGACGGCGGAGTGCGCGGAAGGGAGGGAGGAGAGGATGGTCCTGGAGTGGCGCGGCTTGCAGAGGCGGAGGACGGGGGCGGACGAGAGGCACCGTGAGCCGAGGTACGACTGCGACGCCCCGAAGAGCTCGTTGTCGCCGCCCCCCGAGGGGTCGAACTCGTCGATGATGACGGTGGACGAGGGGCGGAGGGAGGCGAAGAGGCGCGTGAAGAGGGAGAGGAGGAGGTTGCGGAGCTCGTGGGGGATGAAGTCGTTGACGGCGCTCCGGAGGAAGATCACGGCGGCCAGTAGGGAGCCAACGGACGTCCAGTCCCATATCATCTCCGTGATCAGTACCACTGCTCATTCTATCAGTACTAGCTCTTTCATGTTTAAATTCAGTAGTGCAAACTAGTGGAAATGGAGGTGTCTTCCACTAGTTTTCTGGTTAGGGTTAGTGACTGCTTTGGATCTTATACTAATCTTCAAACTCTTACTTGTCACATTACACTTCTTGTGCTTCAAGCAAGCATCAGTGGCGACCAACACACTTCCCACTGCTGCAATGTATATTGAAAAAGGAAGTGCATGGTGACAAAACACCATTAGCACTGTTATATATAACTTATAATATTAATCTAATTAGAAAACAATTTCAGTTCTTTTTCGCAATCGCAGTTGCAGACGGACAGAACTAGTTACAACTTCTCAGGAGAAAAGAAGAAGAAGAAGAAACTATGCTTGCTGGGGTGATGAAAATCATCGTTGCTCAAAGCAACATTCGTCCCACACGATCTGCTTCCAGAAACCAGCAAGTTCACGAAGAACTTCTGGAACGTTCATTGTCACCTCCTGCTTGGACTCGTACGATCTTTTTGGACTTTAATGGTGGTAGCTTCAACTTTCTTCGTCTCCTCTATTTCGATGTAAATCCTCAATGGCGGCACGAAGAGAGTATTTATAGAGTAGTCAGGCCCCCTATTAGTTACGGAAAGATAGGTACAAATTAACTGCAAATCCCACAAAGATATGTACGAATTAATTCAAAAAAAAAACGGATCTGAATAACTGACCATATCTTTCCATAACCGTCAAATCCCGCAATCAGTGAATAATGCGCCAACCACGCTCTTTACGCATATGCGTTCAACAGCCCAACAACTACTCCTGCGTGCATATGCCAGTAGCGCAGCGGCCCATGCGTCCTTCGACCGTGCATAGCCGTGCATGGCCGCTCATGCGCCTTCCCATGCGCCTGACTGTGCACCCGCTCAAGCGTCCGCCCAAGCGCATGAGTGCATCAAATGCATCTCTTGTAACTCGTGCTTAAAACGAGCGCATGAGCGCATCAAATGCGCACAAGCGCCATGCACCGATGCTGACATGCTAAGTGTGCCATCAAAGCGCTACTTTGTGCCCTTGAGCCCGAGTCCGAGTCGCTAAGCCCCTTTGGGGTATAGCTCCTATGGAATAAATTCCAAGAGCATGACAAAAAGCATAAATGCTTTCATTGAGGAGTTAATTCTTTTCTCTCCTAATAAAATACTCCCACATGGCACCCATGTGCCCCATCACACCCCATGTGCAAAACTCAACTCATACGAAATATTATATTGAGATACCTATTTGGTGGTGTAGCCAATGTGGGACTATTTTTCTTAGTCTAAAGGAAACAACACCAACAAATATCATACCAGCATATCGGCGAAACATCGTCTATATACCGCTAGCCTTTCGGTGAAGTGATTTTTTGTTTCAACAGGTTTGAGGGTTCAAAATGTTGGACAATATTTCTGTATGTGTCACGACCCGCACCCGGAATAAGGGTACGAGTACGTGGGTACGTCTAGTCAACGCCGCAGCTTTGACGGTATAACGCTGTCTAGGTCAATGTAGCTATCTAACAATCTCACACAATATATGATATCATAACTTGTCAATGTATCTCAACTTTAAATGGAAAACAATAAATATATATATAGTCATCAATCTCTTAAATATACTCGATCACAATAACTATAAGGAAGATAAATGGCACATGATAAAGATAGAAGAACCATGAGAGGAAATAATATATAACTCAAGCAAATCAGAGTCTAAGAGTCTAACTATCTCAACATAAAATAAGTCTCAAAAATAATACATCTCATAGTCTCAAGTTTGGAATAATCCAATACACAAATAAACTAAGTGCTAACTAGGCAACTGCAGGTGGTGTCTCCTCTATAGGGAGTGGCTCCTCTGGAAACTCCTGGACATACCCATCATCTACTCCAAGTCCATAATAAGTGGGACAAAAGTCCTCAAGATCCTCTGAAAAATATTATCCAGTCAGGAAAGGAGCAAGCACATAAACTAATATCAGTTCCAATTATATTGATAAAGACTATAAAATAGTTGCAATGAATATACATGATGAAAAGGAAATACTGGAATGTAAGGAAACTGGAGAAACATATAATCATATCACAGGAAAGTAACTAGTAATGAATAGGCTGGTAAATGTGAATACTAGCAAGTATGAACAGGAATAGAGAAATAGAAATACCAACTAAGTGCCTTAAAATATTAGTTTGTTATGTGATCGGCTTCGGATCTTGATCCAGCTTGTTATATATGATTAACTATGATACATGTGAGGTCAGGCTAACCATCTAGTTAGCTATGATGCGAGCAAGCGAGAGAGTCAGGCTAATCATATATAACAGGCTATGAGGCACGTAATATGATCAGGCTACACCCTACGTAAAATATGGGTGAGCTATAATGCATGTAAGATGGATATGATCACATAACTTGCTAATATTTTTCCGTCCCCGACTAGCATGATGGATCCAATCACGACTCCTCATTACAAGTATCAATAATACTAGCCCGTGAATCCACTATGTCAGGAATCAAATATATCACTACAAAACTAGAATCATAGTAATCATCAAAGTAATAAAAATTGTCAGAGAATGTACTCACCTGTAATCTTGAGCAATGTGTGAGAATCGATGTCCAAACCGGAGTCACAAAGACCTAAATATCAAATATTAATGTTAATTAGTGAATTAAAGGACGAGCATGATTATTTAACTAAGTATGATGTTTCTAGGCCAAGTCTAAGTCCAACTAGGTTAACTAGGCCCACTAGTCAATTTTCATATTATATAGTCTATTATTAACTAATTGGTCGTACTAAAGATACTTAGCTTATACTAGTTGATAACGTAACTAGTAATTTAATACTTCTAATAACTTAGTAGGTTAATACCTTAGTAACTAATATCATAATACTACTCATATGATACCTTTGTACTGCTGTTATTACCCCAACTGGTCTCAGGGATCCCTCCTGCACTCATCACTCATCTAATTGATATTGCTCATGCACTTGCACCCCACTTGCCTAATACCAGTTCTAACTGATACCTGAACTTAAACTTCTACCCAGTCACTGCACTAGCAAGTGCAGGTCAAATACCCCAATTTCCTGGCACAAATGCCCAAGTATCTAACCATCATTGCACTTGCTAAAGTCCTACTAACACACAGTCACTGATACTTGGGTATAAGACTAAAGCCAATATATTAAATTCCTTGACTATATCTATATACCAAAGTCTACTACTAAATGCAAACCAAATGGGTCAAATGAAGTCAGATGAGAATGCCAACTGTTTATACACACAAATGCTGTCACGCCCCGGTCCCGCAGGGCCGTTCGTCCTCGCTTTAGTCCCTACGGAACCGATCATCCTCGCACGGGCGTGATGCCGTGCAAGCCTAAGATGCGCTTGCACAAGGCCAAAGCTTTGATACAAGGGCAAGTAAGCTATTCAATAACTGAAGCAGCATCACATAACATTGCAGAAAAGTGAAGAACACAATAGCATAAAAAATAGGCTCTTTTATTGATATCGAAATTGTTACAAGCGGGGCATGGCCGAGGTTACAGATCGCTCAAGCACTCTTCTCTCGATTACAATGATACCGTTCCATACATCATGTCCCTCTATACAAAGCAGCACAAACTCGATACGGCTCAAGGCATCGACTCCAGATTTCTGGTTCCTTGGGATGAGGCACGGCTATCGCTTCCTCGCACGAACGGCACCTGAGAACAAGCAAACTGTTGATGGGTCAGCACTTTATGCAAGTACTGGTGAGATAAACAACTGAACAGAAGCTACACCCCCTGAGACCCACACTAAGTAATCATGTGGCAAAACATTGCATTACTAGTGATCTTGCTACTTTTACCTAAGTTCATTTCATGCAGTTCAGAACTATTAGTCAGATTACATCTTTTTGAAAACATAACTTTGAAACAGTTTGCATATTCAACTTATAAGCCTACGAATCGGGACAGTGCTCTATCGTGCAGTGTGCAGCATGTATTGTGCAACACAAAACTAACTCTTGGGGCAAAGCTTATCTAGCAGACTGAACATATCGAATCGAGGCAAACATATCATGTATTCATTAGCACATAAGCAGACACATCTATATGATTTTGGTCCCCGAGAAACTCAGGATCGGTAGCGGTAATCCAGCTATCCAATGACTCACATTCTGATTCTATTAGCAGCTGTGACCGAGGTTCAGCTCTGCACTAATAGTCATTGTCTGACCGATGCCACGCATGAATCACTAACATATAATCTCTACGATGCAGACAAAATGAACGAGCAGACTTAAGCACAAACTCATATTTCTTACCCCATAGCCGAACGGTTATCCCTGCAGCAGACACACAAGTTAGCCATATTTGCATATTCATAACTTATGTATCAAAACACTTGGTGTCATCAATCAATAGGTATGCAAGAAGGTAAACCTAGCATGCGCCCTATCTATATGACGGTCCATGGGTTGCCCCATGATTAGCAGCAGTTGCCCAAGGTTCAGCTCTTCACTAGCACGCGCGGGTGTCGGCAGCTGTGACCCAAGGTTCAGCTCTTCACCAACACACCCGAGTGCAAGCAGCTGTGACATCATGTGTCACGCCCCAGTCCCAAAATATCAGGAACTAGGCCACGTGTCACTGGCCAGCTGACACGTCACTAAGGGCTTAATCCATTTTGAATGGACCCAAAGGAACGTGCTACGCTGTCCTAAAATACTACTAGTATAAAACAGGTAAATGTATCTCATCCACAATAAAATGCCAGGGAAATAAGTGCTGAATATATATAAAAACTGAGTCTGATACAGTACACAACTGGTGAGAATACAAGCCTACTACAAAAACTGATAATAGCGCAGAAAAATCAGATAGACTAAGCAGCGTCTATCTGAGAAAAATATCTTCATCTCCAGGTGGCAGGTGTCACGCCCCGATCTCCCGCAGGCAATCGGCCGTTCCCGCTAGGCGGGAATCACCCTCGCCAGCGCTCCCGCGGAACGATCGCTTAACCCATCCGGGCGTGATGCCGCACGAGCGTGAGCCACGCCCGTGCAAGGCCATGGTTCATTGACTGGCGGCAAGAGTTCTAAGCCACAGAGTCGCACAGATTGTCCGAGTGCAGCGGAGTCATGAACGCATAGCGATTCGGTAACAAGTTCTCTGAGTTGACAAATATAGCGGAAGCATTGAAACACAAGTTGAAGTAAAGCAAGCTCTTTTATTGATATAAACATGTGTTACAGGCGGCGTATAGCCGAGATTACAAGTCGCTCAAGCCTCTCTCTCTGAAACATAAAATCGTGCCAAGCGGCTATAATAGTGGAATGATCGTACAGGCGATGATCAGGCGATGTTCGCAATATTATGTCTTGTATATGTGCTTCAGTCCCGGACGCACCGTTGCTTCAGAGTGATGTCCATGCCTTAGCACGCACGTTGGAGGCATCCGCACCGAACGAGGTTCTCCCGCACCCTGCGCACAAACTGGTGGATTATCAGTACATTGAATGCACTGGTGGGGAAGCTACTCGCCCGCTCGACAAATCCAAACACGTAATACAGGTTCCGTGCACAACTATTAAGTTATCTTTCTAGTTGCCTTAGGATCAGTTTTATGCAAATATTGAATAGCCTAACGTGTCGGGCAGTGCGCCGTGCGATGTTTGAGGAAACACGGCGAGACTTACCAACTTACCATCTCCTTCCCTGTCCAAGGCAAACATTGAGGCAAACATGTTAATTCATGCACGGGGCAAGTATAAGCATTCAGGAGCATAGCATATGCATACACGAGGGTCATTTTAACATGATCGTTCAGGTGTTTAGTTATTCTTGATGCGATGCAGTGACTCGCACGCGGATAGCCGCTAAGCGAGGATGACTTATCTATATGAACATGAGTCGCTGGCATAGCCATAAAGGACACTAGTCTTAAACGAGAATAGTTTGCAACGAAAGTACAGTGGTGCTACAAGCCATCTCGTTTAGTACAGTAGACTATACAGTAAAGTTCAGCCATGGAGCGGATGGTATGCAGCGAAAGAACAGTAGGCGCTGCACACTATCTCGTCCAGTACAGTTGACTGAAACAGTGGAGTTCCATCCGGATCGGAGCGGCCCCAGTGCCCCGGAGACCGTCCGTGGAACTATGCCTCGTTTTCGAGTTATCCGCGACGTGCAGGTCAGGATCGGTTTCCAATTTCACTAGATACTCGAGTACTGTAGAACAGGAGTACAGTGGCACAGTGGTACAGTAGAACAGTAGAACAGTAGTACAGTAGTGCACGATTACAGGAGGTGCTTGAATCATAATTATGTACAGTAATTTACTTGTCTTGATGCATTCCCCTGGTTTGGGGCTGCCTGGTGACCTAACGGTCCCGGATACTTGCAGGTTCATTTAGGCACGGAACGACTACGGGGTAGTCTCCCGGGGTTTGGATGAAAACACGGTAACATTCAAGCAGACAAGCATGCATTTCTAAGGAACATAAGCAGGCACGTTGCTCGGATCCGAAGGTAAGCCGAGAGTTGAAACCGTTAAGGGACTTAGCATGCGAGGGTCTGAATATAAGCAGTATTTCAATTTCCATGTTCTAGCAAGCAGTACAAGTTGGGATTATTCCCTTAGCTAGGTGCGTTGGATTTATTAGCATGCAGGGGGTGATTCACCTAGCGACTAGCATAAATATTCCAGATTTTATGTGTGCTGGCTAAGCAAAGACAAGTTCACCGTAGCCACCCACCTTAGCGATGATTCGCCTCGGTAGAGCGATACGCCTGAGCGAGCCTCTGAAAGCCTAAGCCGGGATTCCTGTAGGGACAAGTCTGGATATCTTTTGCTTCTCGTTGAGGCAAGGCGGGTCGGGACAGTTGCACTATTGCCATTTGAGACGGCAGTCCGCTTGAGCAGAACGGGGTGTTACAGCAGGCCTCTAGGGTCAAGCATACTCTGAGGGGGTCTCCTCGAGCTCTTCCTCGGTAGCACATCTAGCCTCCTGATCAGGGCCGTACACAGTGGGGTAGAAAACCTCGTCTAGATCTGGCAGGGAACCAGGTCCTCAGTGGGACGTAACAAGATACAGGAAAATGACATGCCATGTAATGTAAAGACTGAATAAATAAATAATAAATACAGGGTGCTAACCATCTAAGTGAAATACAAGTAAAGACCTTGTAGTACGCATGGGAATGTGTCGGCTAGACATATGCTGACGTAATTCACCAATCGTGGTGACTGGCTAGTATATGCGTCATATGCCCCCTGACTCAAGGGCACTCTGCAATCGACCATCATGGTACGAAGGTATAAAACATTTAAGGAGGGGGTATCCCATACGTCTACCAGTTATCTTTCCCAACCCAATGTAACTAAATGTCAAGTCCTAGTTTTCCTTATTTATGCTAATCCGTGATGCGGGTCACACGTATTGGTAGCTAATCAGATACGCAACTCGCATCCCAATATGTATTGCAACCTTGTTGCGTGTTTCCGTGATAGGGTCTAGGAGAATATCAGGATATCCTTACAGTTGTTGGTGAGTCTGTACGACTAAGCTAATTATGCTAAATGTCAACGTATCAGTTGACTGTACCCGAGGCAGTCTCAGGTACTCAGAAACAAGAGCATATAACAATATTTGAATTTAAACAATAAACTTGGCAAGGTATACTTGCCTACTCCCTGATAGTACTGAAAACCTGATCTCACAGTCAGGGTTGAGGGTGCTTGTGACAGGGGGTCACTGGCTGTGCTGGAGTTGGTTTCTGTTAAAACAGACAGGGTTCGTGAATATCATGGTTGTAATATAAAGTATAAATATATATACTTATATATACATATATAATATAGATATATATATAGTATGTATATATAATATATATAGCAGTATATATATAAGCATATAAAGAACAGAAAAATGCAGGTATATATATAGCAATTATAATAGTAGCAGGGTATATCCACTGCTATAATAATATAATATTATCAGGGTGTATCCACTGATATATAATAATATAATATTATCAGGGTATATCCACTGATGTATATATATATATAAATATAAAATGAAATGACAGTGCTTGAAATGTAAATGTACATAATATATATAGGCTGTAATATCCAGCACAATAATATATATAATATATATAGATAATATATATATATATATATATATATATATATATATATATAGATATGTATATATATACATATATAATAAGTGCAGGAAATAAATATATATTTATAAATACATATGTACTGTATATCCAGTACTATGATAGTAATCATATATATAATTAAATGCATATAAATAAATAAAAGAAAATGCATAGTATATATACATACATATATACTATAATTATAATAGTAACTATATAATACATATATATAAATATATTATATATATTAATAAATATATATATAATATTCATAGATATATATATAAATATATACATATGTATAATAATAATATTAACAGTATATAATATATATATATAATATAATACATATATATAAATATACATATAAATACATATTTATATACATATATATATACATATATATATACATATATATATATATGAGTAAACATATAAGTATATATATATACGTATATATTAGGGTTTAGGGTTATACCCTCTGATAGGTGGGGTCCACACGTCGTCGACGCCGGGAGGACGGCGACGGAGATGGCCGGAGGAGCAGGAACAACAGCAGTAGCTGCTAGCAGCAGCAGCAGCAGTTGAGTGCGGGGGCTGCCGGCGGCGGAGGTGGCCGGGCAGGGTGCGGGATCGACGGAGGAAGGAGGGGAGGTCAGGTTGGTGGTGGTGGCGGAGGTCCACGACGGCGGTGGTGGCGGCTAGAGGCCGTCGGAGGTGGAGAGGTCGGTTAGGGTTAGGGAAGTGGGGAGGAGCTGCGGGGGCTCTGGCAGGCGGAGGTGGCGTCGTGGGGCGGTGAGGGGTGGTGGTCCGGTGAAGGGGAAGGTGGCGAGTCGAGTGGTGGGGTTGGTGGCGGTGCACGGTGGCGGAGGGTGGCGCAGGGGTGGTTCGGGTGGTGGTGGCTGCTGTGGGCAGTGAGGGTGTGGGGAGGTTGCGGGGGCTGTTCACGGCGGAGCAGGATGGTGCAGGCGGTGGGGCTTGGCCGGAGGGGAGAGGGGGTCAGGGCGGAGGGCTGGCCGGAGTTGGGCGGCCGGCGGTGGTCGGAGGGGAGAGCTGTGGAGTTTGAAAGGGGAGAGGGTTAGAGTTTATATAGGGTTTGGGTGAATGGCATTTTCGTAAATATTGGGAAATTCAGGGTTATTTTGGTAATTCAAGTTTTTGGGATATTTCTCCTGAATTTTTCTGGGTGTTTTGGGTGGGTCCCATACACCTATTCACTAACCAATAGGATTATGCCACCTTGTATGCATTTTTGCATAAAAACCCCTAACTTTTCATAAATTGCATAAAAGCATGAATTTGGTATTTTGCGTAATTTCATAATTTACCTGATTTCAAATACTGATTTCTCGAAATACTGAATTATTCAGAATTGAGGGAAATCAGCTGGAAAAATGTTTTGGACAGGGTGGGGGTGAGTCTGGACAGTGTCAGGGTCTGATTCTGAGTGATACAGATCCTCGTAATTATTAATTAATAAATACTGCGCACGATGTTCACTAATTAATTAGAGGCAGGTAGGGTCATAATTTTTCTACGGTGTCAATACGATAATTGTAATATAATTAGAGTAGAATATTATCGTATTTTTTGTTTGGGCAAAACAGGTGCCTACTGGTCCTCAAATCCCTAGGGTACAGGGATGGGTAAAGAGCAGAAATTTAAATAGGGAATAAATACGTACGTCTATAATGATATTTGTGCGACTAAAACGAAGCACCAAACAAGGTTTCTGTAGTTGCACAAAATACAGAAAAAGTAGGCTAACAAGTCTAGAGCAGGGATGTGAAATTTTGCTTAGGTTTAACAGCTAGTGAAATGTCCTAATTAATTATGTAATGAACAGGTGCACAATCAATAGAATATATAATAAATAAAAAAATTTAAAAAGTTGCAATAATTCTAATTAGTCAAAACTAATCCTAAATTACTGAAATCTGGTCGAGGGAGTTTACAATCTACCCTCCTTAGAATATTTCGTCCTCGAAATAAAAACAAACATATAATGAGAATGAAAGATTGATTTAAGACATAAAATAATTGAGTTTGAAATATTGGACATACCCTGGTTTGGAAATAGATGGGGATAACGCTGTCGAATATCCTCTTCTCGTTCCCAGGTGGATTCACCTGGTGCATGATGTCTCCATGCAACACGAACAAGAGGAATAGTCTGACCCCGCAACACTTTCTCGCTACGGTCCAGGATCTCTACAGGCTCCTCTTGGTACGATAAGCTCGGCCCGATGGTGATCTCTGAATAGTCCAGCACATGACTCGGGTCTGGAATGTACCTCCTCAGCTGAGATACGTGGAAGACGTCATGTACTTCCTCCAAAGTCTGAGGTAGAGCTAGCCTGTAAGCAACTTCTTCGACGCGATCTAGCACGTCGAAGGGTCCAATGTACCTTGGACTTAGCTTCCCTCTTCCTCCAAATCTGATAGTACCTCGAGTAGGTGAGATCTTCAAGAACACATGCTCTCCCACTTGGAACTCTAGAGGTCGGCGATGAATGTTGGCCCAGTGCTTCTGTCTGTCTTGTGCAGCTCGTAGGTGTCCCTGGATCTTCTTTACTTTCTCCACCGTACGAATAATCAGTTCTGGTCCCAAGATCTGTCTCTCGCCAATATCACTCCAGCATACTGGGGAACGACATTTCCTTCCATACAAAGCTTCAAAGGGAGCCATTTGGATGCTCGCTTGATAGCTGTTGTTGTAGGAAAATTCTACCAGGTGTAAGTGATCTTCCCAGGATCCGCTGAAATCAAGCATGCAGGCTCTCAGCATATCTTCTAGGGTCTGGATGGTGCGCTCTGACTGGCCATCTGTCTGTGGATGATACGAGGTGCTGAACTTGAGGCGGGTACCAAGACTTTCTTGCATACTTCGCCAAAAGTAAGACGTAAACCTCGTATCCCGGTCAGATATTATGCTGACTGGTACTCCATGCAGACGCACTATCTCCTTCATGTACATATCTGCCAAGACTTCTGTAGATTGCCCGACTCTGAAGGGTAGGAAATGAGCAGCCTTGGTGAGTCTGTCTACAATCACCCATACAGCATTACGACCACTAGGACTTCTCGGGAAGCCCGTAACAAAGTCCATCGTAATGTGTTCCCATTTCCACTCGGGTATTGGGAGGGGTTGAAGTAGACCGGCAGATCTCTGATGCTCAGCCTTGACTTGCTGACACACCAGGCATTTAGCTACAAAGCGTGCTATCTCCCGCTTCATTCCATGCCACCAGTAGTATTGTCGCAGATCTCTGTACATCTTTGTGCCTCTTGGATGGATAGAGTATGTTGAGCTATGAGCTTCTGACATCAGCTCATTACGAAGTTCTCCATTTGGAACATAAAGACGATCACCACATCTTAGAGTCCCATCTTCGTGTATGCGACATCCTGTCTGGAGTCCAGCCTCTGTTCTTTGACGAAGCCTCTGAAATCTTGCATCTATTGGTAGAGCAGCTTTGATTCTTTCGACCAAGGTTGATTGCAGCTGGTAGTTTGATAATTGGCCGTCAAGTCCTGGCATAATGACCTCTATTCCCAACTTTTCTAGATCTCTCAGTAGACCTGGTTGGGTGATCATAAAGAATGCCGAGGGTCTTCTGCTTAGAGCATCAGCTACCACATTTGCTTTCCCAGGATGGTACTGCAGATCAATCTCAAAATCCATCATCACTTCGAGCCATCGTCTTTGCCTCAGATTTAAATCTTTCTGTGTGTAGACATATTTTAAGCTCTTGTGATCGGTGAAAATCTCTACTCGTTCGCCGTATAGATAGTGTCTCCATAGCTTCAGGGCGAAGATGACTGCGGCAAGCTCCAGGTCGTGAGTGGGGTAATTCTTCTCATGAGTCCTCAGTTGTCTTGAGGCATAAGCTACAACCTTCCCATGTTGCATTAAAACACAACCAAATCCTTTTCCGGATGCATCGCTATAGATTACGAAACCTCCGGATCCAGATGGTATAGTCAAGATGGGGGCAGTAGTCAGACGCTTCTTCAACTCATCAAAAGCTGTCTGGCATTCATCAGTCCATATGAACTCTTGCTTTTTACGGGTAAGGCGGGTAATTGGTTCCGCAATTCTTGCAAAGTTTTCTACGAACCTCCGGTAATATCCGGCAAGTCCTAGAAAGCTTCTCACCTCTGAGACATTGGTCGGAGTTGGCCATGTCTCCACAGATGAAATCTTTGCTGGGTCCACCGAGATGCCTTCTCCTGTGATAACGTGTCCAAGAAAAGCGACACGATCAAGGAAGAATTCACACTTGCTCATCTTAGCATAAAGGCTCTCCCGTCTCAGCGTCTCTAGTACCAATCTTAAGTGCTCTTCATGCTCCTCGTGGCTCTTCGAGTACACCAGAATGTCGTCGATGAAGACTACCACGAACTGGTCCAGATATTGATGGAAGACTCGGTTCATCAGGTTCATGAATATAGCAGGTGCATTAGTCAGTCCAAACGGCATCACCAGGAACTCGTAGTGACCATAACGAGTCCTGAATGCTGTCTTTGGAATGTCTTCTCTCCGTACCTTGACCTGATGATAGCCTGATCTCAAGTCTATTTTCGAGAATACCACGGCTCCTGTTAGTTGATCGAACAGGTCGTCAATTCTCGGCAAGGGATATTTGTTTCTGATTGTCAGAGCGTTGAGGGCTCTGTAATCAATACACATGCGATATGTTCCGTCCTTCTTTGGTACAAACAGCACTGGTGCTCCCCAGGGTGATGCACTAGGACGAACAAATCCCTTGATCTGTAGTTCCTCCAGTTGAAGCTTTAGCTCGTCAAGCTCCTTCTTCGCCAGTCGGTATAGATTGGAGGATACTGGTGCAGCTCCAGGTATTAGCTCAATAATGAACTCCACTTCTCTGTCAGGCGGTAGGCCTAGAAATTCTTCTGAAAATACGTCTGTGAACTCTGCTACAACTGATGGAAGTGCTGTCTCCATCGCCATGTAAGCTCTAGGAGTCTGGCCTACTCCTTGTTCGATGGTGCCTCGGACATATTCGAACTCCGGGTGATCTGGGGGTCTAAAGATAACACTACCCTTTCGGCAGTCTAAGATAGCATCGTTCTGGCTTAGCCAGTCCATGCCTAAGACAACGTCGAAATTTGGCATTGGGAGTACCAAAAATTGCGCTCTTAGTCCTCTACTACAAACGATTACCGGGCATGTTTCAATAATGTTGGTAACTGGAACAATGCCTCCTCCAGTAAGTATTTTCCAGCACTTAGGTAGTGGGAAAGTGACTAGTTTGTGCATGGCTACGAAACTACTAGATATGAAAGACAAAGTAGCCCCAGAATCGAACAATACAGTTGCAGGTAATGATGCAACTAAAATGGTACCTGTTATAGTTTCCCCTTCAGGCTCTTCTGCAACGGCAGCTAACGCAAAGGCTTGTCCATGCCTTTGCCCTCCGTCTTGTTGTCTGGCCTTGAACTGGGTCTCCTGAGTAGGCAAAGGTGCTCCTCTCTGATATCCTCCTGATATGGAGGGTAGCATCTTCTGGGCTTGTGCTCCGGGCTTCTGCCCTTGTGTCACGCCCCAGTCCCAAAATACGTAGGACTAGGAATACGTAACACGCCAGCCGTATGTATAGGAACTCCAATATATGGAAACCATATACACACGTACGCTGTACATGAATATCCAATCCACAGTGGTATAAAATATAATACAAGTCACAAGGTATAATCTAAATCTCATCCACCAAAATCATATAGAAATAAATAACCAGTATCTATGAAACTAGATCTCAATAAGAAGTATCTAAGGATGATAGTTGGATGGAAACAAATCCACTACCAACTCAAATGGGAAAAGTAAATACAATATAAGTACAACTCACTCAAACAATATAAGTACCAGCTACCAATCACGGCTCGGAGAGAAGACATCCACGAAGCACCTATAGCCATCCAAATCTGCGCTCCTGCAAATACTCAAGAACAGGTACACCTGGCAGCGGACCAGGTCCTCAGAGGGACATAACAAGATACTTAAACACATGCCAATAAAGTACTGAAAATAAACATCCATGGGGGTCGCCTAACCATCTATGTGAATGCAGTTTGAGAACAACTTTCTAACAAGTAGGCTATCTGGCCATAAATAGGATTGTCATAGTTCTCTTGGAGATCCAGGGGCCTACAAAGGCACGACGACTTTCGAACGTCGGAGGCCCGCCATGATAATATATAGGGGTCATCATGACCGCGCATCTCCGGCGGAGCGTACGGGTTACAGAAGGAAAGTGCAAAGGAGCCCAAATGTGATACTTGTTGTTCTCCCCACCCCATGCTCTAAGCATGTCACATCCATGACACGATTTGGTGTAAACCCCCAGATTTTTTGCAAATATTAAAAATTGGAATTTTTTCACAATTTTCTGGAATTTTTTGGGAATTTTCTGTAATTAAAATCAGGGTTCTTAATTATTGAATGATTTTTAATTATTAATAAATGATATTAAAATATTATAAAAATAATATTTTTGGGTGTAAAATAGAAAACTGGACTTAGGGTAATTTTTTTGGAATTTATTGGACCCCGGACCTATTTTTAATCACCTAAAAACTATTTAATTATTTATTTATTAATTAATTAATTAATAATTATTATTATTATTATTATTATTATTATTATTATTATTATTATTATTATTATTATTATTATTATTATTATTATTATTATTGTTTAAACCGGCCCAGCCCAACCGCTCCGAGCCCGGCCCAATACCCTAGCGGGTCGGGTCGGGTCCGCCTGAACCCGACCCGCCCGGACCCGCACCCAAACCCAGCCCCAACGACCCTGTCCCCCGCGTGGCCGCGCACTCCGCCGCATCCGGCGGCCAGCCCCCACGACCTCCCCCTCGGCCGCCTTCTCCGCCACGTCCCCCTCCCTCTCCGCCATTTCCGGTGACCTCCTCCCTCTCATATCCCTATAAAGCCCCCCCCGAGTTCCCCTCCGGCCAGATCCGCCGCCCCCTCTCCTCTCCTTCTCCGGCCGAGCCGCCTAGCCCTTAGCCCTCCGCCTCCCGCAGCCCGGAGCCGCTCCGCCCGACGCCGGCAGCCCCCTCAGCCGCAGCTCCTCCTCCTTCTTCCCTCTCCTCCCCTTCCGATCTCCCCGACCCAAGCAACAGCAGCGGCTGCGCCGCCCCAGCAGCCACCGCCCGCGGCCACGCGCAGCCGCCCAGCCCCGGCCGGCCTCACCCGCAGCGGCGCCACCCTCTCCGGCGCACCTCCGGCCGGCCCTCACCGTCTACGGCCGGAATACCCTAACCCTAATTTTGGATTCCGTGTCGGACACGACACGGACACGTCTCGACCCTGATTTTCGGGTCCCCTTCAGGTGCGTGTATCTTTTTGCTCGTAGCTCCATTTTCGATTCCGCAAATTGCGTTGTGAATCCTGTGTAACCCTCTCGGTGTCCGGACAAACTGTTCGGGGCATCGCGTCCTGTGGTGATCGCACACCGCGATCCAAAAACAGGAAAAACCAGACCCTGTTTCACCCCGGAACTGAGTACGTCCCGCCAAACGGGACGACTTGTTTGCGTGCGGTCTTCACAGATACGTACGCATCGTCGATACGGACGTGTGGGATTTCGTGGAAGCTGATTCGGGTGTGCGTGCACACCGGAATCAACGCGTATCCGCGGACATCGCCCCGTATCCGCCTTTTCTGTAATTTACTCTAACTTCGTGCACACTCGTCAGATCGAGACAAAACTTGCGCCATCGGACTCGTAGCGATACGCTGGTCCTGTGGGTCAAGTTTGGTTCGATTCTGAGAACGTTGACGAAATCGGGTGTCGTGGGCCCCACAGGCCCCGCTCGACGGGCGATTTTGTGTTCGGCTCATCGGAATCCAAATCTGGAAGTTCCGTTGGGTTCGTATCAGCGTTCCTGACCTGTTGACACTAAGTTTGGTGAATTTGGAGACCTTTGACCCAGACACATTTTTCGGTGCAAAGCAGGCCCACCGGCGGATCCCGTTTTGACCCGAAACTGCCGTTTTTGCCCTTGTCTCCAAATTGGACCCAAGGACAGGCGTTTCTAGCTATTTGACATCTTCTGAGCGTGATGGTAATGTTTATTTCAGCTTTTGGACTCATCTTTGGATATTTCCCCGAAGAACTATTAATCGGATCCAAACAACAGGCAAGTACCTGCACTTCAAGTTTAATCTTTATATTGTGATAGTTAATTCCCTGCCTTACATGTACCATTGATGATTACACGTAGTGCTAGAACACTGGATTTCATGTCTTGAATATTGGAGTTCATGTCTTGTTTTTCATGTCGGGTGGGAGAATACTGAAAGGCATGTAGCTTACCCTGACTCTTGCCATGATTAATAGCTGTTGGTACACGACTGTCCATCAGCCAGATCTCGATTATTCCTGTTTAATAGCCGTTTATGGTGGCCGGTTTAACCCTATAAACCCCTATATGCCAACTAGGTATTCTAAATACACAAGTTCACACACATAGTTTCTTGTCTTGTTACAGTTCCTATTGTCTGGTTGTAGTTCATTTTTCCTGTCACCTTGTTCCTGTTTTACTCATGTCCCTGTCTTACAGCAATTAACTCTTAGTTATTGTTACTATTTATTTATACATATCCTCAACATGATACCTGTCAGTTCATTTTTAATTGTCATGAATATTTAGCTTAATCTTGTTGTGCATTGTGTACTTTGCTCCTTTC
This sequence comes from Iris macrosiphon, assembly GCA_036927795.1. Taxonomy (NCBI): domain Eukaryota; kingdom Viridiplantae; phylum Streptophyta; class Magnoliopsida; order Asparagales; family Iridaceae; genus Iris; species Iris macrosiphon. The sequence goes on along the minus strand of JAYESA010000016.1, from coordinate 14,429,186 downwards.
CTGACTGGATCCGTTGTTTTAGGCGATGATGAGGACTTTGTTCCTACCTATTATGGCCCCATGAGTTAGCAGGTGACACATTGAGGAGCCGGTTCCCACTCCGGAGACTACCTTTGAGGAGGAGTAGCCAGTTAGTTATTATTTTATTTCCTTTCAGCACATACTCGGGTTTGTCCCCGATTTATCTTCTGGCTTGTATTAACTGTGGTTTAGTTGTCACAGATTAAATATTATGAAATCTTAGCATTTCTTTTTCCTGTGATTATTCTTACATGTTCATTATTGTGGATGAGATAGATGTTTTTTTGACCCCAGAAATGACCTAGACAGCGTACTACCGCCGACACTGCGGCGTAGGCTGGACGTGCCCACGCACTCGTGCCCGAATAACCGGGTACGGGTCGTGACACGTTTTTGTGGTGGCCTATGCAGGTCCCAACGACTAAATTGTTCGGTTTCAACTCAGGGACCGAACAGGCCTGCAATAAAGCTAGGATAAGTTTATAGGATCTCATCCACTTGCTTGAATCGTTTTTGATATCTGTATCGTATTCGAACTAATATGAACTTGCATCTTGCCTTGATTCCTGTGCGCCTCTTATTGGTTATTTTGGATACAGGGAGATGGACCCACAAGCCAGCAATGAGACTCATGCAGAAACACCACAAACCGTTGTGATTACCCAAGGAAACGATGTGATACCAGTCGGTGAAGGCCAATCATCACAAGGCAGTCAAGCAAGTCAGCCTGCCTCAATAATCCGTCGAGATGGCGTTCCACCCTCGACGCAGCCTATTCCACCGATGCCTTCCTTCCCACCGGGACCGCCTATGGACGAACAGCAGATGTTTCGCATGTTCTACATAATGATGCAAGCCTATCAGAAGGTTCAACAAGAAACTCAGCAAAACCAAGTGGAGAACTTCATCGACAGAATTAGCTCAGAGTCACGTAGGCCAAGCAGTTCAAATACAATTACCTTCGACGAAGATGTTCTTTCTGCAGCACGACCTGTGGAGTGTACCACAAGGATCGAGTCTAGCCGGAAGCGGCCGTATGCGTCAGCACCAGACCAAGCACAGCAGGAAAGAGCTGCAAAGCGACCACAGATGAATCCAACCCAAGGGCAGAACCAACGAGCTCCCATTTGTGGCTATTGTCGAAAACAAGGTCATATTTGGAAGGATTGTAGAAAGAGGCTAGGTGTTTGTCTACTTTGTGGCTCAGCAGCACATCAAGTGAGGGACTGTCCCGCTGCTCCAAGAACACGGACAAACTTACGCGATGACCGTGGAGAACGTGCAGACTCTTAGAGTCACTAATGCACGTAAGTGATTCGTAGATACCGTTTCCTAGTATTATTTTAGCTTGTGCCTATTGGTTCGTGACCTCAGCCCCAACCTAGTAATTTTGAACTTGCTAATAACCTGGTATGCTTTTATATTTAATAACTGTAGAGATTGTAGAGTCTTCTGTTATTTTGCTTATTATGTGAATTTAAATTTTGTATCTCCTTTCATCATCATCTAGCGCACTTAATTTTGATGTACTTTGTTTATGCTGCTATTCTATAGCCTAGTTTTGCAAGCTTACTCTTTATCAGGCTTGTTCATGACACGTGTATTATTGGACGCGTACACTAATACAAGTGTCTGTTCAGAATCAGTGTATTACGGTCTGATCAACCTTAGTGCATTTTGATTCGCATTTCGCATGACTACTTTACGTGGATTGAGATACGTAGTGATTAGTAGACAAATATACTTGACCTAGACATGCTGAGCATATCGTATCAGTTACATAACTAAACTAATACGAGCATGCGAATAAATGACTACCAGAATAGAACCTCAATCCATAACCGCCTGACAAATCCCACTAGAATTCTTTAAACGCCTTGATCCCTATACTTCTGTTCTATCACCCCACCCTTAAACTCTTTATTATTGATCCTCGTCTTCCCTTATTTCGGGAAGACAAAATCATGTGCTTGGTATAAGTTGGATACATAGATAATACTGGATATGCCACATAGGTCGATCACATACTTGAGGATTAAACTTTCGTAATTGAGGACATATCATATGTGATATGATCGGCATTAAAGTTCGAGGAGTGAATGACATAAGTAAACATATTAAGGATTATTTTCTTAGAGTATATGGTCTTTTGTGATGAATGGGTAAACTCTAAGTTGGGTAGCAATGCAGTTGTCAACTCGAGAGGAATGTCCTTTGGATTGTGACCGAGTAAGGTTAGATTGGAAGAAGCAAGCCTTTATAATTTTGAAAATTTAGAGGAGTGACTAAGATGATTAATGAATTGATATCGAGGACCCAATAGTTACATCCTAGGTACATGATTTAATTTTGAATAATGAGAGTAAAATCGTCAACTTGAATTTAGAGGATGTAATTCAGACTTGAACATTGGTGGACTGCACTTAAATTATTTTTCAATTTGATGATTTGAATTAAGAATTTAAAAGTTGATGGTTGGACTACCTAGTTGAAATATTGAGGATGTGAATGTAATTAAAAAGGGCTGAAACATACAAATATTGTTGGACTCGAATCACTTCTAGAGGAATTATGATAATTCGAATCGTGAGGCAAGGTCATCTTGAAAATACTATATGGACTAAAAAATTAAAAATCTGCTTGTGGATAATTTGAGGAAGTAAGAAGTAATAACCATAGGTTGAATTTTGATTGAAACAAGTAGTCATCTTAAATCATGAAATGATTGCAGTAGACATGATTCGAATTTTAACTGTCGCAAGGAGATGGTGATCGACTTGCCCTATGTACATGAAGGATTAGCAGATTATGGCTTGATTTTAATTTCGAGGATGAAATTTCTATAAGTTGGGTAGGTTGTAAACCCCCAGATTTTTTGCAAATATTAAAAATTGGGATTTTTTCACAATTTTCTAAAATTTTCTGGGAATTTTCTGTAATTAAAATCAGGGTTCTTAATTATTGAATGATTTTTAATTGTTAATAAATGATATTAAAATATTATGAAAATAATATTTTTGGGTGTAAAATAGAAAACTGGACTTAGGGTAATTTTTCTGGAATTTATTGGACCCCGGACCTATTTTTAATCACCTAAAAACTATTTAATTATTTATTTATTAATTAATTAATTATTATTATTATTATTATTATTATTATTATTATTATTATTATTATTGTTTAAACCGGCCCAGCCCAACCGCTCCGAGCCCGGCCCAATACCCTAGCGGGTCGGGTCGGGTCCGCCTGAACCCGACCCGCCCGGACCCGCACCCAAACCCAGCCCCAACGACCCTGTCCCCCGCGTGGCCGCGCCCTCCGCCGCATCCGGCGGCCAGCCCCCACGACCTCCCCCTCGGCCGCCTTCTCCGCCACGTCCCCCTCCCTCTCCGCCATTTCCGGTGACCTCCTCCCTCTCCTATCCCTATAAAGCCCCCCCCCCCGAGTTCCCCTCCGGCCAGATCCGCCGCCCCCTCTCCTCTCCTTCTCCGGCCGAGCCGCCTAGCCCTCAGCCCTCCGCCTCCCGCAGCCCGGAGCCGCTCCGCCCGACGCCGGCAGCCCCCTCAGCCGCAGCTCCTCCTCCTTCTTCCCTCTCCTCCCCTTCCGATCTCCCCGACCCAAGCAACAGCAGCGGCTGCGCCGCCCCAGCAGCCACCGCCCGCGGCCACGCGCAGCCGCCCAGCCCCGGCCGACCTCCCCTGCAGCGGCGCCACCCTCTCCGGCGAGCCTCCGGCCGGCCCTCACCGTCTACGGCCGGAAAACCCTAACCTTAATTTTGGATTCCGTGTCGGACACGACACGGACACGTCTCGACCCTGATTTTCGGGTCCCCTTCAGGTGCGTGTATCTTTTTGCTCGTAGCTCCATTTTTGATTCCGTAAATTACGTTGTGAATCCTGTGTAACCCTCTCGGTGTCTGGACAAACTGTTCGGGGCATCGCGTCCTGTGGTGATCGCACACCGCGATCCAAAAACAGGAAAAACCAGACCCTGTTTCACCCCGGAACTGAGTACGTCCCGCCAAACGGGACGACTTGTTCGCGTGCGGTCTTCACAGATACGTACGCATCGTCGATACGGACGTGTGGGATTTCGTGGAAGCTGATTCGGGTGTGCGTGCACACCGAAATTAACGCGTATCCGCGGACATCGCCCCGTATCCGCCTTTTCTGCAATTCACTCTAACTTCGTGCACACTCGTCAGATCGAGACGAAACTTGCGCCATCGGACTTGTAGCGATATGCTGGTCCTGTGGGTCAAGTTTGGTTCGATTCTGAGAACGTTGACGAAATCGCGTGTCGTGGGCCCCACAGGCCCCGCTCGACGGGCGATTTTGTGTTCGGCTCATCGAAATCCAAATCTGGAAGTTCCGTTGGGTTCGTATCAGCGTTCCTGACCTGTTGACACTAAGTTTGGTGAATTTGGAGACCTTTGACCCGGACACATTTTTCGGTGCAAAGCAGGCCCACCGGCGGACCCCGTTTTGACCCGAAACTGCCGTTTTTGCCCTTGTCTCCAAATTGGACCCAAGGACAGGCGTTTCTAGCTATTTGACATCTTCTGAGCGTGATGGTAATGTTTATTTCAGCTTTTGGACTCATCTTTGGATATTTCCCCGAAGAACTATTAATCAGATCCAAACAACAGGCAAGTACCTGCACTTCAACTTTAATCTTTATATTGTGATAGTTAATTCCCTGCCTTACATGTACCATTGATGATTACACGTAGTGCTAGAACACTGGATTTCATGTCTTGAATATTGGAGTTCATGTCTTGTTTTTCATGTCGGGTGGGAGAATACTGAAAGGCATGTAGGTTACCCTGACTCTTGCCATGATTAATAGCTGTTGGTACACGACTGTCCATCAGCCGGATCTCGATTATTCCTGTTTAATAGCCGTCTATGGCGGCCGGTTTAACCCTATAAACCCCTACATGTCAACTAGGTATTCTAAATACACAAGTTCACACACATAGTTTCTTGTCTTGTTACAGTTCCTATTGTCTGGTTGTAGTTCATTTTTCCTGTCACCTTGTTCCTGTTTTACTCATGTCCCTGTCTTACAGCAATTAACTCTTAGTTATTGTTACTATTTATTTATACATATCCTCAACATGATACCTGTCAGTTCATTTTTAATTGTCATGAATATTTAGCTTAATCTTGTTGTGTATTGTGTACTTTGCTCCTTTCCTGACTGGATCCGTTGTTTTAGGCGATGATGAGGACTTTGCCCCTACCTATTATGGCCCCATGAGTTAGCAGGTGACACATTGAGGAGCCGGTTCCCACTCCGGAGACTACCTTTGAGGAGGAGTAGCCAGTTAGTTATTATTTTATTTCCTTTCAGCACATACTCGGGTTTGTCCCCGATTTATCTTCTGGCTTGTATTAACTGTGGTTTAGTTGTCATAGATTAAATATTATAAAATCTTAGCATTTCTTTTTCCTGTGATTATTCTTACATGTTCATTATTGTGGATGAGATAGATATTTTTTTACCCCAGAAATGACCTAGACAGCGTACTACCGCCGACACTGCGGCGTAGGCTGGACGTGCCCACGCACTCGTGCCCGAATAACCGGGTGCGGGTCGTGACATTTGGTCCATAGCCTATCCTTAGTACCCCAGCCCAATCCTGCAACCAAACAAGGACAAGGATGGGACCACCGTACTACAATAGGCTACGTCCATAGACCTCTAATAACTGCTAAGTCTTCTAGCATGCAAAGTTTCTAACAGCAGTTATTCCTAACGCACGTCCCACACGTACCGATGATCAGTCAATATGTGCGTCCGTGATCTATATGAGACTCACAACCCGTGTAAAAATATGTGTCACAGTCAAATGAAACCTAATGGTGCTACATGATAATGGGGTAGTCTCATGAACAAGGTCAATGCAATACATAAATAAAAACATATCGCGACATCACCGTCGCGAGCATTTTATATAACAATTAAAAATATATGAACTAAAGACAGAAAATAAAGATGCGTACAACATATGGAATAAAAATAACAGTACAATGGCAAGGTATACTTGCCTGGCAAGAAAGCTGCGATGTACCAATAACCTGCTCCAAAAGTCGCGCAGAATAAATCCAAAATCCTGACTCAAGTGAGGGCCAACATGGAATGACTGTTGTAAAGCTGCTGCTAATGAATCCTGACCAAATTGAGTCATGGCTTGATAACTTTGCAATGTGCCAAGTGCAAACTAATGACCAGTAAAACTATCTTCCTGCACAAGAACACCTGGGGTGAAGAACTGGTTTGAAGGGTTCCTTATTTGAGGTAAAATATTATTTGGAACCATTGGTGATTCATTGTCCCTTGATGCAGGCTCTGCCTCATCAGAGTGCCCTTGCATCAAGGCGGTGTATGTAAATTTGTTTGGATTAAACCACAAGCCCGTATTTCTTCGAGTAGTTTGCCAGCTTCAGTCACCTGACTAATCTTACAGTAGCCATCAATCAAGATGGTATAGCATACAACATCCACTTGCAGACCACCCTCTCTCATTTCCTTTAGGATGTTTTTAGCCTCTTCTACTTGAATAGAACCACATAACCCATTCATAAGGGTCGAATAGGTCACCACAGTTGGAGAAATACCTTTACTTTTTATTTCATCGACAAGATTAGAAGCCTTCTTGACATTACTATCTCTACAGTACCCACCGATAAGAGAATTATAGATGACATCATTGGACTCTAGACCCAAATTGCCAAGCTCCCGAAAAAATAGTTTAGCATCAGCAAATTGCTTAGCCTTGCAATGACCATCAATCATTATGCTAATTGTGTAAATGTCAGGTACCAGACCAGCTTTCTTCAACTGATTCAACAGCTCAGCTGTCTCCTTCATTCTACCCAAATCGCATAACCCCTTTATGAGGGTATTATAGGTCCAAATATCAGGCTTCAGCCCTCTTTTCACCATCTCATCCCGAAGCTTAAACCCCTCATCAATCTTTCCTTCCTTGTAGCTTCCCGCTATCAAAGTATTATAGGTCACCCACATCCAATGCCACTCCTTTCTTGAGCATCGATCTCACTAGCCCAACAGCTTCTTTCATGTTACCAGACTAGCATAACCCGTGAATCAAAGTATTGCAAGTAATTATGCTGTCAACAAAACCCTTCTGTGACATCTTGATCCAAACATCCACCGCATAGCTATGCTTCCCGTGCTTGCACAGGAACTCAACCATCACCGTCAGAACAAAATCCTCCGGACTCATATCCCTCCCAATATCTCCCCGAGGAGCCGGACAGCAGACTCCGATCTCGATTCCTCTTTCACGAGCCACAAAATAACCGAACAGCTCTCGATTAATCCCGATCCCATATCTCATCATATCTTCCAACAAGACCTCCTGTTTACCGCCGCCGGGCCTGTTGTTAATCTTGTTCGGTTTGGTTGGGGGCGGAGCGCCCGTCGGAGGAGCGGGGTCGGCGGAGTGAAGGTAATCCTTGACGGCATCTCGGAACACCGACATATTTGTTGTGCTGTTCCGGGGACGACGGGAAAGAGAAGATGGGGATCCGAGTGGGGTTTCCAGAACCCTCTCCTCCCCCTCTCCTCCTCCGAGAGGGAGGAGGAGATCCAGATCATCACCGGCGGCAGTAGTCGACATAGTTTCTTTTGAAACAAAAGAGAGAGAGAGAGAGTGAGAGAGGAACAGGGATGCGAGGCTACGCCGGTGAGTTCTCCGGTGGCGGTGTAGGCTGGGATGGCTCGGGGGAGATGGGGATGAACAGAAGATTGTAAGGGGGAAGGGTCGGCTGGGTTAATTTATTTTAGGGTTTGGGGTTTTGAGTTTCCAATAGAAAAATAGGAGAAAAATTGTATATAAATACATGTGAACTAGGGGTTGGGGGTTTGACCTAAGAAAATGTGGGCTTGGTCAACTCTCCTTGGAGTAGGCCTTGGGCTTGCATGAGGATGTTTGAGAAGGCTAGAATTTGCATTAATTAAATGCAAGGATAGAATTAATATACATGGCGATGTGCGCGCGTTGCACATCCCAAAAAATTATGAGAAAAATTATATGAAGGGAAAAATTGAGTTTCTTCATGAATTATCCAATGATGGGGACACCTCAATGCATTTTTGCATAATAGCCCCCCAACAATTGGAAAATTGCACAAAGGCAAAATTTGAATTTAATTAATTAAATCGAAACGCGCACGATGTTCTAGAATTGATTAGGAGTACATGGGATTAATTTTAGGTGGGCCACAAGTGTCAGGGCATAGAGGGGACAGTGTAGAGTATTAATAAAATTCGGTTTGCACAAAATGGTCAAGATTGTGTCCCCAATTTCGATTGGGACGCACAAGGGTCAGAATAGTAGGCGGACATGTCTAGGATGAGATCGTGAAGTTTCTAGATAGGCAATGGCTAGTGAGGTACTCCAATTATCGAAATACGGTAAGGTGCGCTACGCATTATTTAATTATAGCATAATTAAATAAAAGCCGTGTTCTAATTCTAATTGGGTTCAAACTAGCCCTAATTTCACTATCTAAGCCAAGTAGCCCTAATTTTGGGTGAGGGGGTTTACACCTTGCTGAGGTGCTGCATCTCTGCGTTGTGGGCAGTCTCTGGCCATATGATTTTTAGCTCCACATAGTAGGCATAATTCCAGCTTCTTTCTGCAGTCACTGATCCAATGTCCTTTCTTGCCACAAAAGTGACAAGTCGGGAGCTCCTTCTTCTGGTAGGGCCCCGTCGTCTGCTAAGTCTGATATTGGGGATGACGTATAGGTCCTCCTGCTCCTTGCTGGTTCTTGGCCGAGAAGGTTGGATTTGAGCGTCTAGCTCCTCGACCAATTGCTTCCTGCTCCCTCGCTTCTGTAAGAACCTCGTTGTAGGAGATTCTTGACTGCGTTGTGGTGTACCTCTGGAGTTCGTGGTTAAGGCCATGGTGGAATCTTCTAGCCTTCTCCAGCTCGTTCGGTATCAGAACAGCACCGAAACGACTCAGTCGGCTAAACTCTGTGTCGTAGGCATCTACCGTCATATTCCCTTGTTCCAGGTGCAGGAACTAGGAATACAAGGCATTCTGGACCGTAGCTGGAAAGTACTTGGCGTTGAAGTGCTCCAGGAACTGTTCCCAGGTCTGATCCTTGCCGACGCTGTGCTCTATGGATTCCCACCAGTGATGGGCGTTGCCGAGAAGTTGGGCCCTCACAGCGGTCATCCATAGGTCAGGAGTGAGTTGCGATCCTTCCAGCAGCATTTCGGTGTTGGAGATCTCCTCGGGAGTTTCGCTGCCTTTGAAGTTCCTCGGGCTCATTTGGCGGAACCCTCTGACTGTGCCCACTGGTTGGACAGGTGCTGGTGCCGGAGTAGTAGTTCTCTCCAAGGCCGTCATCAAAGTCTGTCGCAGGGCTTCAGTCTGCTGCCACTGAGACTGTCTCAGGGCCTCAGTCTGCTGCCACTGGTTCTGCAACATCGTTTGGAGGAACTGCAACATTTGAGGTTGACCCTCAAGCTGTGGCATTAGGATAGGCAAGGCTGGAGGTGGAGGCAAAGGTGTCTCCGCCTGCGGTGTTGGTGTCGTCTCCTGGCCAGAATTTTGGTGATTATACGGGGTTCCTTGGACACTTGGCGAGGTGTTTGTGGCTTGGTCAGCCCCATTATTCGCAGGTTTCCCGGGTATGTCCATATTTCTGAGGAAAATATAATAATTAGAAAACACAAAGGAGATAATAAATGATAATCAAGCAAGATGCAAATAATAATAAAAAAAATTTTTTTAAGGATGGTGTCAGTGTGGATGAGACCTAATATTCCTATCCTATTGCAGGCTTGCTGGGCATGTCATCATACCACTAGCAATGAAAACTCGACCTGCATGGGCCACCACTAAAACCGTGTCACGCCCCAGTCCCAAAATGTCAGGAACTAGGCCACGTGTCACTGGCCAGCTGACACGTCACTAAGGGCTTAATCCATTTTGAATGGACCCAAAGGAACGTGCTACGCTGTCCTAAAATACTACTAGTATAAAACAGGTAAATCTATCTCATCCACAATAAAATGCCAGGGAAATAAGTGCTGAATATATATATAAACTGAGTCTGATACAGTACACAACTGGTGAGAATACAAGCCTACTATAAAAACTGATAATAGCGCAGAAAAATCAGATAGACTAAGCGGCGTCTATCTGAGAAAAACATCTCCATCTCCAGGTGGCAGGCCTCTAGGGTCAAGCATACTCTGAGGGGGTCTCCTCGAGCTCTTTCTCGGTAGCACATCTAGCCTCCTGATCAGGGCCGTACACAGTGGGGTAGAAAGCCTCGTCTAGATCTGGCAGGGAACGAGATCCTCAGTGGGACATAACAAGATACAGGAAAATGATATGCCATGTAATGTAAAGACTGAATAAATAAATAATAAATATAGGGTGCTAACCATCTAAGTGAAATGCAAGTAAAGACCTTGTAGTACGCATGGGAATGTGTCGGCTAGACATATGCTGGCGTAATTCACCAATCGTGGTGACTGGCTAGTATATGCGTCATATGCCCCCTGACTCAAGGGCACTCTGCAATCGACCATCATGGTACGAAGGTATAAAAGATTTAAGGAGGGGGTGTTCCATACGTCTACCAGTTATCTTTTTCAACCCAATGTAACTAAATGTCAAGTCCTAGTTTTCCTTATTTATGCTAATCCGTGATGCGGGTCACACGTATTGGTAGCTAATCAGATACGCAGCTCGCATCCCAATATGTATTGCAACCTTGTTGCGTGTTTCCGTGATAGGGTCTAGGAGAATATCAGGATATTCTCACAGTTGTTGGTGAGTCTGTACGACTAAGCTAATTATGCTAAATGTCAACGTATCAGTTGACTGTACCCGAGGCAGTCTCAGGTACTCAGAAACAAGAGCATATAACAATATTTGAATTTAAACAATAAACTTGGCAAGGTATACTTGCCTACTCCCTGATAGAACTGAAAACCTGATCTCACAGTCAGGGTTGAGGGTGCTTGTGACAGGGGGTCACTGGCTGTGCTGGAGTTAGTTTCTGTTAAAACAGACAGGGTTCGTGAATATCATGGTTGTAATATAAAGTATAAATATATATACTTATATATACATATATAATATAGATATATATATAGTATGTATATATATAATATATATAGCAGTATATATATAGCATATAAAGAACAGAAAAATGCAGGTATATATATAGCAATTATAATAGTAACAGGGTATATCCACTGCTATAATAATATAATATTATCAGGGTGTATCCACTGATATATAATAATATAATATTATCAGGGTATATCCACTGATGTATATATATATATAAATATAAAATAAAATGACAGTGCTTGAAATGTAAATGTACATAATATATATAGGCTGTAATATCCAGCACAATAATATATATAATATATATAGATAATATATATATATATATATATATATATATACATATATAATAAGTGCAGAAAATAAATATATATTTATAAATACATATGTACTGTATATCCAGTACTATGATAGTAATCATATATATAATTAAATGCATATAAATAAATAAAAGAAAATGCATAGTATATATACATACATATATACTATAATTATAATAGTAACTATATAATACATATATATAAATATGTTATATATATTAATAAATATATATATAATATTCATAGATATATATATAAATATATACATATGTATAATAATAATATTAACAGTATATAATATATATATATAATATAATACATATATATATATATATAAATATACATATAAATACATATTTATATACATATATATATACATATATATATACATATATATCTATATGAGTAAACATATAAGTATATATATATAAATACGTATATATTAGGGTTTAGGGTTATACCCTCTGATAGGTGGGGTCCACACGTCGTCGACGCCGGGAGGACGGCGGCGGAGATGGCCGGAGGCGGCTGGAGGAGCAGGAACAGCAGCAGTAGCTGCTAGCAGCAGCAGCAGCAGCAGTTGAGTGCGGGGGCTGCCGGCGGCGGAGGTGGCCGGGCAGGGTGCGGGATCGACGGAGGAAGGAGGGGCGGTCAGGTTGGTGGTGGTAGCGGAGGTCCACGACGGCGGTGGTGGCGGCTAGAGGCCGTCGGAGGTGGAGAGGTCGGTTAGGGTTAGGGAAGTGGGGAGGAGCTGCGGGGGCTCTGGCCGGCGGAGGCGGCGTCGTGGGGCGGTGAGGGGTGGTGGTCCGGTGAAGGGGAAGGTGGCGAGTCGAGTGGTGGGGTTGGTGGCGGTGCACGGTGGCGGAGGGTGGCGCAGGGGTGGTTCGGGTGGTGGTGGCTGCTGTGGGCAGTGAGGGTGTGGGGAGGTTGCGGGGGCTGTTCACGGCGGAGCAGGGTGGTGCAGGCGGTGGGGCTTGGCCGGAGGGGAGAGGGGGTCAGGGCGGAGGGCTGGCCGGAGTTGGGCGGCCGGCGGTGGTCGGAGGGGAGAGCTGTGGAGTTTGAAAGGGGAGAGGGCTAGGGTTTATATAGGGTTTGGGTGAATGGCATTTTCGTAAATATTGGGAAATTCAGGATTATTTTGGTAATTCAAGTTTTTGGGATATTTCTCCTGAATTTTTCTGGGTGTTTTGGGTGGGTCCCATACACCTATTCACTAACCAATAGGATTATGCCACCTTGCATGCATTTTTGTATAAAAACCCCTAACTTTTCATAAATTGCATAAAAGCATGAATTTGGTATTTTGCATAATTTCACAATTTACCTGATTTCAAATACTGATTTCTCGAAATACTGAATTATTCAGAATTGAGGGAAATCAGCTGGGGAAATGTTTTGGACAGGGTAGGGGTGAGTCTGGACAGTGTCAGGGTCTGATTCTGAGTGATACAGATCCTCGTAATTATTAATTAATAAATACTGCGTACGATGTTCACTAATTAATTAGAGGCAGGTAGGGTCATAATTTTTCTACGGTGTCAATACGATAATTATAATATAATTAGAGTAGAATATTATCGTATTTTTTGTTTGGGCAAACAGGTGCCTACTGGTCCTCAAATCCCTAGGGTACAGGGATGGGTAAAGAGCAAAAATTTAAATAGGGAATAAATACGTACGTCTGTAATGATATTTGTGCGACTAAAACGAAGCACCAAACAAGGTTTCTGGGAGTTGCACAAAATACAGAAAAAGTAGGCTAACAAGTCTAGAGCAGGGATGTGAAATTTTGCTTAGGTTTAACAGCTAGTGAAATGCCCTAATTAATTGTGTAATGAACAGGTGCACAATCAATAGAATATATAATAAATAAAAATTTTAAAAAAGTTGCAATAATTCTAATTAGTCAAAACTAATCCTAAATTACTGAAATCTGGTCGAGGGAGTTTACATCATGGGTTCTGCACAACACTAATAGACATATCGCCCTACTAGACCCCCTTACGAGCCGTATACCTCAGGGCGATCCAAAAATCTCTTCCGGACCGAGCGGTTCCCAGTGCCCCAGAAACCGTTCGAGAGACAAGACCTTGTGCACAAGTTGTCCGAGACCAATGCAATGACATAAACACATAGTGCAAGCAAAACAATGATCAAGCAAAATATATGCGGTCTTAGCAAAACATATCTTATCACACGAAGCATATCTTACTCAGACGAAGCACACATTTCACTTACCTAATAGCACACCCCACTAGACCCTTTCGAGCCGTATCCTCAGGGCGTACTATTAGTCACTGCACTCACACATTCACTTAGCAGATCGATATAGCAGACAGACAAATGAAACATATAAAGGCAAGCACGATTGATTCATATCTTAGTATGCAAAAACTATCTCATTCTTAGCATATTCAAGAGACATATTAGAATTATTCATTTACTTATCTTTCTTAGCATAACAAAGGTTCGTTCAATAGCTGTGTCGGTGTTTCTAAGCATGCAACATTTCTTATTCTCTTTAGCATAGCAATGGTTCTATCTTATTCTGACAAGCATTCATATTCTCTTAGTTAGGCAGCAAATTCGTTTCGATGACAAGCTATGTGAGTTCTCTTATTAGCATACTGAGTCAGTTCTATCAATCTCTTATGAAAACATTCTTCTTAAGCAAACAAGCATTCAAAAACTCAGATTCATTATTAAGTCATGCAAGAATCAGAGAATGCAGTTCTGCCCACTCACATTGATTAATCGGTCGGGAACTCTCCGAGAAGACTTCCGTTCGAGCAAGCAAGGCGATCTCACTTGTACATAGTGCCTACGCGGCGCGAGGCACTACATACTTACCCACCAACAAAGAGTTTTGTCCTCGAAACTCAAGGAGAAACTCATGAAAACACAGAGCAGCGATAGTCCTCATCCCTCACCTTCCTTAATCAAAACTCAGCAAATCCAGAAATCACAAATCATATCTCAAGCAATAAAAATAAATCCAGAAAACTTTTGTGCGCATCTTTGAGAATATCTATAGACTTATTGTATGGAACGTTCATTGCAGCACAACACAACTCAGAGTCGGAGGCAACGGAATGGACAAAGAATCGAGTCGCTCTGATACCATTATGTCACGCCCCGGTCCCGCAGGGCCGTTCGTCCTCGCTTTAGTCCCTACGGAACCGATCGTCCTCGCACGGGCGTGATGCCGTGCAAGCCTAAGATGCGCTTGCACAAGGCCAAAGCTTTGATACAAGGGCAAGTAAGCTATTCAATAACTGAAGCAGCATCACATAACATTGCAGAAAAGTGAAGAACACAATGGCATAAAAAATAGGCTCTTTTATTGATATCGAAATTGTTACAAGCGGGGCATGGCCGAGGTTACAGATCGCTCAAGCACTCTTCTCTCGATTACAATGATATCGTTCTATACATCATGTCCCTCTATACAAAGTAGCACAAACTCGATACGGCTCAAGGCATCGACTCCAGATTTCTGGTTCCTTGGGATGAGGCACGGCTATCGCTTCCTCGTACGAACGACACCTGAGAACAAGCAAACTGTTGGTGGGTCAGCACTTTATGCAAGTACTGGTGAGATAAACAACTGAACAGAAGCTACACCCCCTGAGACCCACAATAAGTAATCATGTGGCAAAATATTGCATTACTAGTGATCTTGCTACTTTTACCTAAGTTCATTTCATGCAGTTCAGAACTATTAGTCAGATTACATCTTTTTGAAAACATAACTTTGAAACAGTTTGCATATTCAACTTATAAGCCTACGAATCGGAATAGTGCTCTATCGTGCAGTGTGCAGCATGTATAGTGCAACACAAAACTAACTCTTGGGGCAAAGCTTATCTAGCAGACTGAACATATCGAATCGAGACAAACATATCATGTATTCATTAGCACATAAGCAGACACATCTATATGATTTTGGTCCCCGAGAAAATCAGGATCGGTAGCGGTAATCCAGCTATCCAATGACTCACATTCTGATTCTATTAGCAGCTGTGACCGAGGTTCAGCTCTGCACTAATAGTCATTGTCTGACCGATGCCACGCATGAATCACTAACATATAATCTCTACGATGCAGACAAAATAAACGAGCAGACTTAAGCACAAACTCATATTTCTTACCCCATAGTCGAACGGTTATCCCTGCAGCAGACACATAAGTTAGCCACATTTGCATATTCATAACTTTTGTATCAAAACACTTGGTGTCATCAATCAATAGGTATACAAGAAGGTAAACCTAGCATGCGCCCTATCTATATGACGGTCCATGGGTTGCCCCATGATTAGCAGCAGTTGCCCAAGGTTCAGCTCTTCACTAGCACGCGCAGGTGTCGACAGCTGTGACCCAAGGTTCAGCTCTTCACCAACACACCCGAGTGCAAGCAGCTGTGACATCATGGGTTCTGCACAACACTAATAGACATATCGCCCCACTAGACCCCCTTATGAGCCGTATACCTCAGGGCGATCCAAAATTCTCTTCCGGACCGAGCGGTTCCCAGTGCCCCAGGAACCGTTCGAGAGACAAGACCTTGTGCACAAGTTGTCCGAGACCAATGCAATGACATAAACACATAGTGCAAGCAAAACAATGATCAAGCAAAACATATGCGGTCTTAGCGAAACATATCTTATCACACGAAGCATATCTTACTCAAACGAAGCACACATTTCACTTACCTAATAGCACACCCCACTAGACCCTTTTGAGCCGTATCCTTAGGACGTACTATTAGTCACTGCACTCACACATTCACTTAGCAGATCGATATAGCAGACAGACAAACGAAACATATAAAGGCAAGCACGATTGATTCATATCTTAGTATGCAAAAACTATCTCATTCTTAGCATATTCAAGGGACATATTCGAATTATTCATTTACTTATCTTTCTTAGCATAGCAAAGGTTCGTTCAATAGCTGTGTGGGTGTTTCTAAGCATGCAACATTTCTTATTCTCTTTAGCATAGCAATGGTTCTATCTTATTCTGACAAGCATTCATATTCTCTTAGTTAGGCAGCAAATTTGTTTCGATGACAAGCTATGTGAGTTCTCTTATTAGCATACTGAGTCGGTTCTATCAATCTCTTATGAAAACATTCTTCTTAAGCAAACAAGCATTCAAAAACTCAGATTCATTATTAAGTCGTGCAAGAATCAGAGAATGCAGTTCTGCCCACTCACATTGATTAATCGGTCGGGAACTCTCCGAGAAGACTTCCGTTCGAGCAAGCAAGGCGATCTCACTTGTATATAGTGCCTACGCGGCGCGGGGCACTACAAAGGCAACCTAAAGAAATGGTCCTATTGGGACAAATTGAATTTCTACTGCTCTAAAGTAATAATAACTAAATGATGATATTATTCTTCTAGTTTTTAATTAATATAACAGTAATAAAAACTTACTTGAAATTTTATACTATTAATATTAGTCAAGGAATATCTAATAAACTTATAGAAATTAAATAATTTTGAGAAATAAATCTAAATTTGAATATCATGATTTTGGGGGTTACAACAACAAAACTCGAAAAGTGCACATGATGGTACTTTTCACTCTGAAAGAAGAAAAGTGCACGAACTTTCAAATTCATCTGAACTTGAAAGGTGCGCAAGATAATAATTTTCACTCGGAAAGAGGAAAAGTGCACGAGCTCCCCAAATCCATTGGGACTTGGAAAGTACGCAGGATAGAAATTTTACTCTGAAAGAGGAAATTGTGCGCGTGCACGCGTCTCTGTGTTGCATGAGTGTTCAATATCTTCTTCCCCTCTCATTTCCTTTCTTTCTCAGATTATAATGTACATGTAACATTTAAAAGAAAAAAAGAAGAAGAAGAAGAAGAAGAAGAAGAAGAAGAATGGAAGACGTGTGAAGAGCACTCTCCCGCACCTATCATTGCGGGGTGAGCCTTCTCAAGGGGCACAACCCTCGCTCGTGCTATGTTCAGAAGATCGTCGGCAGGCTGAGCTGTTGTTTGCTCTGCCGCGGGTCGAGCCACAGTCGCACGGGAAGAGGAGGCTGCTCCTTTCTCTTTGGCCTCCCTCCTGGCCAACTAAGAGTGCTTGGGTTCTATTGCAAGAGTGGAGGATGAAGACGAAGAGAAAGAGTTAGGATTTTGGAGAACACGAAGGGTTATCAGAACTCGTAAAGAGTTTCCCTTTCCTCTACGAGTCTATTTATAGATTTGGATGAAGTGCTGAGTAACGCTTCGGGGTCCGTTCCGCAAATTATGCCACCCAAACACCTCAGCAAGTGGTTAAGATATCGTCCAAAATATGCGTATAAAATCAGAACTGTTTTTCATGCTTCTAAAATTCAAAGTATTTCGTATTTATTTTAAAAATTCGAAAACTTTGAAGGGTTCTTGTAGAAGCATAGAAAATACACGTGCAAAAGCCATTCAAATGACTTAAATGGAGCAGAGGCATATTTTTCTTAAGTCTGGAGTAGAGGTGTACTTTCTTTAAAGACATGAATAAATGTGCACTTTTGAAAGAGGTGAAGAAGTGGCGCACTTTCCTCTCAACGATACTTTTTTCAACCCTGCCATCACGTCATCAATGGGTCAGACTGACAGCTGACACAGCACTCGATGGGGGATCCAGGTAATTAATGTAGAAGATTGCTTGGCATGCAGATCCAGGTTGTCGTTTAGCAGCCAATGTTGTTATTCTCACTAAAGTACGTCTGTGTACTACTTTCCACCAAAGCACGCCATTATTGCTACTATTACCAAAGTACGCCAGTTTGGCTATCTCCACAGACATACGCCAGTGTGATATTTTCCAAAAGTACATCAAATTATGCCAATGTTGTTTCTTCTCCAAAAGTACGACAACCAGTGTGTTTCTTCATAAAAGCCTACAAAGGTACGCATGTGCTTCTTTCTCCCTAATAGTGCGCACATTTCCATTCTATTTTCTCTCTGTTGAGGGAGAAAAGTGTGCGCACTTTGTTACTTCTAACCGACAGTGAGCGGTTAGGATCCCAAGGAGATTACGTGTATTTAATGTCATAATTTTCGTGGAACGTGAACGAGCAGTTGTCACCACGACTCGAGCTTTCCTCGTACAAGGAGCAATGTGTTAAGATGACAGTAAATTGTGCCACAACTAAGCAGAACATGGTTGTAACGACCCGCTCCGCTCAACCCGGAGGGCCAATTCAAACGGCACAAGTGTAGCTATTCAACCCGCCTTGCTCAGCGAGATGGCTCGTTCGATGCAAAGGCTTTTATGCTGGGATCTTCAATGGAGTCAGACTTAGGCTATCAGAGGCGCGTCCGGAGTCTCGCTCGACCGATGCGATACATCGCTAAGGTGGGTGGCCCCGGTGAACCTGTCTCTACTTAGCTGCACACTAAGAAAACGAATGTTACATGCTAGTTTACAGGCGATAACCTTTGCATGCTAATAAAAGAGATGAACGCACATAGCCAAGGGGATAACCCCGCCTTATCATTGAGTAGAACTTGGAAATCTTACTTGCTATTTGCGTAGTCGGGATTGTTGAGTTGGAATGTAGTAATTTCCTTCATATATGCCATAAAGTAGTGTGAGTTCTTACTGAGACGTTGCACCGCATGGAACATGACACGGGATGGAGTAAAATCAGGTTGCATGCATAGACGTGGAAGGCTATCAAATAGTCGTTCCAAGTCAGGAGATGGAAGGAAATGAATGTACTCGGGATATGCAGATCGCCGAGGCAGTCTCTAATCAGAGAGCTGCGTAAAGAAGAAAAGATCCGAGTGTAGTCCTCGGCAAGGATTGATCCGAGTGTAGTCCTCGGCAAAGATAGATCCAAGTGTAGTCCTCGGCTAGGATTGGAAGTTGGGGGAGTAGTTGCATGGTCACGGACAACTGGTTGCGCACCAGGTAGAGAGAGTCCTCGACACGATTGCTGAGGCATCCGAATCGTGTTGGCCCGGGAGGACGGAGTGCCAGTGTAGTCCTGGCGATACGCTAGCTGATGACTAGCGGGCGAGAGCGAGGCATCCAGCAAGGCTTGCTACCAACCTGGATGGGCGTCGACTCGTTAGACGGCTAGGAGGCCCAGCAAGGCTAGCAACCGAGCTGGGGAGACAGCCGTCCATCACAGATATTGTCCAATATGGCTAACAGAGCCAGTGACCTTCATATAGATAAGTCATATTTGCATAGCGGTTATCCGCACTGAGAAAAGGAGAAACGGGGAGGAGTGTGTTTGCACGACATTATGCATAATTAGAATGGATGCATGGTATCACACATAGTTCTAGTAAAATGGGTCTTATGAGGTAGAGGCACGGCATAACACTTGGGTTTTATAGTTGCTTCTTGTTATTTCGTAGATAATTATTTATATTGCTGCATATGACAGGGAAGGCCGAATGGTAAGAAATGGTAAGATGAACTCAATTGTTCATAAATATGACACTCTTAAGCTGACACGGAGATTACTTTCTTTATATTGCCATGTAACTGATCCTAAGGCAAAAGAATAGAAAGACAACAGAACTAGTCGGTGTACATAACTAATGAACGTGCTTGTTTTGTGGCGTGGGCGAGAGGCCTCCCCACCAGTGCATTCAATGTACTGATACCCAACCAGTCTGCATGCAGGGTGCAGGGGGAACTCGTACGGATTCGGAGATCGCTATCGCAATGAGGCGCCGGACCGCACTTGGCGTCTTGGCGCGTGGCGCACGGACCTGGAGCTCGCATATATGAGACATAATGTATGGGAACATCATCATCCAGATCGTTTGTATTGGTTCCAAGCCTAAGGGCATATTCAATGTAAGAGAGAGAGAGAGAGCATGAGCGATTTGTAATCTTGGCTTAGCGCCGCTTGTAATCTTTACTTCATATCAATAAAGAGCTTGATTTGGATTCAATACTTGTGTTCATTTTATGTTTCCGCTATGACGACTCTGTGAACTAGTTATCAACGGCCGTTTCGGTATTTGCCTTGCACGGGCGCAACCCCAGGCTCGCGCGGCATCGCGTCCCGATGGAAACGTACGTCCCGCGGGAGCGCTGGCGCGGTGATTCGTGCCTAGCGGGGACGGCCGATTCCGGTGGGAGATCGGGGACTGACATATTGGTATCAGAGCACGGCTTTACGTCCTTGGAATTCGTTTCGATTCTCTCAGTTTTGAACTTGTGTATTGAAGAAGTGGTAGATGCTCTCTCTCGATGCTTCGATGGATGTTCCATACAATAAGTCTAAATATTTTTGAAAAGTGCGTGGGAATTATACGATTGCTTGGACGGGATTATGATGTGAGGGCTTTTGTCCCAACCTGTGAAAGACGTTGTAAGAGTAGGCTCGTATTAATCGGCAAGTTATATGTCTATATGAAAGCACCAAGCGAGTAGAGTGCGAGACGGTATATCATTCAGACAGTGGTCTTTGCACATGGCCTTTTGGCCAAGCTGTGTTGAGTATCGTGCACCAAGCCCCTTGGTGCTAGCGAGTTGCAGCGAGATTTGGGTGTTGTTCGGATAAGAATAAAGTTTGACTCGGGAGGGAAATCGATAGAGACTTTATCGGAGTGCCGCTAAGGCGAGTAATTGGAATCGTGTATGGAATTTTCAGGAATAGTTTGGACGGTTATTTATAGCGATAAGTTATGATTTGAAGCATAGTCTGTATAGAAGACTATGAATAGAGGTGTGTACGAGTCTAAGATCGCTAAGGCGATAAATAAGGACTGTGTTGGAGTTCTAAGGAACGAATTGGGAATACGAGTGAAGGATGCGAACGCGAATCAGGAGTTATTAGGATAACTCGATTCCTGAGTGGTGTATACGATAGTCCCCTGTTCGATTATGCGAATTGTGGATATAATGAGTTGTAAAGATTCAGGGAGTATAACTCGAACCCTGAGTGGTGTATTGGTCGGCTTAGAAATGCTCGAACGAAGTCGTAGATTCGGAGTTAAGCGAGTCTAGCGGCGAACGACGAGATTGGGTAAAGCCTTAGTATAAATAAACAATGCCTAGCAAGTAAGCGAACTCGGAGAAAGCATATAATATTTGGTTCGAACGAGTTACAATGAGTTAAATAAGAGATAAGGCATACATCGAATAGGAATTCAGGACAATTGAAATTGATATCATGGTCGGGAAAACTAAAAGGATTGTACGAGCGATTTGAGTTAAAACAAGTGAATTAGAAACTTGAGTTGAGATTGAATAATCTGAGATGCGATCGGAGTAAGTGCAATTAGAAATAATGCAGCGAACGAATGAAAGCGTGCATGGAAAATTTGGATTTGAGTAGGATATCGCTCGATAGAGTTCAGTTTGAGTACGAATGCGATGATTTCAAATTTTGGGAGATTTTTAGACCATAACAATGGTTGGAAGATAAGTATGGATTGATGCAAGTTAGTAAAATTATGGTTCTGATGGATCGAGATAAGCGGTAGCAGACTTGGTTTGGAGTTTGGAAGAACGATCTTGAAATCAAGTTCGGAAAGATAACATCCGAAATCTATCCCAGTGAGAACGATTATTCTGCGGGAGCGCCGACGTGGTGATTTCACGTTCGGCAGGGATAATCGAACTCAAGGGAACATGTTCGGTAATTATTCCAAACGAACACGATGAATGGATACGTGTCAAATGGGATAGACTTTGAGTTTGGGATTTGAACTTAGTTGTTTGAGGAATACTAAGAGTAGACTAAAAAATGTTCAAATGGTAATATTGAAGTTGGACGGTTTGGATAGACGAACTTGGATGGCGGTAAGAACGGTTGTTAGAAGAATGTGGCTTGGTGGATCAATATACAACTCGGGATGAAATGAAAGGTAACAATGAGTTGTCTGTTCGTTCGGGGATAACCATAACGATTGACCCTCTTGTCTTGTGCAGGTATAACTTCTTATTCGCACATGCGTCACGTCCGGATAGGACGATCATTCCGCGGGAGCGTTGGCGTGGTGATATCACGTCCGACGAGGATGATTGAACTAGCGGAAGACCGGAATGTGACAATTGAGGGATCATTCTGACTTGTGGTTTAATACGATAAGACAAGTTTCAGGATAAAATGAGTCTAAGGATTTTCTTGAGGAGTTAGTCTAGAAACGTGAAGTAAGAGATGTTGTATGTTTTCATGAACGGATACGTAGATTGTGCTGGACGACTTAGAGTTCATGATATACATCGATGATTTATAATGGAATTGTGGCTTAGTGATACAGGTGTAGAAAAGGATGGATTGGTGAATTCTATCAACGTGATGGAAGAGATAGTGTGTGCGAATCGATGGGTTAGCCCTGAAACATGGGCGTATCATGGGTTCGGTTGGACGAGCGTGTTGGTGTGATAGGATGAACTGTGCTCGATGTTTAGAAATCTGAGTGAAACGAGCTTGGGTAGAATACCCGTGTAAAGGAATAATGGTTTAACCTTAGGGTGTTTGGGGCGAGCGTTGTGCAACGCGGTTGCGCGATGAGTCGCAAACTTGAGTTGTACCTATGACTGTGTGAGCTGACCTAGTGACTAGGCAGACGACCCTATGCCTTGAGTTAAACTGGAGTGGCTGACTTCAGAGTATCGTTCGGGAAGAACGATAGAACTGGGGCAACGAGACTTAGAGTTAGAATTCGGAATTGGGAATATACACTAGCAACGTTCGCGTTGAAACAAACGTAATGCAAGATAGGACTCGGGTGATAATTGATTTGGTTGGATAGGTTACGCGACGGTAAATGATAAGACGATAGCTGGATCGAACAAGAGTTCGGTCATACATATGGCAGGACGATCCGCATTTCAAAAGATTTTCACGAGTAACTTGTCAGACTTAGCTGTCACTGAGCTTGGTTAAAATATACATATTTGGGGGACGCCTTGAATATGGGTACGATCCAGACTTAGCGATATGCATAACTCGGATGCAGTTGCAAAGAAAAATATTCGGATTCGCATGGATGAGTATGGCAACTGAAATGATTTAGCCTCAACCTAAATTTTCATAGAGAAAAGATTGTATCGTTCCTCGTGCTACCGGGATAGTTCTGTGCTAAGGCGCAGTACGAGACTGAGTTTGGGGATGCAATAGTTGAACGAATAGATTATTCGGATAAAATGATTAAGCACTCGGGCGAACGGAACGGGTAAAACGAATAGGAAGTTAAGTTCGATTGAACCAAAAGACGTGAAGGATTAAAGCGTACCCCAAGAGGGCAATTTAGCTCTGCGCTAAGGCGCAATATAGACTGAGTCAGAAAATGTAGGTGATTGGGTGCGATTTACTTAGCGAGATTGGACGGTGACTCAAAGAGAGTGATGCAAACGAGATTGGAAAATTAGCCCAAATTCAAACCTTTGGTTTAGGCGTAACGATGGGTTTCGATAGGCGACGTCAAGTAAACTGTCGAATGTGTTCGGATGCATTTGGTTCCTATGAGAGGTAATATAACAAGTTGGACAAGTCCACCCAATTGTGAGTTGTAAGTGCCCATTAAGTTATAGAATACCATATGCTTGGGTATTATAGCCCTACGCGTGCACGGCATCACGCCCCTGGGACGATTATCGATTAGCCAAAATCGGGGCATGACATATTGGTAGGTGCAGTAGATTTTGAGTCGGAAGTGCAACGAGTGAGTTGAGTATAACTCGATAGCATTGAACGATAGAGTAGTTCGATGAGAATTGGCTAACGTTGGCGTAACGCATGGTGAGAAAGTAAATGATTGTGGTATTAAGACAGTCCTTGGAAGTTAGGCAAGGTGTATAGAGTTGGGTTTAGAAGATGTGCGATAGTACGAGTTGCGCTCAGGAAGTCTCGAGGACGAGACTTGTTCTGAGTGGTGTATGATGTAACGACCCGCTCCGCTCAACCCGGAGGGCCAATTCAAACGGCACAAGTGTAGCTATTCAACCCGCCTTGCTCAGCGAGATGGCTCGTTCGATGCAAAGGCTTTCATGCTGGGATCTTCAATGGAGTCAGACTTAGGCTATCAGAGGCGCGTCCGGAGTCTCGCTCGACCGATGCGATACATCGCTAAGGTGGGTGGCCCCGGTGAACCTGTCTCTACTTAGCTGCACACTAAGAAAACGAATGTTACATGCTAGTTTACAGGCGATAACCTTTGCATGCTAATAAAAGAGATGAACGCACATAGCCAAGGGGATAACCCCGCCTTATCATTGAGTAGAACTTGGAAATCTTACTTGCTATTTGCGTAGTCGGGATTGTTGAGTTGGAATGTAGTGATTTCCTTCATATATGCCATAAAGTAGTGTGAGTTCTTACTGAGATGTTGCACCGCATGGAACATGACACGGGATGGAGTAAAATCAGGTTGCATGCATAGACGTGGAAGGCTATCAAATAGTCGTTCCAAGTCAGGAGATGGAAGGAAATGAATGTACTCGGGATATGCAGATCGCCGAGGCAGTCTCTAATCAGAGAGCTGCGTAAAGAAGAAAAGATCCGAGTGTAGTCCTCGGCAAGGATTGATCCGAGTGTAGTCCTCGGCAAAGATAGATCCAAGTGTAGTCCTCGGCTAGGATTGAAAGTTGGGGGAGTAGTTGCATGGTCACGGACAACTGGTTGCGCACCAGGTAGAGAGAGTCCTCGACACGATTGCTGAGGCATCCGAATCGTGTCGGCCCGGGAGGACGGAGTGCCAGTGTAGTCCTGGCGATACGCTAGCTGATGACTAGCGGGCGAGAGCGAGGCATCCAGCAAGGCTTGCTACCGACCTGGATGGGCGTCGACTCCTTAGACGGCTAGGAGGCCCAGCAAGGCTAGCAACCGAGCTGGGGAGACAGCCGTCCATCACAGATATTGTCCAATATGGCTAACAGAGCCAGTGACCTTCATATAGATAAGTCATGTTTGCATAGCGGCTATCCGCACTGAGAAAAGGAGAAACGGGGAGGAGTGTGTTTGCACGACATTATGCATAATTAGAATGGATGCATGGTATCACACATAGTTCTAGTAAAATGGGTCTTATGAGGTAGAGGCACGGCATAACACTTGGGTTTTATAGTTGCTTCTTGTTATTTCGTAGATAATTATTTATATTGCTGCATATGACAGGGAAGGCCGAATGGTAAGAAATGGTAAGGTGAACTCAATTGTTCATGAATATGACACTCTTGAGCTGACACGGAGATTACTTTCTTTATATTGCCATGTAACTGATCCTAAGGCAAAAGAATAGAAAGACAACGGAACTAGTCGGTGCACATAACTAATGAACGTGCTTGTTTTGTGGCGTGGGCGAGAGGCCTCCCCACCAGTGCATTCAATGTACTGATACCCAACCAGTCTGCATGCAGGGTGCAGGGGGAACTCGTACGGATTCGGAGATCGCTATCGCAATGAGGCGCCGGACCGCACTTGGCGTCTTGGCGCATGGCGCACGGACCTGGAGCTCGCATATATGAGACATAATGTATGGGAACATCATCATCCAGATCGTTTGTATTGGTTCCAAGCCTAAGGGCATATTCAATGTAAGAGAGAGAGAGAGAGAGCATGAGCGATTTGTAATCTCGGCTTAGCGCCGCTTGTAATCTTTACTTCATATCAATAAAGAGCTTGATTTGGATTCAATACTTGTGTTCATTTTATGTTTCCGCTATGACGACTCTGTGAACTAGTTATCAACGGCCGTTTCGGTATTTGCCTTGCGCGGGCGCAACCCCAGGCTCGCGCGGCATCGCGTCCCGATGGAAACGTACGTCCCGCGGGAGCGCTGGCGCGGTGATTCATGCCTAGCGGGGACGGCCGATTCCGGCGGGAGATCGGGGCCTGACAATGGTCAGTGTATATCCAAATGTGCGTGCACAAAGTAGCAAACACAGTGTAAATTGCTCGTTTGTGCATGCACGTCTGCATAACCGTTTTGAATGCTATGAATATTGGATCATTGCTATTCCATACAGAACACACACGGACAGAAAGAGGAGCATAGAGAGAAGCTTTTGCCAGTGTTGCTAGAGCCTTCTTGCTGTCGAGTTCTCCAAGTGTTCGAGTTTTTGCATTTCTTTCTCTTGTGTCGAGTAGTCCAATGAGTAAAGTGATCGACCGCATATCAGATCTCTATAGCTACTACGTTTTCAGCTTTTGTACTTAGATCCTTGTATATAATTTCTGTACTCTTTTTCACGTTTGCAATACAAAAATTTGTATAACTTTTTGTTTATGGCAAACACAAGAAGCAAGATATTTAGAGGCAATGATAATAACAGGGTGTCGTGGAACTCTAGAAGTCCAAGGTAGTGTATGGATTGGTTCTATACTTCAAGAAACCCACGAAAATATTAATTGTTATCGATTAATCCGATTAATTATCCTATGTATATCCCGTATGCTATACCCTCATGGTTTAATCAAGACACGCCGTCCAAAAACCACTAAAAATATATCAATACAAAAAATCTAGGACTATCAATGCTAGACAATATAGAAACATGAATACAAAATACTTGAATACATTATACATTCAAGTATCCGTATAAGATACTGATACTTGAAAACATAATTTTCATCATGCTTAAAACTTTATCATCTCAATAATATATTTGACACTTTTAATTTTGTTCCAACATTTATGTAAGACTTCCTTGTCATAGTCGGCTTGCGACTCCACTTTTCTGCGTCAACTCTTTTTCTTTTCTTTTTTTCCTAAAATTTTCATTTGAATTATTTACTGAAAGAATGTCAAAACTAATTAATAGGCTGGCACTATTTAATTTATAAATATGAAAATGTGGCAGAACTCTAGGTCAAGCTGTTATTCACCACTCAACTGTTTGAAAAATAAAATATCGAAATTTCAAGATCATATATTACTGGATACGAGCCAGAATAAAAGTTTTGTTTTTTCTTGCAATATATGATCAATAACAGTACTTCCTGTGGGGTTATTGTTGCTGGCTCCACAAAGACTGGGATAGGTTCTTCACAGGAAGAGGCCAACAAAGGATGATGTGTGCACTCCATGCAATTTTTCTTTGACAGCTACTCTCATTTGCAGAGGACAGGGCATGGATAGAGAGACCACAAACCCACCCACCCACACACCCCCACCCACTCTCTCTCTCTCTCTCTCTCTCTCTCTCTCTCTCTTCAGCTCTTGAAATTTAATACAGAGATGCACCGCTCTCACAACGGATAATAGTTCAAAAAATTTACTGTACCGATTAAAAAATTATAATAATTAAATATAATAATATAAGTTTGATAAATTTATAAACGACGATAGGAATCGTCAGTTGAACTGGCAAAAATTTAAAAAATTAGATTTTCGCCAACCCAGTTGACGAAAACTCGATCTGTATTAAAAAAAAAAAATTCAATTTTCGCCAACGGAGTTGGCCAATATACGAAAAAAACAAATTATAAAAAAAATCAAAAATCAAAAATTAAAATTTCGCCAACTTGGATGGAAAAAATTTGGTTTCCCAAATTTTCGCCTACTCTGTTGGCGAAAATAGGAAAAAGTTGGTTTATTTTTTTTTGGGTTGTTGGTTCGGTTCGGTTCGGTTTGTTTGTGTAGTGGTTGGTTCGGTTCGGTTTAGTCTTAGTTATTTGTTTTTGCTTGGTTCATTTGGTTTTGCTTGGTTTTTGCTTGAAAAAAAAATGGGTTCACCATATTTTCGCCAACTGGGTTGGCAAAAATTTGGTTTCCCAAATTTTCGGATTGATTCTTAGGGTCTGGTTCTGGTAGGGTTGTTGATAGGGATTAAAATTCCCTATCAACGATCCTACAAGTTTTTTCGAACGCTCAGAAGAGAATCCAGAAACTGAAACTGGAGTGGACTACCATGGTTAGAATAGACTAGAGGTGGACTAATCTATATAAAAGAAAAATCAAAAAAAATAATAATGAAAAATATTTTTTTTTTTTGGACTCCAGCCCATCCGACTATATATTATTTGTCCATGCAAACGTTTAGCTCGATCGTTAAGTAAGTCGGAAATGAAAAATGTGGAACGAAAGAGAGACTCAATTACAGAAAACTTAACTTAGTTTTCGACCAGACCAATATGCTAGTGAGCCAAATGATATATGCACCAGTAGCATGTATGAAGTAGATTTTTTTTCTTTTTCGTTACCAATTAAAAGACCTAGTTGGAACGTAGGAACAATTGTTATAAAACCTAGACTACTTTTCTGTTGACAGCATCTTATGAGTTGTTTAAATGCAATTAATCTAGACATGTCATGTGGGTCGACTGTCTAAATCTGGACTAGACCCGACCTATTTATTATGCCAATTAAAATGCTTGTGACCCAAAGCTGTATAAACCTAGCTACTCATAAGCTAGCATGGTCACATTTTGCTGCCTCCCCGTAGGACTCCTTTGGTTTGCATTTATTTTTTGCCTTTCTTTTTGGAAAAAATTATAATTTTTATCAGTTTTTTCAGTGTTTGTAAATGTCAATAAAATCAGAAAAAAAAATGTAAATCATTGAAATGGATGGGAAACTATTTTTTCTTATATTTTTTTTTCTTTGAAAATTATTTTTCTTTTATTTTCCTTTAAATTTTTTGGCATCCAAATATAAAAAATAAATATGTTTTCCTTTTTGAAATCTTGATTCCACAAAAAAAAACACACACACACACACATATATATATATATATATATATATATATATATATATATATATATATATATATATATATATATATATATATATATATATATATATATATATATATATATATATATATATATACTTCAATTATTGAATCTAACTACCCACCACATCTATAATCTATTAAATCTCTTCATCCAACACCTAATCATTCTATTGTGGTAGCTGCCACCAAAATGAAGAAATCCTTCTATGTGGTTCTCATACTTGCCATCTACCTCTCCTATACTTCTTCTTCCTCTTCCTCCCTTGTGACAGCTAACACAAGTCTAAGGCTCTCCATGGAGGAGCTACGTGTTGGAGCTTCAGAAACAGCACAAGAGCATACACTAGAGGTCGGTACTAAAAGCTCTAGCTAGCTAGCTGTATATATTAGATTTCAAGTAAATTAATATTTTTATCTCTAGCTCACAAAGAAGATGCATGTTGCCCTGACCGATGGGATATGACACAGTACAAACACCTACGGGCAGGGCCGGCCGGACAGTGCCAGTCCGAAAATTTGGGTTATTCTATCCGAAACTAATTTTGGTTACTTCTTGATTTTTATTGTGGGTCGATCCTGGTAGGTTCAGAATCCTAAGATAAGTCGGACAAGAATTCGGACTAGGACTCCTCCTCCTTTGCTAGGACATGTTGGGAATGAAGCGCGGAAACCTTCCTCCAAACCAGAAAGTACCTGCGAGAGAACCGAACAATACAACGCACAAACCAAACACAAACCACAGAAAAATAATCTACGCAGACACAAAGAATTTGGACTTGGAAAACCCTTGCGAAAAAAACCAAGGGACGATCGGAGTCCAACCCTGAAGAACCTCCACTAATGGAATAAAGAGAATACACCCTCTACAAGCTCCTCCCGATCCAACAAGGATTACCACAACACTTAGGAATAGAAAATAGTCACACCATGAAGATAGAAGACAATGAGAAATTACCCAAAATTGTTTTCCTCCTCCGAAACGGCCTCCAATCCTTCTTTCTCCTTCCCAAAGTTGCAATGGCGGTCTTGTCTCATTTTCTCCACTTTCTTGATATGATATGTTAGGATTAGGGTTTAGAAAAACCTATTATATACACACTAATCCCACAACAAATCATGGACCTTAGGATACGATCCAACGGTATATAAAATATCTCTGAATTTTCGTCCAGTCCGTCGACCGAACTCGGACCGAATTCGCCCGAGTCGGTGATTTGCGAATAAACGAAGACATCAGCTTTCTGCAGCTTCTGAAGCACCCTGACCGAACCCTGACCGAGTTCGGACCGAGTACGGCCCGAACTCTGTCTTCTCCTGGACAGCAGCTCCTCCTCCTTCTTTCCGAGCTTCTTCGACTTGTCGAATGGCTATCGTCGTCTCCCCGAACTTCTCTGACCACAGACGGTGCTCGTCGCACTCCGGGATATTCTCCACATAGGTTGGGAACCCCACCCACTCTAACAAATCTTCTCCTTCACAACTATGTGGAGGGGATCGTCATCCCGACGATCTGCCTGCAGTACTCAAACTTTTTCCTTGGAAGAATCTTTGTGAACATATCTGCTCCGTTGTCATCTGTATGAACATTCTCAAGCGCCGCTTCCTTCTTATCAACAGCATCCCGTATCCAATGATACCGGATCTCAATATGCTTGGACCGACTAAGAAATGTCTGGTTCTTCATAAGGTGAATAGCACTCTGACTATCACAAAGAAAAGGATACTGCTCAATTTTCTGCAACAGCTTCTTCATCCACAGCAACTCATTACAAGCCTCCGTCGCTGCAATGTACTCTGCCTCTGTCGTTGATAAGACAACACACTTCTGCAAATGCGGCTGTCACGATACTGCTCCACCAGCAAACATCATCACATAGCCCGAAGTCGATCGCCTCGTGTCTACATCTACAGCCATATCAGCGTCGGTATACCCAACCAGCTTCGGTTCGTCACCACCAAATAAAAGTCTCCAATTGGCAGTGCCCTGAAGAAATCGTAGAATCCACTTGACCCTACTCCAATGTACCCTTCCAGGATTGAAAGTATACCTGCTAATTGTGCCGACTGTGTGAGCAATGTCTGGCCTCGTACATACCATAAAATACATAAGACTTCCCATAGCTAAGGCATATGTAACCCGCTCCATATCTTCTTTCTCGTCCTCGGTAGATAGATACTGCTCTTCAGTAAACTTAAAGTGAGCCGCAAGGGGGTTACTCACTTTCTTCGACCCGTCCATCACGAAACGCTGAAGTATCCAGTGAATGTACTTCTTTTGGGACAAGTGTAGCATCTTGGACTCTCTCTCTCTCTCTCTCTCTCAGCTGATCTCCATCCCAAGAATAGTCTTCGCTGCGTCCAAATCCTTCATAGAGAAGGTCGCACCCAGTTGGCGCTTCAACTTTGCTATCCTGGTGGCATTCCGACCCACCAACAGCATGTCATCAACATAAAGCAACAAAATAATAAAATCATCCTCAGCGAAGTACCTCACAAAATACAATGATCCGACGTCGTCCGTGCATAGCCATGCCCCCCATTAACGATTCAAACTTTCTGTACCACTGTCTCGGAGCCTGTTTTAGACCAAACAAGCTATTTCTCAACTGGCAGACCAAATGTGACTTGCCCTTCTCAAAGAATCCCTCTGGATGCTCCATGTACAACTCCTCCTCAAGATCACCATGGAGGAATGCCGTCTTCACGTCTATTTGCTCAACCTCCAAGTTGAAACTGGCTTCCAAAGCTAGCACTACCAGATTAGATGACTGCTTGACGACAGGCAAAAAGATCTTATCATAATCTACGCATTTTCGATGACCGTAGCCTTTAACTACCAGCCTCGCTTTGTATCGAGGGCGAGTAGCATCATCTGTCTGCTTCACTCTGAACACCCATCGATTCTTCAAAGCCTTCTTGCCCTTTGGCAACCGCACAAGATCATAAGTAGAGTTGACCTCCAAGGAACTCATCTCCTCCTGCATGGCCTACATCCACTCATGTCTGTGTTCGTCTTCCATAGCCTCTGCGAAACTTGCGGGTTCTCCCCCGTCAGTCAGTAGCACATACTCATCCTGTGAGTATCTCATAGATGGTCGACGCTCTCTATCGCTCCTCCTCAACGGAACTACTGGTGCTGGTGTAGAAGCATAAAAAATACGCCGGATGACTATACGCAACCTATTGGTGCGGGACAGCGTAAAGAGGTGACCTCAGAGCCACCAAGCAGGCAAGGCAAGAGCTTCTCAGGACCATCCGCGTAAGTGCAGTATGTCCAGGCCGCCTCAGAGCGGAAAGCAGAGGGCTTCGTCGCCTATATGGCGTAAAACACATCCGCTTTCAAATGCGGTATTAAAGCGTACGAGGAACGCTTCGTGCTCCCCGAGATGAACCTGTCAGACCCTGCAATGAACCTGACGTCTGGACGTCTGACAGAAGGATACGGCTCGGCTACCCAGGCGACGGCTATAATGATGGCACGGCACTGCGACCCAGGCTGTCAGTCACCGCCATCTCCCTTACGTAACATACACAAGGGGATATGCTGCCTTGTTTTACACAGGCAGACGTGAGCTGTTTACGCTCCACAGCGGACAAACCGCCTGCCACGTCAAAAGCTGCACTTTGCGCAGGGCTCGAGGCACGTCTCTGCGATTGGCGTACAAGGCGGTA
Organism: Iris macrosiphon; assembly: GCA_036927795.1. Lineage (NCBI taxonomy): Eukaryota > Viridiplantae > Streptophyta > Magnoliopsida > Asparagales > Iridaceae > Iris > Iris macrosiphon. The sequence continues at coordinate 14,396,386 of JAYESA010000016.1, read as the reverse complement.
ACGGTCTTCTCGAGGCACGACTGACGCACAGAAGGGTGACAGGCCTTCAGAACACGCCTCTGCATTTAATGCACAGAATGATGGTGGATCTCTGCATTTAATGCAAGAGATTTGATGAAGGGTCACCAAAACCGGCGTTTAGTGACATCCCCTTTGCATAAACTGCTTTTACGCATACAAAGGGATACACTGCCTTGTTTCATACAGACGAACGAGAGCCATCTACGCCCCGTGGAAGACAAACAGACTGCCACGTCAAAAGCTGTTCTCCACACATGGCTCGAGGCACGTCCCTGAACGGTGGCAGGCCTTCAGAACACGCCTTCGCAATTAATGCACAAAATGATGGCAGATCTCTGCATTTAATGCGAGGATTTGATAATATCTTCAAAAGCCGTGATTTCGGCTAAAGGACGTCTACGTCAGCGTTCAGCACATTATGCAGTGGCGTCTATGCCCGTTCAGCTTCTGTGCCCAGATGGCTTCTACGCCTCCTCAGCTTCTATGCTCTCTCGGCTTCCACGCCTCCCCAAGAACATTACGCAGTGGCTTCTATGCCCGTTCAGCTTCTGTGCCCAGATGGCTTCTACGCCTCCTCAGCTTCTATGCTCACCCGGCTTTTATGCCGTCGGGCTTCTACGCCCACCCGGCTTCTATGCCTACTTGGCTTTTATGCCACGGTGACAGACATCGGCTTTTACGCCCACCTATTCTACACGGGGGATACCTACCTACGTGGCTTTTACGCCGTGATCTTTGTAGCAATTGTACGCGTTGTGTCCCTTAGTTGGACCCGCGTCACACGCTCATTCAAAAGATCATCCATACGCAGGCATTGGTTACTTTAACCGTCGTGTAAAAGGGTGCTGTGTTGTCCACTCCTCGGTTTTTACACCAACTGAGTGGTCACTGTCACTAAAATTCTATAAATAGAGACCTCTATCAACAGAGGACAAGGTCGACAAATTAAAAGATCGAACAATTGAAGACTCAGAGAAGAGGTCGAACAATTGAAGATCGAGCAAGGAGAGAGGAGATCGAGAGAGAGAGAGAGAGAGAGAGAGAGAGAGAGAGGAACCCGGAGCTCAGGCAAAGGATAGGGATCGGCGACCAGGGCATCGTGCATCCACCCTTTTCTGCAACCTCCGAGGCTGCTTCCTGTCTTCTACGGCACTTCTTCACCATCGTGTGGTCCAAGGGCTAAAGTGATCGACTGCAGATCAGACACCTATAGCAATTTATACCCAGATTAAATAAATTGTACTCCCACATCCTCGTATAGGATTACATTGTACAAGTTTGTTTGTAAACAAAAGAACACGGGTCCTGTATAAACCCCGTCTTGAATACATCTTTCATTCTTTTCGTTTTCTACCACAAATAAGATGGCGACTCTGCTAGGGACATCTTTCTCTTCTGATGAGGAAGTAATTGCTCAACACGACGCGGTATCTATAGGAACCGCGAAGAAGACACTGGTCGTCCAGTTCGACCAGTCTGCCTACGAAGACATGCTTCGAACCGGGGGTAGCTCTCACCCTCTCTCCGTCCAAGACAACAGGAAGCTACGCAAAGTCTGGATGCCCAAGACATCCTCTACCATTCCTGTGGACTCTCCGATCTCTCCGATCTCTCCGACCAATGAGGTTGTAGCATCGCTCCCTCCGTGCCCCGCACGTAAGATTCAGTCTTCCGCTACGCGCGGTACAGACAAAACTTCGGGCAAAGCCTCAGCGCTAACCCAGAAGTATCCACTGCGCTCTACGCGTAGAAACCAGTCTCCCGCTACGCGCGGTACAGACAAAACTTTGGGCAAAGCCTCAGCGCTGACCCAGAAGTATCCACTGCGCTTTACGCGCAGAAACCAGTCTCCCACTACGCGCGGTACAGACAAAACTTTTGATGATGCCTTAGCGCCAAATCAGAAGGACAGGTCACGCTCCGCGCACAAGACGACATCTGACCTCTACGGGGACCCAGATGAGCGTTGTGATCTCCGCGAGGGAAAACAAGCGGCAGAATACGCAACTTCTCGGCCCTTACGCCAGCGAGGGAACAATCTGCATACCCTCCGGATTACGCGAGAAGCCAATGGCCGACTGAGGACCTCTTCAGGTTCACGCCAGCCTGAGCAAATCTCCAAAATACGCCAGGCGAAGTCCCTCGGCGTAGTGCAAGCTCAATTTATAGAAAGACAACATCCCCGGGGGTTATCCGCCACCCAGACGGCCAACCTGTTGTCCACAGGTGGCGCAGCAAGAGCCATGGTGCCCAACCTCCGCATGACCACTGATGGGAGCAGAAGAAACAAACAATCATCTTCTTCTGCAACTCCTCCTGACCTGCGCAAATATCTAATCCAGAAGCGTAAATAGAGGGAACCATCCAATATGTCTGTAACGCCTCCTGGCGAGCACTATTGCAATAGCCATAGAGTTGTGATTAACTGTTGCTGCTCTAAAACAAGACGACCGGTTTTCGACCGGTTAAGCTACTCTCTGTCCTTTCAGGAAAAGGAGCCCGCGCATGCATCTGTAAACATGGCCTCACACATGCCTAGACGAGGTTCGAACTCAAGACGTCATCCCTCCAGGCCTCTGAGCCGAAGGAGGTTCAATGAGCTCCTCAGAAACGCTGAAGCCGGGGTGTTCCAAAACACTCGTGCAGGATCACGGCGACCAGCTTCATCCTCTTCTGATTCCGACGCTGAGGATCGCCAGGCCCCCGAATCAGATGCTGAAAGTGTAGAGTCGACTTGTTGTGTAAGTAGAAAATAGTGCCCTGTTGTGAGATACGTGCACTAAAGCACCTTAGTCCACCAGCCAAGAGTTATCATCGCAGGCGAGGTTCATAACTTCCTCATCACCTATAATGATCGCGTCGCCTCCATGTGTCGAGGCCACCGCTGTAGTGTTCTCACTTTGCTTCCCCTTGTCGCCCTTCTTCTCTCTTTTCCAAGCGAAACGGTTCCGCTTGATGTGGCCCTTCTTGCCACAATGGTAACACTTCGAGTCCTCATACCGACCCTTGGTTTCCCTACTTTTCTCTGCCACCGCCTGGACCCCTGCTTTTACCCCTTCTGCGGCTCTCTGAAACAAAAACCTCTGAGTGGGATGTGGATGAAGTGCCCTGAGAACGTCTCCATATCTCTTCATTCAGTACCCCGCTCTTGGCAAAATTCAGACTGACAATGCCTTCTGGAGCAAAAACGATCATAGACACTCGTACGGTCTTCCACGAGTCTGGCAATGTACACAGCAGCCATAGTCCATCAGCCTCGTCGTCGAACTTGACTCCCATCGAGGATAGCTGGTCAACCACGTCCTGGAACTCACTCAAGTGATCCATAATAGACGTCCCATCTTTGTACCGCAGACCCATCATCATCTGGATCAGAAATAATTTATTTACCTCGGTCTTCTTCCCATACAAAGATTCCAGCTTATCCCACAGTGTCCTCGCGTGCTCAATACTGGCAATGTGGTTGTACACGTTCTCGTCAAAGAACTGCCTGATGTACCCACACACCTGTATATGCTCAAAATTTCTGTCCTCTTCGAATTTGTCACTGGGCCTCTCGGAAGCAAATACCGGTAGATGCAGCTTATTGACAAATAACAGATCATTCATCTTGCTCCTCCAGTAATGCTAGTTGGTACCGTTCAGGTTTACCATGCGCACTGGCTTCGCGTCCATCTCTCCTCCCTGGTTTGTCTGTCAACTCCTGACGCCCTTCTGAAATTCCAAAATCTGGCTCTAATACCACAATGATGGGAAAGAAGCGCGAAAACCTTCCCCCAAACCAGAAAGTACCTGCGAGAGAACCGAGCAATACAACGCACAAACCAAACACCAAACCACAGAAAAATAATCCACGCAGACACAAAGAATTTTGACGTGAAAAATACTTACGGAAAAAACCACGGGACTATCGGAGTCCAACCCTGAAGAACCTCCACTAATGGAATAAAGAGAATACACACTCTACAAACTCTTTTTGATCCAACACGGATCACCGCAACACTTAGGAATAGAAAATATATCACACCACGAAAATAGAAGACGATGAAAAATTACCCAAAATTGATCTCCTCCTCCAAAACAGCCTCAAATCCTTCTTTCTCCTTCCCAAAGTTGCAATGGCACTCTTGCCTTATTTTCTCCTCTTTCTTGAGATGATATGTTAGGGTTAGGGTTTAGAAAAACCTAATATATACCCCATAATTGTAATACCCCGTTCCGCTCAAGCGGACTGCCGATTCAAACGGCAAAGTGCAACCGTCCCGACCTGCCTCCCTCAGCGAGGCAACTCGTTTGAGGCAAGGATATCCAGACTTGGTCCCTACAGGAGTTCGGCTTAGGCTTTCAGAGGCTCGCTCGCAGTATCACTCGACCGAGGCGGATCATCCATTTGGTGGGTGGCTACGGTGAACTTGTCTTTGCTTAGCCAGCACACATAAAATACGGAATGATACATGCTAGTCGCTAGGTGAATCACCCCCTGCATGCTAATAAGAATACAACGCACCTAGCTAAGGGAATAATCCTAACTTGTATTGCTTATGCTAGAACATGGAAATGAAATATTGATATATATTCAGACCCTCGCATGTTACCTTTGCCTCGTGCAACTGGACCCGCTATGCCTCGAGTAGAATGACACAAACGTATATTCAGTAGTGCACTGTTCACTCCCTAATACTGCACAACCCTAGATAACTTCTCTCGGAAAGGCCCCGTACGGTTTCGCTCGGCTTACCTTCGGGCCCGAGCGAACTTGAATGCTTAAGTTATACAAGTGCATGCTTGCCTGCTTTTATGTATTGCCTAGTTTTAATGCTTGCTGCATAACTATGCCCCGACCGTGAAACACTCTGTCATGCATTCATTTAGGTTCTCCTCGGAAGACTACCTGATAGTCGTTCCGTGCATGAATAAACCTGAATATACCTGGGACCGTTAGGTCGCTAAGGCAATTCCCGAACCTGGGAACTTGCACAAATCCTGTGATCCAAGAATACCTGCTCGTGAGCAATACTATCCTGTACTGAATCAAATGGCTCGTGGAGCCGATACTCAACATTTAGAGTAATCCTGACCCTGCCTCAACAAGTTACAAATATATATATATATATATATCCTGACTTGAACTTGTTCCATGAAGCTTGTTCTATATATATATATATATCCTGCCCTGAACTTGTTCCTGTACCTGACCTGACCCTGAAGATTAGAGACTTGCATGGTCACAGGACAACTTGGAAACAAGGTTTTAGTTCCGCAGACGGTCGCTGGGGCACTGGCACCGATCTGATCCGGACGGAACTCCTGATAGTCGCCTGCTATAGGACGGAATGCCCTGGGACGTCCTGCTCTATGCGTCGCACGACATTCCGTACTGAGACTAGACCGTCCATTATGGCGCCGTGCCAGTGACCTCCTGTTCATATAGATAAGTCATCCTCGCTTAGCGGCTATCCGTGTGCGAGTCATTGCATCGCATCGAGAATAACTGAACACCTGAACGATCATGATATAACAACACTTGTGCATAAAGAGCACTTGATCATCGTATGCAACACACCTGATATTTCCTGTAACCCGTGCACCCAGTACGGGATCTCGCACTGAAACGCTTGTGTTTGCATATGCTTTGCCCTGAATGCTTATACATGTTTCTGCTTGGATTAACTTGATTTGCCTTGGACAGGGAAGGACAAATGGTAAGTTGGTAAGTCTCGCCGTGTTTCCTCTTATATCGCACGGCGCACTGCCACACGAGTTAAGCTATTCAATGTTTGCATGAAACTGATCCTAAGGCTCAACTAGAAAGATAACTTAATAGTTGGTGCACGAAACCTGTACTACGTGTTTGGATTTGTCGAGCGGGCGAGTAGCCTCCCCACCAGTGCATTCATATACTGATAACCCACCAGATTGCTTGCAGGGTGCGGGAGAACCTCGTTCGGTGTGGATGCCTCCTTCGTGCATGCTAAGGCGAAGAGTTCAACTCAGAAGCCTTGGAACGCCGTGTTCGGAACTGAAGCACATATACAAGACATAATGTTTGAACATCGCCTGAACATCGCCTGAACATTTCCTGTCTATCATCCATAAATGTAGCCACTTGGCACGCTTTATGTTTCAGTGAGAGAGAGCTCGAGCGACTTGTAATCTCGGCTATACGCCGCCTGTAATACTTGTTTCAATATGAATAAAAGAGCTTGCTTTACTCCAACGTGTGTTTCCATGCTTCCGTTATATTGTCGACTCAGTGAACCTGTTACCGATCGCCTATGCGTTCATGATTCCGCTGCACTCGGACAATCTGTGCGACTCTGTGGCTTAGAACTCTTACGCCAGCCAACGAACCACGGTCTTGCACGGGCGTGGCTAACGCTCGTGCGGCATCACGTCCGGATGGGTCAAAGCGATCGTCCCGCGGGAGCGCTGGCGAGGGTGATTCCCGCCTAGCGGGGACGTCCGATTAGCCTGCGGGAGATCGGGGCGTGACAGATTGGTATCAGAGCCTGGCTTATACGCCTTTGAACTTCGTTTCTAATATCTCTGTTTTGAAAGCTCGTTCGTGTGTTATGTGCACACACTCTCTCAATGTCTCGATGGGATATTCCAAACAATAAGTCTAAATACTTTCAAATAGTTGCATTTGAATAGTATGATTGCTTGTATGAAATTGTGTTGCAAGGGCCTTTGTGCCATCCTGTGCTAGTCCTTATGGGATTAGATTCGTGCTAGACTCGTGCATTATATGCAACCCGTAATGCCTATGCATGTTTACCCAACTGGTTAGTACAAAAGCGAATATTGCCCGAACGGTTAGCTATGCACTCAGCCTTTCGGCTAAGTTGTGTAGAATATCTTGCACCAAGACCTTTTGGTGCAAGCCAGTTATAAACGAGATTTGGATATCGTTCAGGAATGATACAAGTAAGACCTAGAGCTGCAAATCGATAGACTTCATCGGATTTTATCGCTTAGGCGAATCATGCTTGGTTATGGAAATAGCTCGAACGAAATTTTTGTGGAAGACAAAATCAAATATAGTTGCTTGGATGACTATCAATCCAGAATATATAATGAGATTAGATTTTATCAGGCGAACCTGAGTATCGTGCTAGAAATTGTGGAACGAGTTAGTGAGTAAGCTAACGATAATGCGAGCACCGATTAAGAACTTGATTGAATGACTCGATTCCGAGTGGTGGATGGATCATTTAGAAACGTACAAACGGATCCATAAACCGTACGATATTCAGACCGAACGATATTGAGAATAACATGAATAAATGATAAGGCTTATATCGAATAGAAATTCTCAGAAATGGAAACCAATATCTTGGTTAAGAAAACTTGTTGGAAATTGGAGAATCGTGCGAGCGATTTCGGATTTAAAACAAACGGATTATACGTGAATAAATTATCGCTCGAACAAGTTAGCCCGAGGGTGAATATTTGGCTTCGGAATATAAATTTGACTTGGTATCGATAATTTGAAGATAGCATGGATCGATACAAGCAAAGAAAATATTAGGTTTCTGGGAATGATATAAGCGATAACAGATCTTGCTTGGAGTTTGGAAGAACGAACTACAATCACTGCATAAACGGATTTGACTTGGTTGATTTACAGTTGGATGGACTTAAAAGGTTAAAGGATAAGATGTCTCGATCGTGTCGAAGATAGCCATAACATTCAAACGTTCTTGTCTTGTACGAGCATGATTCCATGCCGCACATGCGTCACGCCCGGATTAGGACGATTATCCAGCGGGAGCGTTGACGTGATGATCTCATGTCCAACGTGGATGATCGAACTTGCGGGAGACCGAGGTGTGACAACTTATGGATCGTCTTGACTTCTGGCTCGACACGATAAGACGAACTTGGAATGCAAGTGATTGGAAAATTTTCAATGGATTAGTTAGCCTTGAACCTGGAATAAATTATATTTGATGGTTTTGAGAACGAATACATGAATCAGGTTAAACGACTTGGAGAAATAATCTAAGGTTTAGAATTGAATCTTGGCTTGGTGGACTAGGCTTGGAATGGATATGATTCTATCAATTGAGGGATAGAATATGCAAACCACTAGGCTTGTCCTGCAACTTGGATATATTTTGGATTTTATCAAACGGACTCGTCCTCCGTGAAAATGAACGTGTTAATGAGAGTAGGTAAATCTGTGCTCGATGGTTAGAAATCTGAGTGAAACGAGCTTGGGTAGAATACCCCCTGTGAATGAACAATGGTTTGACCCTAGGAATTGGGGCGAGCATCGTGCGACAAATTTGTACGATGAATCGCGATATGCTTGAACCTGTACCTATGACCTTGTGAGCTGACCTAGTGATTAGGCAGACGACCCTGTGCCGAGTGAATGAGCATGTGCTACCGACTTTACCATATTGCTTGTATAAAGCATCACAACTGGGGCAGCAAGATTTAGGGTTAGACTTGGGAACGGTAACGTATGCTAAGTTGACCCAAATGGATGGACGCTAGTCGGTATCAGATTGATCGTGTTTAACGGTAGTCCAAATACTTGGTTGAAATGGAAATGATATGGAAATCAGATTTGATTGACTCTGTTGGAAGTATCATGGTGATTTATATGGAATTGGATTGAACCCTTGAAATTTTCGCAAGTAGCTTGTCTGATTTCACTATCTCTAAGTTTGGTTAACTGCATGTGTTTGAAGGACGCTTTGAATATGTGCACGATCCAAGACTTAAGAAATGTGAAACTCGAGTGCTAAGACTTCGTTATCGCTAAGTTGGTTGACATGCATGTGTTTGAGGGACGCTTCGAATATGTGCACGATCCAGACACGCGATATGCTGATCTCAAATGCTAGTGCAAGTGAAAATCCTCCTGAACAAGCATAACGACTTGTATAAGTTTGCCTCAGCCTTAGATCGCTATCCAAGATCGATTGAAACATGCCTCGTGTTAAGAAACTTGTCCCGCGCCAAGGCGCAAATGAGAATGACTCAGTATACCTGCGACACGACGTAAGCATCGAATAGGAAATTTTGTGTTCCAATGGATCTAGTGGTACCGATAGCTACGCTTGGGCTAGATTCGAAATTCGATAGTATGGCTTGCCCTCAGGAAGTCTCGAGGACGAGACTTTTTCTGAGTGGTGGATAATGTAATACCCCGTTCCGCTCAAGCGGACTGCCGATTCAAACGGCAAAGTACAACCGTCCCGACCTGCCTCCCTCAGCGAGGCAACTCGTTTGAGGCAAGGATATCCAGACTTGGTCCCTACAGGAGTTCGGCTTAGGCTTTCAGAGGCTCGCTCGCAGTATCACTCGACCGAGGCGGATCATCCATTTGGTGGGTGGCTACGGTGAACTTGTCTTTGCTTAGCCAGCACACATAAAATACGGAATGATACATGCTAGTCGCTAGGTGAATCACCCCCTGCATGCTAATAAAAATACAACGCACCTAGCTAAGAGAATAATCCCAACTTGTATTGCTTATGCTAGAACATGGAAATGAAATATTGATATATATTCAGACCCTCGCATGTTACCTTTGCCTCGTGCAACTGGACCCGCTATGCCTCGAGTAGAATGACACAAACGTATATTCAGTAGTGCACTGTTCACTCCCTAACACTGCACAACCCTAGATAACTTCTCTCGGAAAGGCCCCGTACGGTTTCGCTCGGCTTACCTTCGGGCCCGAGCGAACTTGAATGCTTAAGTTATACAAGTGCATGCTTGCCTGCTTTTATGTATTGCCTAGTTTTAATGCTTGCTGCATAACTATGCCCCGACCGTGAAACACTCTGTCATGCATTCATTTAGGTTCTCCTCGGAAGACTACCTGATAGTCGTTTCGTGCATGAATAAACCTGAATATACCTGGGACCGTTAGGTCGCTAAGGCAATTTTCGAACCTGGGAACTTGCACCAATCCTGTGATCCAAGAATCCCTGCTCGTGAGCAATACTATCCTGTACTGAATCAAATGGCTCGTGGAGCCGATACTCAACATTTAGAGTAATCCTGACCCTGCCTCAACAAGTTACAAATATATATATATATCCTGACTTGAACTTGTTCCATGAAGCTTGTTCTATATATATATATATCCTGCCCTGAACTTGTTCCTGTACCTGACCTGACCCTGAAGATTAGAGACTTGCATGGTCACAGGACAACTTGGAAACAAGGTTTTAGTTCCGCAGACGGTCGCTGGGGCACTGGCACCGATCTGATCCGGACGGAACTCCTGATAGTCGCCTGCTATAGGACGGAATGCCCTGGGACGTCCTGCTCTATGCGTCGCACGACATTCCGTACTGAGACTAGACCGTCCATTATGGCGCCGTGCCAGTGACCTCCTGTTCATATAGATAAGTCATCCTCGCTTAGCGGCTACCCGCGTGCGAGTCATTGCATCGCATCAAGAATAACTGAACACCTGAACGATCATGATATAACAACACTTGTGCATAAAGAGCACTTGATCATCGTATGCAACACACCTGATATTTCCTGTAACCCGTGCACCCAGTACGGGATCTCGCACTGAAACGCTTGTGTTTGCATATGCTTTGCCCTGAATGCTTATACATGTTTCTGCTTGGATTAACTTGATTTGCCTTGGACAGGGAAGGACAAATGGTAAGTTGGTAAGTCTCGCCGTGTTTCCTCTTATATCGCACGACGCACTGCCACACGAGTTAAGCTATTCAATGTTTGCATGAAACTGATCCTAAGACTCAACTAGAAAGACAACTTAATAGTTGGTGCACGAAACCTGTACTACGTGTTTGGATTTGTCGAGTGGGCGAGTAGCCTCCCCACCAGTGCATTCATGTACTGATAACCCACCAGATTGCTTGCAGGGTGCGGGAGAACCTCGTTCGGTGCGGATGTCTCCTTCATGCATGCTAAGGCGAAGAGTTCAACTCAGAAGCCTTGGAACGCCGTGTTCGGAACTGAAGCACATATACAAGATATAATGTTTGAACATCGCCTGAACATCGCCTGAACATTTCCTGTCTATCATCCATAAATGTAGCCACTTGGCACGCTTTATGTTTCAGTGAGAGAGAGCTCGAGCGACTTGTAATCTCGGCTATACGCCGCCTGTAATACTTGTTTCAATATGAATAAAAGAGCTTGCTTTACTCCAACGTGTGTTTCCATGCTTCCGTTATATTGTCGACTCAGTGAACCTGTTACCGATCGCCTATGCGTTCATGATTCCGCTGCACTCGGACAATATGTGCGACTCTGTGGCTTAGAACTCTTACCGCCAGCCAACGAACCACGGCCTTGCACGGGCGTGGCTAACGCTCGTGCGGCATCACGTCCGGATGGGTCAAAGCGATCGTCCCGCGGGAGCGCTGGCGAGGGTGATTCCTGCCTAGCGGGGACGTCCGATTAGCCTGCGGGAGATCGGGGCGTGACAATAATTCAGCAACAAATCATGGACCGCAGTATACGATCCAACGGTGTATAAAATACCTCTAAATTTGCGTCCAGCCCGCCGACCGAACTCGGACCGAATTCGTCTGAGTCGGTGATTTGCGAGTAAACGAAGACAGCAGCTTTCTGGAGCTTCTAGAGCACCCTGACCGAACTCGGGCCGAGTACGGCGCGAACTCTGTCTCCCCCTGGACAGCAGCTGCTCCTCCTTCTTCCCGAGCTTCTTTGACCTCTCGAATGGCTCTCGTCGCCTACCGGAACTTATCTGACCACAGACGGCGCTCGTCGCACTCCGAGATGTTCTCCACATATGTTGGGAATCTCACCCACTCCAACAAGACAATCCTGCAGGTTCAACATAATCCCACTAAAGGTCGGGGACACAGATGATCCTCCAAGGTCGACTCACAATAAGAGTCGAGAAACAACCAAAATTAGCTCCGGATAGGACAATCTAATCCTCCTGGCGGTCCTGGGTAGGTCATCTGCGAGTCCGACCTCTTATAAGATCACGCTGAGTCAGAAGTGTTGTCCTAAGCAGAAAAATATTATTCCAAGTCCGAAGTCTTATCAGACTTACCCCTGGTCACATAAATGGATTTGTGAAGTGTTTCTTGCTTCCTAACTAGCATAATAAAGTATAATTAAACAATTTGACTTGGTGTGCATGCAGCAGCATGATTGGGAAGCAAAGGGAGGCTTTGAAGGAGGAGAAGGGCTGATATACAATGCAGACTATCGCGGTATCTCTACTCATCCTTCTGATCATCCAGTACTTCCCAAGCACCCAAAACCATAATCCTTCCTTCTCTCTCGGTCTCTCTTTTCAGCAACAAAAAGTACTTAGCTTAGCTTAGCTTAGCTTAACTTAGCTAGCTAGCTACAAGTACTAAGGATCAAAGAACAGTTTGATGTCTTCAACATATATATATATATATATATTTATTGTACGTGCATGCCGCATGGAATCAAATATGTTCAGATTATGTTCAACTGTTACTAAGCCTAGTTCATTATTCAATTGTTGACATGGAGGTCCATCTCCATCAAGAATTATGTTGCTATAGTTGAAAGACTATAAATTTGTGATATTAATGCTTGCTGCTGTAATTTGTGAGGCTGTCTACCTAGCTAGTTCTAATAATGATATTCAGTTTTCTGTAGAGGCTAGCTGGTATCCCCTTGTGTGTGTTTCTTGTGTTGATGTTGGACAGAATTTTCAAACTTATGTGGAAAATATTTCGTAGTACAACGAATGCTATCCGTGTGTCGGAGAAGTTCGGAGAGTACGACGAGTGTCATCTGTGTGTCGGAGAAGCTCGGATAGCCGGTATCGGAGCGGATTTCAGAGCAGAGAGCAGTCTGAGATTCTGCCTAGGAACAGGAGAGTTCGGTCCGAATTTTGTCCCAAGGGAAAAATTCAGACCGAATTCGGTCCCTGTGGAACAGAACTTGCTGGCACGAAAAATCAGAGTTCGGTCCGAACTCGGTTTGGTCGAAAATGTGCGAGTTCTAGGATGTTTTATACATGTTGGATCACTACCAGAATAACACATATTAGCGATGCAAAAAAACGTCGCTAATATGTAAAATGGCGTCGCTAAAATAATTTGGCGACGTAACTAGCGATATTTTTATGTCGTCACATATTACATGGTCGCTGAAAAGTCGCTAGTCGTCGCTGTAGCGACGTATATTTGCGACGAGAAGACGTCTCAGATTATATGACCTTTAGCGACATCTCGTCGTTAGACTGGCGACGTAAGCATTGGTCGCAACACGTCGCTATATTAGCAACATTATGAGCGACGTTTTTCTACAAGAATGCTGACATGACAAGTTTTGCCATGTTAGCATTTTAGCGGCGTGTAGCGACGTACTAGCGACGTCCATATTTTCCAGTTAGCGACGTTCGTCGACGTAACAGTACACGTCGGTGAACGTCGTAACACGTCGCAACACGTAGCAAAATTGAAAAAAAATAAAAAAAATAGGCTGCAGTTTTTAAAATATTTTTCAACCAAACTCTACCTACAGTTATAAAATCACAGTTTATATAAATAGACCCGGAGCAACCCTCCGTTGAATTTTCTGGGTTCATCGACCCTTTCGGTGGAACACTCAACACCAAAAATTTTTGGTGTACAATTAATATCAATAATAAACTAAACTCACATAGAAAAAAATCTACAAAGTTACATTATACTAAATATGTCCCAAAAAGTAGATAAATGAATTTAAAATGTGTCACATGCGTCTCAAAATGGAATAATAAGTATGAAATAAATACATCAAAGATCCAAGAATGGGTCAATACACACAAACACACTAAAACATGTCCAAGAATGGGCCAATACACACTACTACTGATGAGGAGGAGCACCGTCGTGCAACTGGGATAGAAGAAACTCATACTACTACTGTGAAAGCGTCACCGATGATGATGGAGGAGGCAGTGATGGAGGCGGTGTCGATGCCGACGGACCAGGATGACGTATCTGCTCCAATGCTAGCAGTCGAACATTGTATGAATCCATGGCAGATACCACCCTTGAAGTGTTTTCCGCCACCGACCGACTCAACAAGACTGGTGCTTTACAAGTTTTGAGAGGAAGAAAGGGGATTGAAGGCTATTGTGAAGGAGAGATCGTTTTAGATAATTTTTCTTGTCATCTCTTGTTCTTTGGACTCTGTAATCGTTTTCAGGGTTAGACTTCGATCGTCCAATGGTTTTACCTGCTAGGATATTTCACGTAAAAATTGTTGTGTCTGCATTTGGCTTTTGTGTGATTTTAGCGATTTGGTTTTTGTGTACTTTTCTTATATTCTCTCGAATCTTCTAAGTTTGGGGGAACGATTTTCGTGTTTCGTTTCCAATTAACAGAGTGGTATCAGAGCTTTGGGTTCAAAGTATCTGGTGTCAAAGTCTATAAAACCAAGGAGAAGAGATGATGCGAAGCCAGTGCCTAAACGGATCCAATTACTATTGACGGAGCAAATAAAAGATTTATTGTTTGTCAATAAACTGCATCTTCCGATATTTGATTTTGAGAAGCCCAGTAATAAATCCGAAGAGGCCTGAAAGTTCGAGCATAATTAGGTATGTGGGTATATCAGGCAGTTCGTTGACGAGAATGTGTATAATCATATTGCCAATATAGAGCACGCAATGACACTTTGGGAGAAGCTGGAATCTTTGTATGCGAAAAAGACCGGGTTAAAAAAATTGTTCCTGAGCTGAGCGATGATAGGTCTGCGGTACAAAGATGGTACGTCTACTACGAATCACTTGAGTGGGTTCCAGGGTATGGTTGATCCGTTATCCTCTATGGGAGTAAAGTTCGACGACGAAATTCAGGAGCTATGGTTGTTGTGTACGTTACCAGACTCGTGAGAAACCGTACGAGTGTCCATGATCGCTTCTATTCCAGAATGCGTAGTTAGTCTGACCCATGAACAAATAGAAGAAATAATAAGTTAGGCCTAAAGCCAAATAATATCTAGAAATAAAAAGACTTCATTAGACTTAAAGTAATAAATAGGTTTTATAGGAGATTTATAATATTGGGCCAAATATGAGAATGGGCTTTCTTGTAAGTTTTTCATCAAAATGTTTTAGCTATAACTACATATAAAGAATGTGCTTTGTAAAATAAATGAGTATTCAATTGGGCTTATAAAATAAAGTTGGACTTTAAGTTTAAGCATGAATAAAGTCTATTAGACTTTTAAATATAAATGGGATTTTTGGACTTTAATTGGGTTTGTTTATATAAGTTAGGTTTTATAAATGGAATTGAATTTCAATATATTAGTGTTTAATAAGAACTTGGATAATAAAATAGAAAAAGAGAAAAACTCTAAATTGAAGATAAGCATAAAATTCCCAATCAAATTTGTCTAACTTTTTCAACACCTAGATTAAATTGCTTATTTTCAAAATTTAAGCTAATTTGTGTACCTTCCTGTTAACGGGTTGTTGCAGATCCCGAATATCTGAATCTAGGTTTTTGCGTAAATCTTCATATCTGGACTTCTTTATATAAAATTTTGTTATGGAATATTCTAGAATCAATTGAACGGTCAATTATATCATTTGGGATCATATATAGAAGTTAGCTCTTTAGCCTATTTTCGTATTGACACGTTATTGTCATGCACGTCGACTTCAACTAACCGAGGCAAGTACTTACTCTCAGTTTTACTTTATATATATACACACACACACACTACAAGAAAATGCATGTTCAACGACATAAGCAATTTGTAGCGGAAAGATAGATTTATATCGCCAAAGCTTTTTTGCGACATATCTCGCTATGTCGTACGCATGTCACCGTAGCCACGTCTGAAAAAATATTTGGCGACATGAACACACCTTGCCACAAAAAGTTATCCACTTTTGGCCACGTCATGTATTTTTTAATAAAATGACTTTTCGCGACGTGTGGTGTCGCGGAAAGGTGATACATTGGTAACACAACACATGTCGGAAAAGAATAATGTAGCCAAATATAAAAATACTTCCTGCAACATAATTTTGATATCGCGAAAGCTAATGTAGCCAAATATAAAAACACTTCCTGCTACATAATTTGATGTCGCAAAAGCTAACGTAGCCAAATATAAAAACACTTTCTGCTACACAAGTTGATGTCTCAAAAAGTAATTTACATTTTTATATTAATTTATCGTAAAAAATAATTTATTTTTTGCATATATTTTCTAACATAGATAAATATTTCGAAAATAACTTATAAACATTGAAATTTGTATTCAAACAACTTGAGAACAAAGAGCAATAAGTTAACGTACATGCAACATGATATCCAATATAATGTTCTAACTTCAAATAACATAGTCTCAACAACTTCAAATAACTCATTCAAGAAGAAACATATTGTATTCCACAAACGTACTCTATACAACTATAATGTAAACAAAAACACATCACTTGAATGTATTCCCAAAAAGTTGGCCTATAATAATGTATATTTTCGTTATATACATTAGTTTATCCAAAATGATGATAGATCTCATGATATGATTGTCTTTCCCAAAAATATGTTTTGTTGTCCATGTGATCCTGCAAAAAAAAAAATAATAATAATAAAGAAAAAAATTGTAAGCAAAATAAAATATATACTAAAAGAATGACATGTATCTTTGAAGAGTAAAAAAAATATGCAAATATATATGTACCGTATTTGTTTCATAAAAAAAAAACTTAGCTATGTTAGAAATTTTCATGATTAGAAACAATTTAAATGATTAACCAAAAAAAAAATTTCATAATAGGTATGTTTGAATGTTGAGGGTATCCCTTGACATGACGGTTAGGGTGATTTTTTCATCATATACTATGGAGTCCGAGTCTAGATCCTACATGTGATACGATCCTAATTCTTACATCGAGTCTATGCATTGAACAATTGGGTATTGATAAGTACTCACTCTCCTAGAGCACTTACAATGACTAATGAGGAGTAGAGTAATAATAACAGTAGTTGTACCCAGCCAAGGCCAAGGTGTATTTCTGCTTCAAGTTTTCCTACCATCAAGTAACAGTAGCATACCCAATGGGTATCAGAGTTTATTGCTCAAGGTGATGACAAATTCAATCATGCAGCAGTGGAGGACATTTTTATGCATTACCACTTGAATATCAGTCACTGAGTAATCATTGTAGTAGAGTATCATAGTATCCGAACTTGGGTTCCCAGTTAGGTAGTAGCAACCAGGAGTTGAGCTTCCAGTTGGATAACAGAAGATACACAACTTTTATACCATCCAAAGGGACATCCAGATGGACCAGGCACTAGCTGCAGCAGCTTAGCAAATGGACATTGGACATTGGTCTATTCATTAAGGCAAAACTAAGTAAATGCCATATAAGGATATGAGCAGTGCTCTAAAAAATATCCTTGAGACACCCCGAGCAGTTGGAAATTATTGGATTCATGACATAGCTCAGAAAATAGATACATACATTGGATACGAAACATGAACTAGTTATTAACCCTAATCTTACAATATGTTTTCTGGATTATTCCAACTGCAACCCTTCGAATGTTCTACTTACAACATACGTCTTTATCGACAGCGAACTAGACCCTCTAGCTTAGTTAGATTTATTGTCGTATATTCCCATTTAAATTAACGGTCACTGATTAGCTAGTTAAGCTGAACAAGTAAACAGTTACTAGTAATATCTAATATCTAGATCAAAAGGAATACTAGTTTGGGAATACATAGTTTATATGGATAAGGTAAGTGAATCCTGTGTATATGGGTATGTTCTAGCTGATACATGTGTGATACAGTGTCTGAGTATGCACATTAGTATTTAACCAATGTGATATACATATGTGTATGGGTACGTGGATGCATAGTTAGTTGATATAACTGTACCTTTCCCATGATGTCTAAGAGTGGTGTCGATGTTTCATATAAAGTCGGATCACCTGAAAATTACAAATACAGTAAGATTTAGCTCATGATATGCTCTACATCTAGACTATTATGAAAGGTATATGAGGATGACTAGAACTATTGAAAGTTCTAAGAACATGTTAACTCAGGATAAATAAGAGAAGGGCTACATTGATACCTCTAAAACACGCTTCACCTTTGCATAGACATCGCTAAAAAATAACTTCTTCAAAGTTTTCTTGTTAGTACACTACAAGAAATAAAAATATCTTACAATGGTCGGAAATTATTGCAAAATCAATATAAACCGTTGTGAAATCAATTCGCAACAGTTTTTGGAACCATTGTAAAAGCGAGCGTTGCAGATTCCTTTCGTAACGGTTAGAGAGGATATTTGCAACAATTCAATAAATAGTTACAAATATTATGCAACGGTTCTGACATTAACATTAATACATAACAGTTACATAGCGTTGTTAATAATATATTTGACAACAGTCAACAAACTGTTGTAGGTATTTACTAATGCACCACAGTTACTAACTGTTGCCTAAATGTTTCATGCAACGATTTAGAACCGTTGCGGATAATAGGCAACAGTCGAAAATCATTGCAAATAAATCTGTAAGATAATGATTATGTAATGGTTGTGAAAAGAATAAGCAACGATATGAGAAACGATTGCCAAAATAATAATTATGCAACGATTTTAAACATGCATGTGCAACGGATTCAGTTTGTATGGCAACAATTATATTCAAATAATTTGCAACGATTTTAGTACCCGTTGAGAATATAATTAATTGACAACGGTTATAGAAGGATATTGCAACGGTTTGTAGATATTACCATGAGCCATCGCCGAAACTTTTTTTGTCAACACTTGCAAAACCCTTGCAATGAATTTTCTTTTATTTTCTAAAAATAATATTTGATCAATATTTCTCTCAATATACATTACCTGTAAAAAAATAAATAGAATTGATATTACTATTATTCAAACTATCATTGATTCAAAATGGATCAGAATCATCATTCTCATAATAAAAAATTGTTACTTCACTTAACAAAGAAGCATCAACAAGAATCCAACAATATTAAGAAATAAATTATCTAGCTTCATTTAATTCAAAATGCTTACAAAAAAAATTTAATCCAAAATCCAACAATATTTAAGACATTAATTATCTAGTTTTATGTAATTCAAAGTGCTTACAAAAAAAATTTAAACTAAAATACATATTTGTTAAGTAGTTCTACAGACTAATCAATTTTTCAAAGGATCGACTAATCACCTGACCATAGACACGAGATGCACTTGATTCATCTTGATGTAAGCCCTCATTATGTAAAGGAGACAAAAGCAAACCGGAAGGTAGTTGAGCATTAGGATAAGCTGTTGCTAGGTTCGATATAAAAGTTTGTAATTTAGTAATTATCGCTTCATACTTCTTTTGCGTCTCTACTACCATTTTTTTCCTTATAGCTAAGTTTTCAAACACTTGTGTCGATACAGAACTTGTTGATTTTTTTTTCCAAATCAAAAGGTGCTACTCCTTTACCATAGAGACACGTCCAGGATGCTCTCTTTAAAAACTTTCTTCAAAAAATTCTTTCTCGCAATACTACTTTCGAGAGTACCAGAAGCTTGAGATGTTAAATTTTGAAGTTCAACCTACATAAGTCATTAATTAAGCATAAAATCAGTAAACATATTATTGTTATAATAATAAGAAGATGGTAAATAATACATGTTATAGTAAAAGCTTGAGATGTCAGAAGTTATAACTAAGTCATTAAGCACAAATGCAGTTCCTTTCCACTTGCACCATCACCACATGCATAAAAGGGAAACTCAAATATTAACAAGGCACAAGAGAAAAGAAAGCCTTCTTCGGAGGGAGGTAACTTGGGCTATCGGTTTCTCTGTCATTTTTTTCTTTCTACTTTCTGTATAACAAACATTACAAGTACGAGAAATCCAATTTTTTAAGTCATTACATATTGGTGTATAATTTGTGTAAAGGAAGAAAATTGGTACACAAATCATCTCCAGAAGCCGTATATTATCTTTAACCTAGTACGACAAAATCATGATAACTATCCTCATCTAGAAGCACTTAATTTATTTATTCTTCACAAGTTGCTATAAAATTCATTCAGTAAGTCTTTCATGGAAGATTCATTCAATATAACAATATCTGCAATTTATTTCACTCATTCAAAAAAGCGTACATGTCATAATTGTGTCCTCACATAAAGAAGAAGCTTGCTGGAGGTGGATACATTTTCTGTTCTCTCCGTAATTCATCTATTGGCATCAAGTCAATTATAAAACTTTGAAGAAGAAGAAGAAGAAGAAGAAAACAACCATCCTAGTGAACTAATCTGCAGGGAAGAATCTGATAACCAATTTTGTTGATGCAAACTATGTCCACAGCTACTCTAACTAAAGATTCACTTACCATAAATTGAACTCTTTCTTAAATAGGACTAGAAAATAATGTCAAAATTATGGGCAAAAGATTCTCTACATAAGGTTTCTCACTTATGCCCATACTCACGGGAAATACAATGGGGATATCCATATTATTTTACAAGTTTATCTATAGTTTCTATAATCTACTAAACATATCCCATAACAGATCAGAAACAAAGAATATCCAACACTGCTAAACTAGCACAAGCACAATGACCAGCAACTTAACAATTGACCAATATGAAGAGAGAGAAAAAGTGTAACAAGCTAGAGATCTAAGTTACGAGGAAAATGGTTTCCACGCATATGAGTGGTGAAAATTGAAAATGAATTCCTTCCAAAACTTTGGAAACATTGGGACTTTTCACTAGTATTTTTTACCTATACAACAATATGATACGCTCCAACTACAAAGACAAAAATAGTCATCGGGATGCAAAGAAGACGAGAAAGAGGAGACCCTAGTAGAATATGGTGGCTGTAGTCACTAGGTTCAACTTCATACTCACTTAGTTAATGCACTTTTATAACTAGGCTGCCTCATTTATCTACAATGAACAGAAATGAAAAATGGGTCATGTCATCCAAAGCCTTTTCCCACTTGAACATGGTTGGCTATCGAAACTTCCACAAAGGAATATCTAATAGTGCCAAACTAGTACAAGCACCGTCATAGCTGCATTCTGTAATACAGTATCCAGTATCGGACATTTCTATATTTACAGAAATTTAATTTATTTTGAGTAGTCACATTCATTTTATATAAGTGTTAAATAAGGATTCCCTTTAAAATGTTAACTATATATATTATATTAATTGTTTTTAATTAAACAAAATATTTTTACAAATAACCCTTTGGTAAAACTTTGCAAATTGTAAATTGTCCTTGACACATAAGAGGCCATATGTCTTCATGTATGAGAAGACAAGGGCTAAAGAGTAATTTTATCCTAAAAAGTATAATGATGTTGTTGGTGATAATTTTGGAATAAAAAAAAGAATCATATAATGAAAGGGGGAGGAGAGAGGCAGCACACCCATACCTCTCCCTCTCACACCCGCTGCCAATCTTCTCCTCTCCCTCTCCGGGTCCTCTCTTCTCCCTCTCTTCCTCCCTTCACTCCCAATCTCTCCCTCTCCTTACCCTCCTCTCCACACACCTGATTTCCACTACCTCAGGCCGGCGTCGCCCCGCCGCTGCTGTCGCACGTCTCCGGCAGACCTCTCACCTGGCCGCACACCACCATCTCCAACATCATCATTTTCATCTCCATCATCACCATCTTCACCAAATCAAAATTCTAACCCTTTGGAAGATGAATAAGGAGATGAATTAGAAGAAGAAGAAGAAGAAGAAGAAGAAGAAGATGGAGAAGGGGATACAAACCTTCTTCTACTTATCAATTTTCTTTGAAGTTTTATGAATTGTTTTGCAATTAATTTTTAATTGCTAAATTCTGAAATTATTTGCGTTTAATCATTTAGTTAATTAGGGCACTATATGATACATGGGATTGAAATGGTGTAGGTACCATAAGAGGGGTTGTATAAAATTGATTGATTGCTTAGTACTGTATTAATGTTCACATATAAGTGTGTGTGATTGATAAATTTCTGATATGAGTGAAAATTATTCTAGTATGTATATAGATAAGGGATCTATAGTCGAAAATTAGTAACATATGACATTACGTTGGCTATGTAAATATATACATATTTGATGATACTAGTATCCTTGATCAAAATTTTAGTGTCAATTTTGTAACTAGAAAATGTTTGCGACTTTTATGTACTATTTAAGTATAGAAAGAATTATTATTCCAATCTAGAATAGTTAAGTATTTTAGAAAACGGCCTTAGCTATCTAAGTTTACTTGTTGTGCAATGTCGAACATAATCTAATATTTTGAACGAAATATAGGTTAGATTTAATGAGTAATTATAGTATAGTCGTTAGTAATGGCGGGAAGCAAAATTTTGGATACGAACTGTATCCTAGACCTAAATTCCTAAGGACTTGGAATTTCTCTTTTATGTCCAATTATCTGTAGGTTGTCATATAAAAGATACTTAAAGTGTCGAAGAATTGATACACGTTATAAGAAAACTTTTCGGTATATATCGATATAAATACATATATATGTAGGGTTGCTGGCATCGTAATTAAGCGTTATAAGTTGTTCTTAGGACTAGTCTGAGGCATTTTTACGCTTTAATAGACAATGGTTGAATAGACAACCATGGAATGAGTTTCCGTAAGTGATATTAGACTGAATTGGTCGGAATGGTTTTCAAAATTGAAATTATTTATTTATAATTCAGCAATTGCACCATACTTAGAATTTCCTTCAATTATTATAAATATTAGAAAATTTAGAGTAGAGTGTCGAGGTTTTTATATTTTAGAATAATACTTGTATAATGGATCCGAAATTGACATTTCGACGTTTTGATCTAAAATCTATAATTTAACATAAATACTAATTTGCTCATTTTTCTTGTTTGGTTACCTAGTTATGGACTCAATTGTTGAGTTGTTGAAATGGTTAGAACTTTAGAAATTTCGAAGACACGACATATTATTTGTATATAGCTATGTGTTTGAATTAAGAATGCCTAATTCTTAATCAAATGGAATTAATACTCGAAAGGTTGAATGATTAATACCATATAAACTAGATGTTAAATACACAAGATACTAGAAATTGTATTTCTCATTCTTGTAAGATTTTGCTATATAAATGTTGTGTAAATTATGAATCATGACTTGTTTTGAGGTAAATTCAGATAAGCGCTAATTGCTAATAATAGCTATCTGCTAAGGTAAAGTGTTACGTTGGTAAGAATTGTTCAGTTTATTACTTGAATATCAATATATACATTAACTGCGTGTGATTACCGGTGTTGAGAGTTGCTCCGCCGAAGGGATCAGCGTACCCGAAAAATTCTACGAAGGGTTGCTCCGGGTCTTTATATAAATTGTAAAAATCCTGGGTTCTAAAATACAAAGGAGACTGTGGCAAAATTTTCAAAAATTTCTAGAGATAACCATTTTTGAAAATTCGAATATTTGGTTAGCATCTATTTCAAGTTATTTAGCAAACTAATTGAATTAGGACCAAACTCTACAAATCTTAGATTTCGGATTTAGAATATAAGACGTGTAGACATACTTGCACGTGCACAAAAGAGAAACAAAAGTTTCAATGTTTCACATTCCAAGGTAATGGTGTACCAATTTCCATGTTTTCGGATTGGTCCTACCAAATAAAATGTTATTGTTTAAACGTGATGCCTTGAGCACACGAGACAGATACATGATTGGATATTTAATATTTTCGATAAGACGGAATATCTTGCTGAACAGTATCCTCGTAAAGCGTATGGTTTTTGACACACGAGACGAGATACGAATCGGACCAGTAATTCAACTTAATGGTATGTTAGATAGGAATGATTATGAATTTGTAGAATTGCATTAGGACGGAAGAAAACATTTGGATCACACCGGCGAACTCTTTGCAATATTAATTATTTTTAAAAAGTAATGTTGATTAGTAGTTCCGGCATACGTATGGACATACGATGACCGAGGTGAGGATTAGCTCACTTATTTTCCATTGGATCCGAATTTTGAAAGAGATCAAATTCGACAATTGTATATGTCCAATGTTTGAACTATGTTCCGAATTCTTGAAAAAATTCAAAATATTTGACAATTGATTTTATTAGCACATGATCCGAATTCTCTAAAATAAAGAAATTCGACAATTGCTTATATCATGTGTCTATCACATTTTTATGTGATTCAAAAATTATTAGTGATACAATGAATATCACAATACATGTGGGAATTGGAATCTAAGCACCATCCGCCAGAAAATTACCTGATCCAGGGTATATGAGATTATTGCCGAGACAGTTGATGTTGGTAGTGATCCAAAAGTGTTCTCTAAATTGTATTTTGCATATAGGAAAATTATTTGTGAATGTGCTCGTGATTTGTGATTTGAACACTAAGTAGCATAGAATTATGGAAAAGTGTGTGGATTATGATTTGGACATTAAGTAGAATAGGTTTTTATAAGAGTTGGAACATCTGTTTCAAGATTTTATTATAAAGAGCAAGAACACCATTCTTCATGATTCACTAAATTGTATCTAAGGAATTTACTATTTCATTTTCTCTATCATGAAATTCGAGAATTAAATCATTTTTCATATTCTCATTTTACTTATTTTTTCCGTCCTTGACTGAGGGCTTGCATGTCGTTTGACAACCTCGTATTGTTCACTATATTTTGTAGAGAACATCTTCAAGGAAGCTATCGTTGTGCCTTGACAAGGAGCTGGAGCACAAGAATAATATGTCGCAACGGAAGACGATTGAATTGGAAGCAGAATTTTATTTTCATCATGTAATAAGGTATTAAGGTGTTATATGTATATTGGGATAAAGGTTGTAACTGGATAGAATAGTCAATTTTCTATTTATAGATTTAGAATATCCTTTATCAAGAATATTATTTATTGTATTAAGCAAGTTGTGACATGTAATACATCTATCATAAAACCTTACAGGCGACAATCGCGAGTATGGATATTGGAGTATTCGTATGTCATGTAGCCTGGGGATGATGTTACGTACTCGGCTTATCGTATTCCGGGAGCGAGGCGTGACACGTCTTTTAGTGGTGGCCCATGGAGGTTTAGCTTTTTGGAAAACCTATGTAGGTCTCAAAAAGATAAAGAACCTAGGATATGATACATGTCTCGAAAAATAGAAAACCTAGAATATGATGTATGTCTTAATTCAGAGACATTCCTAGTAAAGGCAATATTGAATGTTCTGGAAAAATAGTTTGGATAACCGAAAATGATGTTTTGGATATTCAGATCATATGGGATAAAGACATTCAGATTTGAATAGTTAGATTTTAGACTGGAAGTCCTTTGAAGATAGAAAATAAATTAATACCACAATAATTTTGAGTCTAACTGGATTCTTTTATAACGAAGTATTGAGGAATAATACAGATTTAGATACTAATACAGTAAGCTTGACAAGTTATCTGATGGTAAAAGACTGATTGATTTCCTAAGAATGGAGGGACTGTATAAGATAAAACACTTGAGATTCGAATAGAAATATCGGTTGGATTTATCCTAAGCATATTAATGTTGGATGGATGATATCGATAGATAAATATCTCGCTTGTGGAATAAAGAACCTTAGGATAAGGAATATCCCACATGTATTTATCTATAAACTATGTTCTATTTTAATTATTCTACAGATCCTTATTTAATGGAATCCTTATAAAGAGTTCGTATAATTGAGATCTTAAATGCAGAATGTCATTAAAGGTGTAGATGATATTCGGGAGAATCAAGGGTTATATAAGGATAGACATGACGGTAATTCGGAGAGCATTCGACAAGTATTCTTAGTCGAGTAGTCTAGTGAAGGAATGGCAGAAAACTTCCTTGAGGATCTTTAGCTTGGTACGCTTAGTAAAATCGAGGTTCATATTTCTCTAGAACTATTAAACAAATGTAAGGACCAAGAATTCCGTAGCCAATAGGCTAATGATAATTAAAGATTTCTAATTTGAATGGATGTAGTATGTCATTAAGTCTAGATATAAATCATTTTGGAATAACTATTGGGTAAATGAGTACTAGTAGTATCCTGCATTAGGTATAGGTATAATATATATATTATGGTATATAGTTTATAGAGTGTAACATGACTCCTATGTATCTAGATCATAGTAGTTCTTAAATCATGACTTGTCCCCTTTTCTTGTCAGATTTTATATATCTGTTTTTCACAAATCTCCAACCTTCTTGAAATTTCTTAATACTCCTTATGGCGTATATATCTTATTAATTAGAATCTTGAATTATATCCTTGTTTCTCCATATAATTTTATTTTGACAAGTATTCCTGATTTCAGTAAGTGTTCTCCTTTTTAATACTCGTATATACATAACTTATTGAATTGTCCATTGGATTTCCTGTAAAATAATATTTTGATTGGACTTTCTGTGATTGAATTCCCTGTGAATGAATATTTATTTATTTGTGCCTAATTGAAGTAATTTTAAGGATCTCTTGTTGGAATTGTTTATGATGATCGAGAATTTTTCCTGGAAGATTAAGATAGTATTTGATAAGTATTTTGGATAGTCAAATGGATGGTCTGGTCGAAGAAATTAATATGGATCGTGTATGGATTTGTGGTTTGAATTGAATATGATTGAGTTTTGATCAATTTGGAAGATAGTATGATTGAAAGTTGATTTGGAGGATGTGAAAATTGTATTGCTCGATGATTTGAAATAGACGAGAACGAACTAATTTGATTTAAGTATGGATGAGATTATCATGTATTAGGTTCGGGAGATAGTATTTAGTTGAACTAATTCGAGTTAGTAAATAGATGTTTCCACGGTTATACGATTATTTGATAATATTAAGGTATATCGAAATTGATATACATTGACTCAAGAATATTTTGTTTGGATGAACAATGAGCTGGATCCATTGTGAATCATCAAGTTTTGTTTTCTCGATTGATGCTAACCTGTGAAATATTGGAGGATCAAATAATAGTATAGAAGTTTTGGATAACTTAATTGAAGTAATTATGAGCATAAATGAATGGATATTAGTTAAACTCGACTTAATGAATGTTAAAAAAAAATTGTGATTGATTGACAAAAGTGACGACTTAGGAGAAAATTTTGAGTCGATATAACTTGAATAAAATGAATATGTAAGATAAAGCAATTGGTGACCATGAAGATTTTTCTAACTTATGGATTGATATTAAGTTAGTTCGATAATAAAGTGAACGAGATGCATGGATTAAGGACGAGCATTATTGGAATTGGACGTAGATTATGATTAATAGGATTCAAGATTGGATGTAATACTCATGATTGGTGATTTGGAATTATTATTTTGTATTGGTGATTGAAAGATAAGAATTTTGGTATCCATATATTACTCACTATTTGTGGATTCAATTTCTTAATATGAGATATTTGTTGATTGAATATTTTTATGATTGAGTATACAATATTTTATATTGATCAAGAATCAGAAAATGCATTTACTAATTTGATAAGGCATGTGAGACCTACAGACAATCAATTGAATCAAAAAAGATGTTCTTGTAGCCATCCGAAACTGGTGAGACTATATTTTCGTAGACAAATTCAGTAATTTAATAAGATTTCGGGGATCAAGACAATTTTCGTAATGGATTCGAAGTTTGATATTTATATTTTTGTTAGTTTTACCTCAATTTGGATTTGAAAACCATTGACCTGGATAATTTAAATTGACATATAGTACTTTTGATAATATAGATACATGAGTTTATCTTATGTTACCTATTAGTTTTCATACTATGATAAAGTAATGTTGATGATATTTAGAAAACTTGAATTTATGTATTGATTTTTAAATTCTATTTGAATTGCTAAGGACACCCTGACTTCACAATCACTATTCCTTCTCATTCTATGGATATCAATGGCGTGGTAGCAAAAGCTGCAGCCATGAATCCTGATAGTGATACGGTATCTTAATTGCAGCCATGTGCACAATGGCGTGGAATCAGATTTCTGTATCACGTCAGAAAACGAGAAATAAGGAATATGATGGTGACCTCGTCGGACATACACGGTTATGGGTTGAAAGTACATTCTGATAGTTTTATTGATTCTATAAAATTTTCAGTTCTCTGATAATTTATATATTTTTGAACATCCTTTAATTTGTAAAGCTTTTAAATAAATATAATTTTAAAGTGTTCTTCTGAGAATAAATTACTACTTCATCTCTGTAAGATGGGTTGAACATCTTGTTCTCTCTGTATTTATTTTGAAAAGTTTATTTTAAATTTCGAGTACGAAATTTTTGTAAGGTGGGTAGAGTGTCATAGCTTCATTCTGTAATACAGTATCCACTATCGGATATCTCTGTATTTACAGAAATTTGATTTATTTTGAGTAGTCACATTCATTTTATATAAGTGTTAAATAAAGGTTCCCTTTAAAATGTTAACTATATATATTATATTAATTGTTTTTAATTAAACAAAATATTTTTACAAATAACTTTTTGGTAAAATTTTGCAAATTGCAAATTGTCCTTGACACATAAGAGGCCATGTGGCTTCATGCATGAGAAGACAAGGGCTAAAGGGTTTATCCTAAAAAGTATAATAATGTTGTTGATGATAACTTTGGAATAAAAATAAAGAAAAAAAGAAGTCATATAATGAAGGGGGGAGGAGAGAGGCAGCACACCCACACCTCTCCCTCTCACACCCGTTGCCAATATTCCCCTCTCCCTCTCGGGTCCTCTCTCTTCTCCCTATCTTCCTCCCTTCACTCCCAATCTCTCCCTCTCCTTACCCTCCTCTCCACACACTTGATCCCCACTACCTCAGGCCGGCGCCGCCCCGCGGCTGCTGCCGCGCTTCTCCGGTGGACCTCCCACCTGGCCGCACACCACCACCTTCAACATCATCATCTTCATCTCCATCATCACCATCTTCACCAAATCAAAATCCTAACCCTTTGGAAGATGAAGAAGGAAATGAATTAGAAGAAGAAGAAGAACAACAACAACAACAAGATGGAGAAGGGGATACAAACCCTAGCTTTTCCAATTTGGAAAACTCCAAGGCAAACCCTCTTCTACTTATCAATTTTCTTTGAAGTTTTATGAATTGTTTTGCAATTAATTTTTAATTGCTAAATTCTGAAATTATTTGCGTTTGATCATTTAGTTAAAATTAGGGCATTATATGATATATGGGATTGAAATGGTGTAGGTACCATAAGAGGGGTTGTATAAAATTGATTGATTGCTTAGTTCTATATTAATGTTCATATATAAGTGTATGTGTGATTGATAAATTTCTGATATGAGTGAAAATTATTCTAGTATGTATATAGATAAGGGATCCATAGTCGAAAATTAGTAACATATGACATTATGTTGGCTATGTAAATATATACATATTTGATGATACTAGTATCCTTGATCAAAATTTTAGTGTCAATTTTGTAAGTAGAAAATGTTTGCGACTTTTATATACTATTTAAGTAAAGAAAGAATTATTATTCCAATCTAGAATAGTTAAATATTTTTGAAAAACGGCCTTAGCTATCTAAGTTTACTTGTTGTCCAATGTCGAACATAATCTGATATTTTGACCGAAATATAGGTTAGATTTAATGAGTAATTATAATATAGTCGTTAGTAATAGAGGGAAGCGGAATTTTGGATACTACTTGGATCACATTGAGTTTCAAAGAACGGAATCCTAGACCTAAATCGTTAAGGACTTGGAATTTCTCTTTTATATCCAATTATCTATAGGTTGTCATATAAAAGATACTTAAAGTGTCGAAGAATTGATACACGTTATAAGAAAACTTTTCGGTATATATCGATGTAAATACATATATATGTAGGGTTTTTGGCATCGCGTTACAAGTTGTTCTTAGGACTAGTCTGAGGCATTTTTACGCTTTAGTAGACAATGGTTGAATAGACAACCATGGAATGAGTTTTCGTAAGTGATATTAGACTCGATTGGTCGGAATAGTTTTCAAAATTGAAATTATTTACTTATAATTCAGCATTTGCACTATACTTAGAATTTCCTTCAATTATTATAAATATTAGAAAATTTATAATGTATCGAGGTTTTTATATTTTAGAATAATACTTGTATAATGGATCCGAAATTGACATTTCGATGTTTTGATCTAAAATCTATAATTTAGCATAAATACTAATTTGCTCATTTTTCTGGTTTGGTTACCTAGTTATGGACTCAATTATTGAGTGGTTGAAATTGTTAGAACTTTAGAAATTTCGAAGACACGACATATTATTTGTATATAGCTATTTGTTTGATTTAAGAATGCATAATTCTTAATCAAATGGAATTAATACTCGAAAGGTTGAATGATTAATACCATATAAACTGGATGTTAAATACACAAGATACTAGAAATTGTATTTCTCATTCTTGCATGATTTTGCTATCTAAATGTTATGTAAATTCTAAATGTTATGTAAATTATGAATCATGACTTGTTTTGAGGTTTTGAGCTTGTGCAGTAAATTCATATAAATGTTATAATTGCTAAAATAGCTATCTGCTAAGGTAAAGTGTTGCGTTGGTAAGAATTGTTCAGTTTATTACTTGAATATCAATATATACATTAACTGCGTGTGATTACCGGTGTTGAGAGTAGCTCCGCCGAAGGGATCGGCGTATCCGGAGAATTCTACGGAGGGTTGTTCCGGGTCTTTATATAAATTAGGAAAATCTCAGACTCCAAAATACAAAGGAGACTGTCAAAATTTTCAAAAAATTCTAGAGAGAACAATTTTCGAAAATTCGAATATTTGGTTAGCCTCTATTTCAAGTTATTTAGCAAACTAATTGAATTAGGACCAAACTTTAAAAATCATTGATTTCGGATTTAGAATATAAGACACATAGGACATATTTGCACGTGCACAAAAGAGCACCAAAAGTTTCAATGTTTCACATTCCAAGATAAGGTGTACCAATTTCTATATTTTCGGATTGGTCCTACCAAATGGAATGTTACTGTTTAAACGTGATGCCTTGAGCACACGAAACAGATACATAATTGGATATTTAATGTTTCCGCTAAGACGGAATATCTTCCTGAACAGTATCCTCGTAAAGCGTATGGTTGCTGACACACGAGACAAGATACGAATCGGAACAGTAATTCAACTTAATGGTATGTTAGATAGGAATGATTGTGAATTTGTAAAATTGCATTGGGACGGGAGAGAATATCTGTATCATACCGGCGAACTCTTTCCAATATTAATTATTTTTAAAAAGTAACGTTGATCAATAGTTCCTTCATACGTATGGTCATAAGATGACCGAGGTGAGGCTTAGCTCACTTATTTTTCATTGGATCCGAATTTTGAAAGAGATCAAATTCGACAATTGTATATGTCCAATGTTTGACCTATGCTCCAAATTTTTCAAAAAGTTCAAGATATTCGACAATTGATTTTATTATCACATGATCCGAATTCTCTAGAATAAAAAAAATTCGACAATTGTTTATATCATGTGCCTATCACATTTTTATGCGATTCAAAAATTATTTGTGGTACAATTAATATCACAATACCTGTGGGAACTGGAATCTAAGCACCATCCGCCAGAAAATTACCTGATCCCGGGTATATGGGATTATTGCCAAGACAATTGATGTTGGTGGTGATCCAAAAGTGTTCTCTAAATTGTATTTTGTATATAGAAAAATTGTTTGTAAATGTGCTCGTGATTTGTGATTTGGACACTATGTAGAATAGGATTATGGAAAAGTGTGAGTGTGAATTATGATTTGGACATTAAGTAGAATAGGTTTTTATAAGAGTTGGAACATCTGTTTCGGGATTTCATTATAAAGAGCAAGAACACCATGCTTCATGATTCACTAAATTGTATCTAAGGAATTTACTATTTCATTTTCTCTATCATGAAATTCGAGAATCAAATCATTTTTCAAATTCTCATTTTTTATGTCGTTTGACGACCTAGTATTGTTCACTAGATTTTGTAGAGAACATCTTCAAGAAAGCTATCGTTGTGCCTCGACAAGGAGCTAGAGCACAAGAATAATATGTCGCAACGGAAGACGATTGAATTGGAAGTATAATTTTATTTTCATCATGTAATAAGGTATTAAGGTGTTATATGTATATTGGGATAAATGTTGTAATTGGGTAGAATAGTCCATTTCTTATTTATAGATTTAGAATATCCTTTGTCAAGAATGTTATTTATTGTATTAAGAAAGTTGTGACATGTAATACATCTATCCTAAAACCTTACAGACGACAATCGCAAGTATGGATATTGGAGTATTCGTATGTCGTGTAGCCTGGAGATGACATTACGTACTCGGCTTGCCGTATTCCGGAAGCGGGACGTGACAAGCATAATGACGAGCAGGTTGACAATTGACCAACATGAAAAGGTTTGTAAGAAGCTAGAGATCTAATTTACGAAGAAGGGAAAAGGAATTCCTCCCAAAATTTGGAAACGACTGAGCAACATTTTAAACTCTTTTAACATTTTTTAAATACTACTTGAAGTTTCTTAGAATTTTGAGATGTAATGGCCCCTGAACAAATTCTAGTACCACATGTCTATGGCCAACTGAAACTGATCAGGAACACAAAAATTTTGCATAATTTTGAGCATATAATAAAAAAATAATGTAATTTTGAGCATATAATAGAAAAAATAATGTACTGAAATATGAAAAAAAAAAAATAAGTAATGAATACTTGCAGCTACTTTTCTTTCACATACCATACAGGCAGATACTAGGATTCAGTAATGGCATACTACGTATAAGCCCAATAATGTCTGCTACTTAGCGTCTCCTATCTATCTGATATAAAACTTTAGTTCAAATATGTAAACCATTTGTTTGTTTTTCTTCATGTTCTGTGCATGTGTTTTTTTTTTTTCTTCATAATTGGAACTCCATGTATTTTGCTAGTTCGCGAAATATACCATTGCTCAATTTCAAGCAGAAAGACCAGAAAAATCTACTGATCTTCACAAAGCCCAACAAAAACTGTTTGTTTGCTTATCACTGGGACTGAATGTAGCAATCATCATTTCATTCAGGAATTTTATCAAACATATAACTCCCAAAACAAAAATTGTTAAGTTGAAAATAGAACTTTAAATAGGATCTGACCTTGAAATTTTACAGAGAACTTGCCAATAGCGGTAACTCATTGACCCACTTAAACTTCGTGTCGGGGATGACCGGTTGAGCTAGCCGGAGGGCCTGCAGATTCACGGTATTTTCACAAATAATTTCAATGAAAATCTTACCATCAGGCATCAGGCCATGCAATGCCCCAATACCAACATGTAGAATCTTATATTTGTTGCTCTTAATTATCAACTTTATGATAAAATTGTCACTTAATATTTGACAATGCTCAATGTGTTAGATTTATCCATACGTATGCAGTTTTACTAACTTCCAATCAAATTTCCTATGGTATTATGTATCTTACGATACACGAAAGGATATGATAATCAAGTGAACCGATACACGATAAGTATCTTGATCTGATAACCTAGCTAGACACCAGTTCACATACATGAGTTTCTAAATAGAATAAAAAAGAACGGAAAATATTGGCCTGCCATTGTATCCCAGCTGGTTGTAGAGAAAAACTATGAATTGTTTGTCCACGTCCACAATCTATGAATCTTTGGCAAGACTGAATTTTAGATCGAGTAAAAGCATCACGAAGGCACTCATTCACTCTCTGGTGTAAAAGAAAACATATTGAAGTTGGATGCATATTCATACTTTATTGTGAAATTATAAACATGATTAAAGTATGAAAAAATATGTTCATACACAGACAACAGCACCAACCATCACCATCCCCTACACCCCAAAACCCCTGCAGCCCCACAATCGCACCCTCAACCTACACGCAAATTCACATATTCAACTTTGCCAATTGTTCACCATATCCCACTCCAGAGACACAACACTATGCTCACTGCAAACCACACGAACAGCCACCTGACTTGCATCCCCCGCCCTATGAGTGTCATTTTGTTCCTAGGCTAACTTAAGATGATTGTCCCAAATTGTCTAATAACAAGGTGGACCACCTTATGAATGTCCATACATTTCATATGTGATCAAGAGAGTACCAACAAAATCAAACTGCCCAGCTAGGAAGCAGACATTCTAAAATCAATGTTCTGACCACGTCTGTGGCCATGTATCAGACACAACAGGGAGACCGAAAATATACTAAGACATGTCAAATTGAGTCATGTCTCTGTCTCCATATCCATACCTCCTTGTGTCATGCCAGTGCCCGTCTAACATAGCTTCCAAGCATTAGAAAGTTCTCATTCGTGCATCAAGCATCCTCAATATTTCTAGAACTGAAAAGTCAACTACTCAAATGCACTTCAAGACTACATCCTTCCAGGAAACATAAACATAATTGTTACCATAATCATATGAAATACATTGTGAGAAATCAAAATTCGCTTAGATTTTCAAATTTCGTAGAATTGTCCTCTAAAATACATTAGATGAGTTCACATTCGTTCTTCGGCTGATATTTCCCTCGGGCTCCAGCGGCCTGTTTAATAAGGATAACTGTGTGATAAATATGGGAGGTTTCAATTCTCACTGGCCAGACTACAAGCTAGGTTCTAGCTACAAAATTTCGACGTATGGGATTAAGTTGACCCCAATTGGAAAGCAATAAAAAAGAAAAAAATTTGGTCATTCTCTTCTGTTCCACGTCATTGATATGGTTTGATGGAAGAAAGCCTAGGTGATGATGGTTACAATGAATTGCTCAAACTTTACTGCAAACTACTACTTGCCCCGCTATCACTGCTTGAGAGTATAATCAAAGAATTGACTGTATATGAAAGGCCTATCATTCTGTTGTTTTGCATATATAATCACATAATAAGGCTCTTCTCACTGTAGGATTGAAGCTTAGGCAGCCAGAAGAGAGACGACCCAATAACACAGAAACTGAACATTTTTAGACCTAATAGCACAACATAAGATTTGCAGGACAATTGGTTTAACTAGTGCAATGATATGCTTGAAGTATAGCTTCCAGTTTGATGCCAATAATATAATGGAAAACGGCTCAATTTTGATCCCACATACTTTGGTATGTCAGCCAATATCATAACCTCCATGGAAGAAAGGTAAGGGGAAAAAAATCCTTCAGAAATTAGAACAGAGGACAAGATAAAAAAAAAGGTAAAGAATAAACATATATATTTCTGTCCATATTTGTCAAAGTTTATTTACTCTCATCATCATAGTCATCAACAACAAGTTAGCAAGAATTGCGCATCTCAAACTTCACTATCTCAGTTTGATACTATTGACATCTGACTAATTAGTCCGCAATACGAATTTAACCTATTATGCACAAAAATAAAGAACTTTTCTTCTACTTTCATCCACCCAGGGGCATGGTCGGCATGGGCTGAGATGAATTTGACCTTAGTTTCATTTTAGGTAAAGGAATTAATTTAATTTGGGTGTAAATGTATGTTGAGCATGTGCAAATATGGTTCTGGCAGCGTAGCAACAACCATTTTATAAACTTTGGAATGAGGCTCCTGGAAGAAAAGAAAAAAAAAGACGGCAAATACCATTTTATAAACTTTGGATACCAAAATGACAAGGAATAACGTGCGATTGCAGCGGCAAATGAAGACAAAAACTAATGGACAAGTTAAAAGCAGAATACGTAATCCATTTCATATTCCAAAATATAGTTGAAAGCATAACATTTATAAAGAAAGAAATAAAACTAACGACGATCAACAATTTCTTGATCGGGAAAAGAAGAAAGTAACTTTGGGCGGGCCGATGGTATCCTTACCACTTCGACGGTGCTGGAAGTGTGACAGTGGTAGCCTAATTGAACCCTAATCAAAGAGAATAGAGACTGTGAGAAAAGGAAACTCTCAAACCCTAATGAAATCGAAATCAAACCCTAATCAAATCGAGATTGTGAGAGAGGAGGATAGGACGTACCTTCAACTCTTCGCGGGTGATGGAGAGAGCAGCGCGTTGTCTTTGGCGGGCAGATTTGATTAGGGTTTTCAGAGGAACTTGAGAGAGGGAGGGGTTTTCACAGGAACTCCAGGGAGGCTTCTCCATGGCTTTTGATAAGGGCACTCCACATTTTACTCGGGGCTAGCCCATTAGAAATTTACAAAAAATTACAAGTTTGTCATCCTAAAAGTTATTTGGGACTAGCCCAAATTGTTATAATCAGGACTGTCAAAATTTTGACAGTCCTACCACTTTGAAGGACTGTCAAAATTTTGACAGTCCTACAAACAATGAGGACTGTCAACATTTTGACAGTCCTAATTTTAACCCACAGAAAATTTTATATAAAACTAGGACTGTCAGGATTTTGACAGTCCCACAAAAACTACAAATTGTTAGGACTGTCATAATTTTGAAAGTCCCACTAATTTTAACCCACTGAAAATTTTATATAAAACTAGGACTGTCAGGATTTTGACAGTCCCACAAACAATGAGGACTGTCAAAATTTTATATAAAACTAGGACTGTCAGGATTTTGACAGTCCTCATTTTAATTGTCAGAATTTTTTTTTAAGTTTATTTCTATTTAGTTAGTTTTGGATTTTGATTTTTTTTATTTAGTTTAACATCCAAAATAAAATATGTTATCATTGAACCAAAAAAAAAAAAAATCTACCGTACGAATATTACGTCTGTCGTCGATCAGACTTCAAACGGCCATAACTATTTGTTTTCAAATCTTTTTTCGTCACACAATAGGTCGATTTGTATGTTTTCGACGAGAGTAACACAATTCGTGTAGAGAGAATTTTCATCCGAAGTAAGACGTACATATTACAGGCAAAAATATAAAATATAAAACTTTAAAGTATCATAACTTTTGACTGGGAGATCGAAACAAGCTCCAGTTTGAGCCAAAATGACCGTATGGAAAAGTACTTCGGGATAAACCGTTTCATCGTTTGACGGACTTCCCAAATTTTTAGAATCGTAAAAAAACGATGTTTCGACCTCCAAATTTTACTTTTGGTAAAAAAAAAATTTTACAAAATATTTAATGTACCAATAATAAATTTACTATTTTAAATAACAGAATACTTTAACAAATTTTAAGGATGGAAATTTTAAGGATATTTTGAAATTGCCTCCCCCCCCCCCCCCCCCCCACAATTAACAAAAATAAATTAACAGAAAAAAAAATTTAAGACTGTCAAAATTTTGACAGTCCTACCAATGGGAAGGACTGTCAAAATTTTGACAGTCCTAAAAATATATGTTGAATTTTTATTACTTCCAATTGGTAGGACTGTCAAAATTTTGACAGTCCTAAAAATCAACATATATGTCAAATTTTGACAGTTCTTTTATTTTTTTCATTTTCTTTTTTGGTTTTGACGGCGACGACGACGGGAGGCGCGGCGACGGGAGGGCGACGGGAGGCTGCGGTGGAGGACGGGGGAGGAGGCGGAGGAGGACGGCGGGAGGGGGGAGGGCTCCGGTGGGGTGGGGAGGGTTTGGGAGTGTTTGGGAAGAAGGGTTTCAAAGTGGGCTAGTATGAGTAAAATGTTGGGTTAGTATAAGTAAAAGTTCCTCTTTAGTGGGCTAGCCCCAATCCTGGGCTAGCCCCAAGTAAATATGGTAGTGCCCTTATCAAAAGCCTTCTCCATGGAGAAACTTGAGAGAGAGAGAGAGGGGTTTATTTATTTATTTATTTAATATTATAATATTGCTTAGAATCGAATTAAAAAATAGCCCTTTAAGTCATATATATATATATATCATCAATGTATTAATATATAAAAATTTAACTATCGAATATATTTTTTCTGAAAAAAATTAAAAATCACTTGAACATATAACAAAAATAAAATTTTCAATTTAAATTATATTTAAACCAACTGCATAATATTAACTAATTAAACACATATCTAAAATTCAAAAAAAAATTATTTATAACAATTTGTAATTAAAATTTATTCAAATTATATTTAGAACAATATAATTTAATTTAAATTTCTATCTAGTCTTTTAATAATAATATACATTATTTTTTGTATACGTGCAACGCTCGTGAATGTAGGAAGTGCACATTTGGGATGGACCGACTAAACCGACCCGGACCAAAGAGAACCAATCGATTTTAACCTAACCAATGGTCTGATCGGATTGTTCGGCTGGATTTTATTAATTATCGACCAGTTTGGTTCAGTCATGGTTTGATCTTCGAACTGAACCAAACTAAACGCACTATACACGATTTTTTGTAATAATATGAGATTTTATAGCATAGTTATGTAAATTATGACATACCAATTTATCGTGATATGGATCATTTGTTTCTTACAATAATCTTTGTAAAAAAATGAGTTTTGTTTTCCTTAACATTCTTTAATATATGACATGATAATTTGCACTATTGTCTAGTATTATCAGTACTAGTAACGAACACGTGCATTGCATGTGCGTAATTTTTTTTTTATAAATTTAAATATAAAATTATTATAAATAGTGTCGATGTGTGTAAAAAAATTGTTAAAAAAATAAATATGAAAATATTATCATTTCTAGGAATTGAACTCAAGCAACCAAGAAAAATATCTCTTACCTTAACCACTTGAGCTAGAATTGTTCAATTGTAAATAAATAATATTAGGAAGTTAAATAGTTAGTTTTTTTTTAAATAGCTAGTGGATTATTTACATACGTCATAGACGACTCAATTTTGAGCCGTTTTCAAGTCTCATTATAAGAGTAGAGATAAGGAAACACTTTTTTTGATATTGGTCATTTTTTTCTCACATAATTATTTCATTCACATTGTTTAAGAATAATTGTTGTATGATTTAAATCACACAATTTTAACTATCACATATGTTATCTCGTAATGTATGTAAAGAAAAAAAAACCTAAAATTCTTCTAACTACCTGAACATATAACAAATTCTAAAATATTTTTAATATTTAAACTAACTACAATCTATTATCTAACTAAACATATATCCAAAATTATAGAAATATGGTAGTCGACCTCTCCAATTAAAGAGCAAACCAAACGCTATGGGATCGAGGGACGACCATCACTCCCCTCCCCTCCCCCTTCTGGATGACATAGCGAGCTACATACAAAAAGACGATGACCATGTGCGGGTACTCGTCTAATGCCCCTCCAAAACTCAAGTAAAACCGAGATACAATTTTGATCAAACCTTGCTATTAATCAAAAAAAAAATATGTAGAATTAATTCAAATTGGATATTGAATTTGCAATCGTTATAAAACAAACTATTGCGAAATCAAAGCTTGGAACTATTGATTGTTGTTTCAGCAATAGTAATCACAAACGTTTGTCATTTAACAAAAAAATTTGCAAATAGTTAGAAAAAATAGGTTCACAATCAAATTAAAAATAATAAGGCCATCCGCAACAAGTTGCAAAAAGCATTGCATAACTGTTACTAACAATAAGTCTTTTTTGAAGGTTTAAACTAATTGTTGCAAGATACTAAAAAACCTGTAATTGTTAATTAAAACTCTTGCATAACCGTTGCCCATTTAGGTCACTCAAACAACACTTTCATAAAATCGTTGCTTGACCGTTGTAAAAAAGAATAATGTTTAGCAAGCATTTACGAACCGTTGTAAAAGGATTTATGAGACAACCGTTCACTTCTAACTGTTGCAAATAGATTAAATTTGGCAACGATTAATAGAACCGTTATAAGATCGTTGCAAAAAATAGTTTCAGCAACACCCATATAACTGTTGCACAAAAACCGTTGTGAAATAGGGGCAATTCTTGTAGTGGTATTATAATAAGAAAGAGTTAACATATTTATAGTTCTTGTCAGTTTAAATATAATAACCCATCTCTGGGACACACTTCACCCTTGCATTGTTATGCCATGGTCGCTATGGGCACTCAATAGGCAATTTGAGTAATCTAATGAAGAACTTGGTGGATGTTACTGGAACAACTTCATCCACATCACCACTGCAATAACAGTAGAATAAAATTTAAAGTTTACGTTGCAAAATTTGCTCATCTTTTCATACAGGACAACATATTCATGCTTGTATGTGGCTTTGTTGGTAGGTATATCACTTGCCTATATAACATAACTCTTAGTCCACTGTCTAACATGGAATGATAGAATTAATCCAAGACATTGATGTCCAAGAGGAATTATTGATAGAACAGTAGCTCGAGTCTCCCTATTTGGAAGACTCCTTACCTCCCTCACAAACTTGCCTGGAGTGAGTTTAATTTGGCAATTTAGTATTTTCTAGAGAATTCATTGAGACGCATATTAAAGCTGATAATAGACTCACAAACTCATTTCCTAGAGAATTCATTGAAATTTCTTATCGTTTATATATTGAAGCTAATACAACTCGAGATGTTGTCACTATAGTATACCCAACTCATCCACTAAATTTTATTTCTCTATTGCCTAAATTTAGTCCATCCATGTCACGACTCGCACCCGATATAGAGGCACGAGTACGTGGGTACGTCTAGCCTACGCCGCAGCATCGGCGGTAGAACGCTGTCTAGGTCACAATACTAGCTAATCAATCTCACATGAATATTCAACTCCATAAGGAGACACAGATATCACAATATAATATGGAAATACCCAATCACAAAAACTAAAGCACGATAAGATATCGGAGAAAAATAAACGAAATACAACACAAGTCTAAACAACAAAATAGTCTAACCTGTAAACAATAACATCCAAATCTCCAAGTATGCCGGAAACAAGTACTCTAAGTCACAGTCTGAAAAAATATTTTCAGTCAGGATGGAGCGAAGTACAACCCAATAACAGTTCCAGTTAATTGATAAGGACTATAAAACAATAAATAGATGATGTTATATACTGAAAGAAAATAATAAATAGATGCAGTGGCAAATAGCAAAGAGAACATGCAATAGACAATATAGCATAGTCAGTGCATATATATGAAATGAAGAGAAAGAGCTACAATATCATATACAGATGATGTAGTATATGAAACTGAAAGAAGAACTGTAACTATTCTAAGTGTTTGAAATATCAGTCTATCATGTGATCGACTTGGGACAAGATCAGGCATATTACATATGATTAGCTATGATTCATGTAAGGTCAGGCTAACCATCTGGTTAGCTATGATGTGAGTAATGGTCAGGCTAATCATATATAACAGGCTATGAGGCATGTAATGGTCAGGCTGCACCCGACGTGAGGTGTGGGACGAGCTATGATGCATGTAGAGTTGGGTATGATCACATAATCTACTAATATTTCCTCCGTCCCTAACTAGTATAGTGGATCCAACCATGACACGTTACGATACACGATCAAAGTCCAATATATCATGTACAATGTCTAATATCCATGTCGTGTACAATGTCAATACGATAGCCAATGTAATATCTCATGACTGCAGATCCAATCTACATACTAGTCCGTGTAGCACAGTGTCAGAATAAGATATAACATTTCTAAATACTTAAATTATAGAAATTATCAAATAACAAAAATTATCAGAGAATGTACTCGCCTGGGGTCCTGAGCGGGCAATATCAATAGCCTGCTCCTGAAGTCTCGCAGAATGATCCAATGGTCATATATATATAATATAATACAATATAGCATCAGTCGTTACACTAGCACATACGTAACCATAATTACACTGAACTCAGAGGCTACGCTAGGGGTGATACTAGTCAACTAGCAGGGTCAAGTGTGCGTCTAAATGCACGGGTGTCATATCACGACCCGATTCCTTAGAATCGTTGGGGCGTCCCTCGAATCGTGATGCCATGCGGGCCTGGGGTTGCGCCCGCACAAGGCTAAAGTATTTTGCATAGCAAGCACATATTCAGAGTATGCAGATAAATTGAAACTCAAATTTGAAACATGGAAAAGTTCTCTTTATTGATAATGAACATCTATTACAAACTCTTGAACGAGTCAGCTAATATGCCGAACGGCTTACAAAAGAGATGACTCAAAATGAGATAGCAGTCCTGTACATTATATCCCTTTACTAAACTTTAAAAGATATAGACCTCTAGGCTGGAGGACGGCTTTGCCACGGAGCTGCATTTGTGTATGAAGAGTTGCAGCTTCTGGCTTCAAAATGCTTCAAGGGCGCGGTGAAGATGCGCCAACAGCTGGACTGGATCGGGAAGACGACTTCGGCTCCTCGCTCGGTTCGCCTTGGTGCGGAGAACCTGTTTCAACGAGGGTCAGCATGTCAAAATATACTGGTGAAGGCGAGCTAGCCGAACTATACCAATCAACACGTTATTTTAATAAAGCATGCATATTTGTGGGTTTCTATCTTGCCTTAGTTTATTTACAAGTAAGCAGCATATAGAATTTACTGAAATGAACGTGCCACCGTTCGGTGGATTTTACCTGCCCGTCTGAATTACCTGCACAATACTTATCATGCCTTCCCTGCCACGAAGACACAAGTTAGTATGCAACAGGTTTAAATATACAAGATGATCACTGGCTTAGTTGCCATAATGGACGATAGTCTTTGACGAGAATGGCGTGCAACAAAAGTACAAGGGGCGTTGCAAGCCATTCCGCCAAGAACAAGAGACTAAACAATAGGTCTCGCCCGGACCGGATCGATGCCAGTGCCCCAGCATCGTCCGCAAGACCGTTACCCTGTGCACAAGTTGTCCATGATCGAACAATATACAAGTTAACAATCTGTAGTTGAGGCAACAAGAGTACAAGACAAGCAAGTACAAGACAAGCAACTATCTATAATTTATTCCCAAACGAACAAGCATGCAGTTCAGTATCCTTTCATGAAGTTATTGACAAGCATAATAAACCAAGTCTATTCTCTTTTATCTTGGTTTCTTTTATTATTATTTGGTATCGTTTGATCAGGGCAAAGAAGAATGCAGATTATTAGATGTGAAGCTTGGAAGCAGGGCTAGCTAATCGGGTTGGTAGCCACTCACTTAGATTGTTGGAAGGGAGAAGGAAAGAGGCGCTTCACGACTCCGCTCGTAAGCCGTCTACTGCTCGTTCACCTACACACGAGCAGCTCGATTAATACTTCTTCCTCTCTTTCCCATCTCGAAATAGAAGTGCAAGTCAATGAACGAAAATAATGAAAACCATCGAAATCATTCAAGGAAAACAAGCAAATCCCAAAACCAACTCAAAGCACGAAAGCAACAAGCGACATCGAAAATCGAGGCAATAAAAGATAGCAGCGGAGAGGTCCCTC
This sequence comes from Iris macrosiphon, assembly GCA_036927795.1. Classification (NCBI taxonomy): domain Eukaryota; kingdom Viridiplantae; phylum Streptophyta; class Magnoliopsida; order Asparagales; family Iridaceae; genus Iris; species Iris macrosiphon. The sequence goes on along the minus strand of JAYESA010000016.1, from coordinate 14,353,054 downwards.
CTGACTCTGCCGCTAAGTCGATCCTTGGGGCACGGTCCACTGAATATGGGAATCGATTCCGAAGAAACAAATCCATAACGAGGACGAGTTCTTAATTCAATCTATCCCGATCGAACGATACCGTTTGTGTTTCTTAACCACACTCTCCGCACTTGGAGAACAGGGCGCTACATCCTACCCAACTAATTGGAAGTTTTGTCCCGAAACTTAAGAATAGGACCTACCGTTAGGGATTATTGCGTACGGGATGGCGATCATGACTCAAGGAACAATCATGAACAGAATGATCTGATCCGCCACAGGCTAGGCATAATCCAAGTTTCAGGCGACATTTGTCGATTGCATGCCCCGGCTTTTTACAGAAACTACAAGGCTGGTTTGCTTTCTGCTTCCCGCCGACATTGTGACACTTTGCAGCGTTATTTCCTCTCTCGTCGCTTTGGCGTTTGTGACTGGATGTATGCACAGCACCGGCAGGAACGTGAGGATAATGTGGTTCGAGAGATAGGGCGTGATTCATGACTTCACGCATTGTACGATACTGATGAACGGTTACGTGCCCATGAATGGCAGGGCGTAGTCCACCTTCAAACCTTCTTGCTCGACTCGCTGCATCAGATAAATAGGCCCTAGCGAATTTGGAGAGACGGTTGAATTCGACGGAGTACTGCTTAACAGTCATGCTGCCCTGCTTCAGTTGCACGAACTCGTTCTCCATTTGACGTTATACTGGAGGGGGTACAAACTCCTCTTCGAACGTGGCACAAAAAGTCGTCCACGAGATCGCCTCCTCTCCGTGATCAAATTGGAGAGATCGTCGATGCACGTCCCACCAATCGTGCGCGTTGAGGCGGAGCTGTAGTTGCGTGCAGGCGACGCGCTTCTCTTCGGGGACCTCTAGCAGAGCGAAGTGATCTTCAAGTTCGGCCAACCAATCTAGAGCTACGACTGGGTCCTCAGTCCCGTTGAATGGGGTGTTGCAGACTTTCTTGAAGTGGCCAAAGTCGAAGGCAGTCATGTCCCTCGTCCTTGGAATATGCAGCGTCTCTACTTCAAGCACGGGCTGTTCCACCGGAGTCGGCGCTCTTGCCGTGGAATGGTTGGAAGCCAAAGTCTGAACGATCTGTTGCAGGGCATCCACCTGCTTCTGTTGGACTGAGAATCGTGCTTCTATATTGTCTTGAAACTTGAGCTGACTCTCTTCCGCCCGCTTCTCGGCCCGTTCATAGCGAGCCTCGTCCCTTTGTTGGTTTGCCTCCAACATCTGCAACATTCGTTGGACGGGATCGATGCTTGGCACGGCTCGCTGGCTCTCTAAACTTCCCGAAGTACCCGAACTACTCTCTTGTGTTTCGTTCGGTGCTTGCGCTGCAGATTGCGCTAGTGCCATTCCTTCAAAAGAAGGTAAATTACATTAGGATCATAATGTATTATGGACTTATTGCTTGAACGTATCTCATTTTGGCCTAGCGAGTTCAAGAGTTCGCACAGGAATTTGATCGTTAAAGGAACTTTTCCAGCACGAAGTCTAAGGAACTTGAATATGTGCTCTGATACCACTATGTCACGACCCGATTCCTTAGAATCGTTGGGGCGTCCCCCGAATCGTGATGCCGTGCGGGCCTAGGGTTGCGCCCGCACAAGGCTAAAGTATTTTGCATAGCAAGCACATATTCAGAGTAAGCAGATAAATTGAAACACAGATTTGAAATATGGAAAAGTTCTCTTTATTGATAATGAACATCTATTACAAACTCTTGAACGAGTCAGCTAATATGCCGAACGGCTTACAAAAGAGATGACTCAAAATGAGATAGCAGTCCTGTACATTATATCCCTTTACTAAACTTCAAAAGATATAGACCTCCAGGCTGGAGGACGGCTTTGCCACGGAGCTGCATTTGTGTATGAAGAGTTGCAGCTTCTGGCTTCAAAATACTTTAAGGGCGCGGTGAAGATGCGCCAACAGCTGGACTGGACCGGGAATACGACTTCGGCTCCTCGCTCGGTTCGCCTTGGTGCGGAGAACCTGTTTCAACGAGGGTCAGCATGTCAAAACATATTGGTGAAGGCGAGCTAGCCGAACTATACCAATCAACACGTTATTTTAATGAAGCATGCATATTTGTGGGTTTCTATCTTGCCTTAGTTCATTTACAAGTAAGCAGCATATAGAATTTACTGAAATGAACGTGCCACCGTTCGGTGGATTTTACCTGCCCGTCTGAATTACCTGCACAATACTTATCATGCCTTCCCTGCCACGAAGACACAAGTTAGTATGCAACAGGTTTAAATATACAAGATGATCACTGGCTTGGTTGCCATAATGGACGATAGTCTTTGACGAGAATGGCGTGCAACGAAAGTACAAGGGGCATTGCAAGCCATTCTGCCAAGAACAAGAGACTAAACAATAGGTCTCGCCCGGACCGGATCGATGCCAGTGCCCCAGCATCGTCCGCAAGACCGTTACCCTGTGCACAAGTTGTCCATGATCGAACAATATACAAGTTAACAATCTGTAGTTGAGGCAACAAGAGTACAAGACAAGCAAGTACAAGACAAGCATCTATCTATGATTTATTCCCAAACGAACAAGCATGAAGTTCAGTATCCGTTCATGAAGTTATTGACAATCATAATCAACCAAGTCTATTCTCTTTTATCTTGGTTTCTTTTATTATTACTTGGTATCGTTTGATCGGGGCAAAGAAGAATGCAGATTATTAGATATGAAGCTTGGAAGCAGGGCTAGCTAATCGGGTTGGTAGCCACTCACTTAGATTGTTGGAAGGGAGAAGGAAAGAGGCGCTTCACGACTCCGCTCGTAAGCCGCCTACTGCTCGTTCACCTGCACACGAACAACTCGATTAATACTTCTTTCTCTCTTTCCCATCTCGGAATAGAAGTGCAAGTCAATGAACGAAAACAATGAAAACCATCAAAATCGTTCAAGGAAAACAAGCAAATCCCAAAACCAACTCAAAGCACGAAAGCAACAAGCGACATCGAAAACCCAGGCAATAAAAGATAGCAGCGGAGAGGTCCCTCATGACTCTGCCGCTAAGTCGATCCTTGGGGCGCGGTCCACTGAATATGAGAATCGATTCCGAAGAAACAAATCCATAACGAGGACGAGTTCTTAATTCAATCTATCCCGATCGAACGATACCGTTTGTGTTTCTTAACCGCGCTCTCCGCACCGGGAGAACGGGACGCTACATGTCATGTCCTCAATTGCTGTGCATATCAAGACAGTAACTGGCTCTAACACATGTCTAGCCAGTACGTTTGTGTACACAAGACAGTCAATTCACTAATATTCAGGGTCACATAGTCATGTGCAAATACGAAATACCCACTACTAACACTTATGGCCAAACAACATGCATATATTACAGTCATACCTAGTACTAGCATCAATTTTCATAGAATATATATATATATATATATATATATATATATATATATATATATATATATATATATCAACCAATTATTATGCACACATACGCATACTAATTACTAGGTTCACCAACACAGGTCTTGCAATCCTATCAACCAAAACTGTCATGAAGCAGTACGCTAATCCCTAACACTATTCACATATGTACATAAAATCACAAGAGAAGGCAATTCGAACCTTAGCCTTGGCGTGCACGTGCACGAGGGGGTGACGCTGTTGTGGGTTATCTCCGGCTAGGGTGATTCGGCTGTGCACGAGGTTGACGGGATCGTGAAGGCGTCGTGTCGTCGGGTGATCGACGAGATGATGATGATGATGGTGATGATGATAATGATGATGATGATTGCTCGGGAAGTCGGGGAAGTCGCTGCTGCCGGGGTCATGTTCGGTAGAGGAGGCCGGTGGTTAGGAGGAGATAAAGAAGAAGAGGGTGGTCGAGACAGTGGTGATGGTGGTGCGGGTGTCCTCGAGCGGTCGGAGGCTGCTGTGGTCGACGGAGATGGATGGTGGCATTAATGGTGGCGGTGGTATGATCGAGGTGCAGATGGTGGAGGCTGTGGTGGTGTTGCGATGACGAGGTAGTGGTGATGGTGGAGACGACGTGGGGATGGCCGAAGGAAGGTGGTGACTCGCTGCTCGACGGAGTAGGAGGAGATCGGGGTTGAAGTTAACGATGGTGGCATCGTTGTTGTGGAGTTCAGGCGGCTCGGGGTCGGCGGACTGGACTGGGGTGGTTGTGGCGGTCGGTCGAGAACAGAGGAGAAGGAGAAGTCGGGGTCGGGAATGGGTGGTGGCGTGGCCGGGGTAGTCAGTTAAGGGGACGAGTCGGTCGTGGCTGTGGGGGAGATGAAGGGAGAGGTCGTGGTGGAGCTCAGGGAAGGTCGGGTCGAGGTGAAGTCGGGGAGGAGATGATCGTCGTGGGGATTGCGCTCAGGCGGGGATCGACAGGCCCGACGGGATGTCGTGGTCGGCTTGGGTTTCGGCAGGGACTGAGGTTGACGTCGGTGTGGCCGTTGCTCGGCGGCCAGGGAGTCATGGCGGTGTCAGTCGGTGGAGGAGTCGGGCCGGGAAGTCGGGGTCTCGGCGGTCAGGCCGGGGAAGGGGATGAAGTTGATAAAGTTTAGGTTAGGTTTAGGGTTTGTAGTTTTCTTGAGGGATGGTGAGGATGATGTAGAAAATTAATAGGAGGTGTTTTGCATGAAAGAGGAGAGGATGGTGATGCTAGCCTAGGGATTAGGGTCGGCCATGTGCTCATTGGGATGGGGGATGGCTTTTTGGGAAAAGGGGTGAGGTTGAGGGATTATATATAGGATGGTGTGTGTGGTGAGGATGGTGCTTCATTTTGAATGAATGGCCAAGATTTAATATGAAGGAAGGTGCACAAACAAAAGGGGAGAGAGAGAGAGAATGTTGGACCGGTCAATGAGGGAGGGGGTTGGTTCTTCATTGGCCTTGACCAATAGGATGGTGATACCTCATTGCACTTTTGCATAAAAGCTCCCAAAAATTGAAAAATTGCACAAAAGGTGAGAATTTGGATTGAATGAGGAAAAATACCATATTTGGTGTGATGTAATGGTTAAAAAGGGTGTTTGGTGTTTAGTATGAGTCTTGAGGGTGTGAATGAGGATTTGGGTTGGTGTTGGGTCTAGTTTTGGGTTAAGTTGGGTCTTTACACCAATTTAATTAATGGTGTTCTAAGATTAATTGGAAGTACATAGGGTTAAAATTAGGTGGGACACAAGTGTCATGGACATAGAAGACTCAGAATAGAATATTGTCATAATTTGGGTTGCACAAAATGGGTCAAGATTGTCTCTCCAATTTTGATTGGAATGCACAAAGATGCAAAGTCAAATTTATTTAGAATTAAAAATAAACGTCTACGACGAATATTGTGCGATTATAATGAACCACAAGAGAGCATATTTATGAGTTACACAAGGGTCAGAATGTAAGGCTGGCATGTCTAGGACAAGAGTGTAAAATATGTTGGAAGATAAAAGCTAGTGTAGCGCTCCAAATATCGAAGCAACGGTTAGATACAATAATTAAATAAAATCACGGTAATAATTTATAACCTCAATATTTAATTCCCCAAAATGCTAATTAAATCCATAATCCTATAATTTGGTCAGAGGTTCATCTAGTGGGCTTCTAGGTCTATTCTACTAACTCATGCATTAAAGAACACTATATATATATATATATATATATATATATATATATATATATATATATATATATATATACACACATATCATGCAATTATTTCAAATAAATACACACAATACTTATAATAAATAAAAATGACAAAAAATTACCCCTATTTTAGAATGTGGTAGTGACAAGCCTACCCTCCTTAGAAAAATTTTGTCCTCAAAATTTAAGATCCTCAATAGTTATATTTATTTATTTATCTATTTATTTATTTATTACCATCAAAATTTAAGTTCATCAACCATATAATCATGAAGTAAATCCATATTGTTATTTCACAAAATTTTTAAAATTCTATAAATATCATATTCCTAAAAATCTTCAAATTTAAAAATCAAATTCTATTATTATCACAACCTCCTCCAAAATTTAAGTTAATAACTAAATACTCAAAAAGAAATTTAGTGTCCAATCCTTTAAATTAAATCCAATCAATGCATATTTATAAAATTTAAAATCTCATCTCAAAAATTTTTGAATTCAAACTCTAATCCAGTAGTGATCTTATTCCTCGATTTCTTTTTTCACACAATACTCAAACAATGTAATACTTATAAAATCTTTAAATACAACATTCAAAATATAAATTTTTAAATTTATATCTTGCAGTCAAATAAATATAATAATAATCTTCTTAAATTCCTCAAATTTTAATGACAAATTTAATCATATCATAATCTTCATAAAAATCAATGATTTAACAAAATTGTTAATTCTGCCATATTAAATTCTCAACTCTTTATTTAAATTAATGTTTATCCTCAAAATTTAAGGCATCTTGTCTCTCTGTCCAGTCATAACTTCTTAATTAATTCTTCACTACGGTCAAACCCCAATAATCAAAGTCTAAGAAAATCCTACCTACAGTCATACAACATGCAATCTAAAGAAAATATGCATGGTTATGGTCTATTTTGTCATGGTATTGCAGTCTCTGTCAGGGTGCACTACTAACTATATTCTAGCAAGAAAATTACTGATACAAGCTACGGTACTAAGAAATCAATCAATCAATCAAATAGATGAAAAAGGAACAGAAGAAAAGAAAAGAACAAAACCTGCTAACACATTACCTGGACATCTTCATCCTCTAACATACACTTAATTCTGGCACATTCACTTACTAATTCCTATCCCTATACACTGATACCCATATCAACTAATCATTAGTCCACAAGATATTCATGGATACATCCACATTGCACACACCTGTCTATTGATACCAAAATCTGATACCAAGAACCTCTAACATAACCATAGGTCAAATGATGCATCCAAAGTTTGATACCTCTATCCCTTTGGTACCACTGTTTCTACTACAAGCACACCCACTGCTAGCTCTCTTACCTACTGCAATTGCTTATACTAGTTGTTCTTATCACTTAAGTGCACACCAAGTGCAACACATCACACTAAGTACTACTCCCTCTAATACACTCTAGATGGACACCCAAATCAGTTTGCAGTGCCATCTCAGGTATGCTCAAGCCAACAGATCCTTACACATGCACATCATCCACTCATATACTAATGCACATTTCTAACCCGTATCTATCTAAGTATACATATATATACTCATAGTCTCTAACACTCAAGGTACACACAAATACCCCAATTGTCTATAACCCTCAACTGTGTACTGAACTTTGCTCTGTCTGGATTACTTATACTATTACTTCCAAATAATTTTCTATCCATATAAACTGATACACCAATCTAATATTATCACACGAGATACTTACTGTTACTAGTACATTTATCAACTAATCCTTGATATAGAAACACTAGCACTCTTGGTATAGTAACACTAGCTTCCTCATTAGATCACCTCATCACACTCACTAAAACTCATGATCTCTTGCACTTTCTATAATACACATATTTTACTTCACTCTCAAAGGCAGGCATATGGTTCCATATTTGATTGATGTATAAGTATCTCCCTTAACCTTTTACAGACTAATACACTAATCAGTGATACACTTCATACCTTCCATGACCAATCTTGATATTTCTCAACCCATGACACACTATTAAAATTTTCTAATACTCATACTTCCACTTTCATGGACTTCCACACTGACACTCAACACCCACTGTGCATCCTGCACATAATTTCTAGATACTCTTCCATCTATTGCTTCCAATCCATCACTGGCCTCAATATCAGGTGATACATCCATCACTAGTTATATACCGGTACACTCATATCTAATCACATCAAGGCCCTACTTTTATCTATAACACAAGTCTTACTACTTAGCATAATGTATTCTTATTCCCTCACACTCTCTTATACACTTATGGGTATCCTCCTACTATGGCACACTCATTAATTCCCTTTATGCATATGCATTTTTTTACTCTTGACACACCCAAGTATCAACTCTCAAATTGAATATCATGCTCCATTAATTTTTAACACAATTTTTTTGATACTTAATTGTTTACATGGATCACCCAACTATATAAATTCATGACTATCCAGGACTGGCATGCTGACTCTGATACTAACTCCTGGAACCCTCATTGATACTCTTTACCCCCTTCTACCTATAGTACTAATACTGTCACGTCCTAGTCCCAAAATACGTAGGACTAGGACACGTAAGTATGCCAGTCGTGCGTATATGGCAACTCCAATATATGGATACCATAATACACACGTATGCTGTAATATGAATAAAACCCACATGTGGTATATATTTATTGTCACAAGTCACATAAATAATAATCTCATCCACACAACAAGTCGTAGAAAGGAATATAACTAAACTAGAATAAAGTGTCTGAATAATCCATAAATGATAGTTGGGTGGAGACAAATCTACTACAAATGACTATATCAAAACTAAAATGAGAGAAAAGAGTAAAATCACCAATATAAAATAAGGTGACGATAAAAGTGTCAGCTAAAAGATCCAGCACTAGAGATAATCAATGATGCTCAGTGGGTAAGGTCTACTCGGCAGAAGGTAATACGTCAGGTCCAGGTCCGTACTACTGCGGATACTCACGGTCGTCTATACCTGACAATGGACCAGGTCCTCAGAGGGACATAACAAGATACATAGAAGCAAGCCAATTGAATACAGTAAACATGCATAATATTTGAAAATAAATAAGTACGCTGTATAAGACAATCTATATAAATGCAAATGAGGACAACTTTTCGATGTATGGGCAGGGGTAGGCTACTCGATCTAAGCCTCACAACTCACACGCCCGTCAGGTAACATCAAAAATCATCATACCTCGGGGGTAGCGACCAGCGCGACTCTACATAAATCGATATACCTCGGGGGTAGCGACCAGCGCGACACACGCCCGTAGTGCGAGCTATATACTACGGTTTACTAGAGTGGTTATAGCCCATACGCCTAATAATTGTCCTCTCATGATACTAGGTGTCCAGTATGTGTCAACATATCTAATATATAGTAATGACTGAACGAAACTACACATACAATGAATATACAAAAATATAAATATAAATAGCATACAAAGTACTGTAACAATTTGGCAAGGTATACTTGCCTGGCAAGAAGCTATGTAGTCCCAATATCCTGCTCCGAAAGTCGCATATAAAAATCTAATGTCCTCGGGGTCAGTGTGCACAGGCATGGGAATTGGGGGTGACTGCTGCGGGTTGACTACGGTGAGGGTAACGGGTCTACGATGGCGACGACAGTGATGATTACGAGGGTGATGATGATGATGATGATAATTAGGATTAGGGTGGCGATTGGGTCAATGATTAGGGTGATAGTGGTGATGATTATGATGATGATTACGTGATGGTGGTGACGATAATAGGGTGATGGTGATGATGTGGATAATAATGGGGATGATGGTGATGACGAGGATGATGATGTGGATGATGGTGATAACGAGGACGATGATGTGGATGATTAGGGTTAAGGTATTGGTGATGATGATGATGATTGTAATGGTGTTAATAGCAATGGTGGTGGTGATGATAATGTATGGTGGTGACGTTGATGATCATGATGATGGGGATGATGTGGGTGTTGAGGGTGCTACTGTTCCGGCCAGGGGAGGTCCGGCCAGTGGGGGGAGGTTCGACCAGAAGGAAGAGGAGGAGCTCAGGGCGGTGCTGGGTCATGCTCCGAGAGGAAGGAGAGGACAGGGAAGAGGAGGGGTTCATGGTGGTGCTAGTGGTGGTGCAGTGGCGGTGCTGGTGGTGTGGGGTGCTGCCGGCGGAGGTCGTGGCGTCGAGGAGCGGAGGAGAAGGGGGAGGAGACGAGATGGAGAAGGCTGGGGTGGCTCGATGAGGTGGTTCACCAGAGATGGAGGTGGAGTTCTGAGATGGGAGGAAGGTTGTCGAGGAGTCCAGCGGGGTCGGGTCGGGTCGGCTTCGGCGTCGGTACAGCGGCTCTCAGACGGCGCTGGAGGAGAACGGGGAGGTACATCGGTTCTGACGGGGTCTCCGACGGTCGGGGGCGATGCTGCTGGGTCTGCTCCGGTGTGATGGCTCGTCGGAGGGAGGTCGAAGAAGAAGAACAGTAGATGGGGACATGGGGATGTCGGCTAGGGATTGGTTAGGTTTAGGTATTTTGGAAAAATAAAGAAAGGAAGGGAAAAAGTTGTTTATATACATGAAATTTGGGTTTGGGGGTTTGACCTAGGACAATGTGGGCTTGGTCAACTCTTCTTGGAGTGGGCCTTGATCTTACATGAGGATGTTGGGGCTATAAATTACATTGTTTAAATGCAAGGATAGATTTAAAATAAAGGGGGTGATGTTGCGCGTTGCACATTCCGAAAATTATGAAAAAATTCCTACGAAGAAAAAAGTTGGATTTCTTCATGTATTGTCCAATGGTGTTGACACCTTAATGCATTTTTGCATAAAAGTGCCCAATAATTAGAAAATTACACAAAGATAAAAATTGAATTAATTTAATTAAAATTAATGCACAAGGTGTTTTGGAATTAATTAGAAGTAAATGGGGATAGAATTAGGTGGGACACAGGTGTCATGGACGTAGAGGATTCAGTGTAGAATATTATCTTAATTTTGGTTGCATAAAACGGTTCAAGATTGTGTCTCCAATTTTGATTGGAACGCACAAGGGTACAAAGTTTGAATTTATTTAGAATTAATTATAAACGTCCGCGATGAATATTGTGCGACTAAAATGTAGCACATAAAAGCAGAATTCTAAGTTACACTGAGGTCAGAATAGAAGGCGGTCATGTCTAGGGCAAGGGTGTAAAATTTGTAGGAAGGCAGTGGCTAGTGTAGTGCTCCAATTATCGAAGCAACGGTAAGGTGCACTATGTGATATAAATATTGCAAAATTAAAATAAATACCGTGTTCTATTTCTATTTGGGTTCAAACTAGCCCTAGTCTCTCTATCTAAGTCAAGTTAGCCTAATTTTGGGTGAGGAGGTTTACAATCTACCCAACTTAAAATAATTTTGTCCTCGAAATTTTAACAAGGTATGGTTTCTCTTTATCTAATCTCACTTGGTCACAGTTTAAAAGAATTCACCTCAAGTTGACAATACGGTTTCTACCCAACTTAGAATTTATCCATCTATCATCTAAGGCTATATATCTAAGAAAGCTATGCCTTAAATTATTTAATCATGTTATTTCATCCTCAAAGTTTTAACACCAATATATCATCTATGATATGCCCTTAATCAATAATAAAAGAGAGTCACCAAGCCATATGATTAGGCTATGGGGTATATCTAGTACTTATTAGTGTATCAACTTATACCCGGCACGAGCGTTCATCTTTCCGGAATAAGGGAAGACGAAAAGCAATAATAAAGAGTTCAAGGGGGAGGTCATAGGATAGAAGTATGGGGATCAAGGCGCTTAAAGAATTCAATGAGAATTGTCAAGGCAGTTATGGATTGAAATCCTATTTGGTAGTTTCTTATTCGCATGCTCGTATCAGTACAGTTATCTAACCGATACGATATGCTCAGATATATCTAGAGGGCAAGTATATTCGTCTACTAGTCAACTATATATCTCAATCCACGTAAAGTAGTATTACGAAGGGCGAACCAAATGTACTAAGGTTAGCTAGACCTTAATACACTGATTCTGATTAGACAATGTATTAGTAGGCATCCCCAATAATACATATATCATGATCATGCTCGATAAAAGAATAAGCTTGCAAAACTAGGCTATAAAATAACAGCATAAGTCAAGTTAGTTTAGAAAATAATAAATACGCTAGATTATGATGAAAGAAGGTGCAAACTAATTAAAGTTCACAAGAAGGTGAGACTCTACAGTCTCTACAGTTGTCATACTAGCTCCTTGTCTAAGTTGCTAGTCGACCAAATAGGGGTATAGACCTCTACTTTCTACAGTCTGAATGAACACTATCTTCTTATGCAAGTCTAAAGTTGTGTCATTCTATTGTACTTCATCAATGGGTCAATAGGACTATGTGATACTATGTTATGAGACATACTACCCAACTTAAAAGAATTACTAATACTGTACTGCCTTAAGGTTACAGTAAAAACTCCTGTTAAGGTCTATGAGAAAGGGTCTTGGTACTTATTAAGGTATCCTATTACAAAACTCCATAGGTAATGGTCATCTCAGGTCTTAATCACAGTGTTTATAGAACAAGTGTCAATAATAAAATGGAAAAGTTACTGGCCTTCAGGGGAAAGAGGACATGACTCATATCGAGGTGGGGGTAAAAATTACGTGATCTCCAACTAGAGGATATCACAATCTAATGAACAACTCAACTACCAGGTTCTAACTACAAGGAACATAATTTCAAAATTTAATATTACAACTATAACCCTAGCAAGCTATATATCCTAACATAAGGCATTCACTTGGTCCTACAATCAGAAAGGTCAGGCAGCATGAATTAAAAAAATAAGAGGAAAAATTCAGTCGTCGTACTAATAGCGACTGTCAAGGTTTCAGAGGAACGAGATATGAAATTAAAATAGAGAGAAAATAATATCATGGTTTCCTAAGGGAAGATGCTATGCTAATCTCTGTGTTCAAGGTATGATCTAGGAAAGTATTCGTTTCATTGCTCTTGGCTTCCTAAGATATTGTCTTGCTAGTTATCAAGACAAGAATCTATATATATATAGTTTTATAATACTAACTCACTATAAAAGTTAGGTTTGGTCCTAATATTCCACCTTGGATTTCTATTAGTCCCTCAATACAAGGGTCAAATGATATGGCTAAATTTCTAACTAAATCTAGTAGTGTCTATACTACTCTTAAGTCATTCATAAATATCTCAAGGAATAATGGTAGACCAATCTATAGATAAGGAATGCTAGGGCTCACTAGATATTCTAACTTAGTGATGTGTCAATACTCTATTTATATTCTTAGTAGGTGTGTTACCCTAATTATTATTCTAACAACAAGGTTCCTATGTTCTAGGAGAAGGCTATACTCAAGGGCTATTTGGGAAGCACAGGAATCAAGCAGGATGCGATTATTTAGATAAAACAGATGGAAAGAAAGATAAGTCATAGTCACTTGTGGATGAGATCCTATACTGTAATCCTAGTGCAGGCTTGCTCGGTACAGTAACGTAACCGAGACAATATGCTCTCGACCTGCATGGGCCACCACAAAAATATATCATGCCCCAGTCCCAAAATACGTAGGACTAGGACACGTAAGCATGCCAACCGTGCGTATATGGCAACTCCAATATATGGATACCATAATACACACGTACGCTGTAATATGAATAAAACCCACATGTGGTATATATTTATTGTCACAAGTTACATAAATACTAATCTTATCCACACAATTAGTCGCAGAAAGGAATATAACTAAACTAGAATAATGTGCCTGAATAATCTATAAATGATAGTCGGGTGGAGACAAATCCACTACCAATGACTATATCAAAACTAAAATGAGAGAAAAGAGTAAAATCACCAATATAAAATAAGGTGACGATAAAAGTGTCAGCTAAAAGATCCAGCGCTAGAGATAATCAATGATGCTCAGTGGGTAAGGTCTACTCGGCAGAAGGTAATGCATCAGGTATGGGTCCGTACTCCTGCGGATACTCACGGTCGTCTATACCTGGCAAGGGACCAGGTCCTAAGAGGGACATAACAAGATACATAGAAGCAAGCCAATTGAATACAGTAAACATGCATAATGTTTAAAAATAAATAAGTGCGCTGTATAAGATAATCTATATGAATGCAAATGAGGACAACTTTTTGATGTATGAGCAGGGGTAGGCTACTCGATCTAAGCCTCACAACTCACACATCCGTCAGGGGACATCATAAATCGTCATACCTCTAGGGTAGCGACCAACGCGACTCTACAGAAATTGACATACTTCGGGGGTAGCGACCAGCGCGACACACGCCCGTAGTGCGAGCTATATACTACGGTTTACCAGAGTGGTTATAGCCCATACGCCTAATGATTGTCCTTTCATGATACTAGGTGTCCAGTGTGTGTCAACATATCTAATATATAGTAATGGCTGAACGAAACTACACATGCAATAAATATACAAAAATATAAATATAAATAGCATACAAAGTACTGTAACAATTTGGCAAAGTATACTTGCCTGGCAAGAAGCTATATAGTCCCAATATCCCGTTCTGAAAGTCGCGTATAAAAATCCAATGTCCTCGGGGTCAGTGTGAACAGGCACGAGAATTGGGGGTGACTGCTGCGGGTTGACTACGGCGAGGGTGACGGGTCTACAATGGCGATGACAGTGATGATTACGAGGGTGATGATGATGATAATTAGGATTAGGGTAGCAATTAGGTCAATGATTAGGGTGATAGTGGTGATGATTATGATGGTGATTATGTGATGGTGGTGAGATAATAGGGTGATGGTGATGATGTGGATAATGATGGGGATGATAGTGATGACGAGGACGATGATGTAGATGATTAGGGTTAAGGTATTGGTGATGATGATGATGATTGTAATGGTATTAATAGCAATGGTGGTGGTGATGATAATGTATGGTGGTGATGTTGATGATCATGATGATGGGGATGATGTGGGTGTTGAGGGTTCTACTGTTCCGGCCAGGGGAGGTCCGGCCAGTGGAGGGAAGGTTCGACCAGAAGGAAGAGGAGGAGAGGAGGAGCTCAGGGCGGAGCTGGGTCGTGCTCCGGCAGGAAAGAGAGGACAAGGAAGGTGAGGGGTTCGTGGTGGTGCTGGTGGTGGTGCAGTGGTGGTGCTGGTAGTGTGGGGTGCTGCCGGCGGAGGTCGTGGCGTCGAGGAGCGGAGGAGAAGGGGGAGGAGACCGGATGGAGAAGGCTGGGGTGGCTCGATGATGTGGTTCACCAGAGATGGAGGTAGAGTTCTGAGATGGGAGGAAGGTTGTCGAGGAGTCCAATGGGATCGGGTCGGCTCCGACGTCGGTACAGCGGCTCTCAGGCGGCGCTGGAGGAGAACGGGGAGGTGCAGCGGTTCTGACGGGGTCTCCGACGGTCGGGGGCGATGCTGCTGGGTCTACTACGGTAGGATGGCTCGCCGGAGGTAGGTCGGGGAAGAAGAACAGTAGATGGGCACATGGGGATATCGGCTAGGGATTGGTTAGGTTTAGGTATTTTGGGAAAATAAAGAAAGGAAGGGAAAAAGTTGTTTATATACATGAAATTTGGGTTTGGGGATTTGACCTAGGACAATGTGGGCTTGGTCAACTCTCCTTCGAGTGGGCCTTGGTCTTACATGAGGATGTTGGGGCTATAAATTACACTGTTTAAATACAAGGATTGGTTTAAAATAAAGGGGACGATGTTGCGCGTTGCACATTCCAAAAATTATAAAAAAATTCCTATGAAGAAAAAATTTGGATTTCTTCATGTATTGTCCATTGGTGTGGACACCTTAATGCATTTTTGCATAAAAGCGCCCAATAATTAGAAAATTGTACAAAGATAGAAATTGAATTAATTTAATTAAAATTAATGCGTATGGTGTTCTGGAATTAATTAGAAGTACATAGGAATAGAATTAGGTGGGACACAAGTGTCATGGACGTAGAGGATTCTGTGTAGAATATTATCTTATTTTTGGTTGCACAAAATGGTTCAAGATTGTGTCTCCAATTTTGATTGGAACATACAATGGTACAAAGTTTGAATTTATTTAGAATTAATTATAAACGTCTGCGACGAATATTGTGCGACTAAAATGTAGCATAAGAAAGCAGAATTATAAGTTACACCGAGGTCAAAATAGAAGGCGGTCATGTCTAGGGCAAGAGTGTAAAATTTGTAGGAAGGCAGTGGCTAGTGTATTGCTCCAATTATCGAAGCAACGGTAAGGTGCACTATGTGATATAAATATTGCAAAATTAAAATAAATACCATGTTCTATTTCTATTTGGGTTCAAACTTGCCCTAGTCTCTCTATCTAAGTCAAGTAGACCTAATTTTGGGTGATGGAGTTTACAAATACTAACTATAATGACACATATCATAGAACTATTGCTACAAGGTATTACACTACGGTTTATCTCTAAATTGATGCCTATTGCTCACATGTCCAACCAAGAAACACTTACAGACTCACAAGCCACACTCAGTCAATACTGATACAAGGCACAGACCTAATTGCAAGTCACCAATTATTACACTAACGGGGATCCTTAAAGAAATAAAGCTCAAAAGGAACTAGACTCAGGACTGAAGGTATCTCTACTGCTAGCAAAGAAAATGATGGAACAAGGTCCTATAATAACAGAAGTAGATAAGTATTGAGATGATACTTTAAGAAACAATTTAAGATACAATCTAATAATCATACACGTCTGTCCAAAATCATGACACTCAGAATCCTCGTCACGCCAGTGAGCATAGCTGCGATAAACGATAGATTCGATAACTTAGGTTTGCAACTCTATAATCATGTCGTCTAGAATCCTTGCTGTGACGACTAGTATAGATGCGAGAAATTATAAATCTCATAACCAAGATATATATATCCGAAGTCAGGTACCTATGTTTTCGACACGCCATCTAATATGGCTGCGATAAATTCTAGGCTCCATAACCAAAGCAAATACTTTACCTTTCTCACTGTCCTCATCAACATATGTCATCAGATAATACCATAATTTTAGTCTATAAAGTTTATCTCGATATAAAATCAAACTTAACAATGACACTAAGAATTAAATTTAACAACTGACCAACAAGAATCAAATTCAATAACAACAAGCGAAAGCGGACGGGAACAAGGTAAAAGATTTAAATTGGAAATTATAATAAGATTCTCAAGGGTTGTTCCAGGAATCTCTCAAAAATTTGTGATTGAGTATCCTCTCTCATCCTAGTATCCTATTTCCTATATCCTATTGCAGGCACGCAGTAGTACAACTAAGACGTCGTACTACCACGATATCGCACAACTTGCGAAGTCTGACCTGCATGAGCCACCACTAAAAATATGTCATGACCCGCACCCGATATAGGGGCACAAGTACGTGGGTACATCCAGCCTATGCCGCAATATCGACGGTAGAACGCTGTCTAGGTCATAATACTAGCTAATCAATCTCACATGAATATCCAACTCTATAAGGAGACACAGATATCATAATATAATATGGAAATACTCAATCATAGAAACTAAAGCATGATAAGATATCGGAGAAAAATAAACGAAATATAACACAAGTCTAAACAATAAAATAGTCTAACCTGCAAACAATAACATCGAAATCTCCAAGTATGCCAGAAACAAGTCCTCTAAGTCACAGTCTGGAAAAATATTTTCAGTCAGGATGGAGCGAAGTACAATCCAATAACAGTTCCAGTTAATTGATAAGGACTATAAAATAATAAATAGATGATGCTATATACTGAAAGAAAATAACAAATAGATGTAGTAGCAAATAGTAAAGAGAACAGGCAATAGACAATATGGCATAGTCAGTACATACATATAAAATGAAGAGAAAGAGCTACATTATCATATACAGGTGATGTAGTATATAAAACTAAAATGAAGAACTATAACTATTCTAAGTGTTTAAAATACCAGTCTATCATGTGATCGACTTGGGACAAGATCAGGCATGTTACATATGATTAGCTATGATTCATGTAAGGTCAGGCTAACCATCTGGTTAGCTATGATGCGAGTAATGGTCAGGCTAATCATATATAATAGGCTATGAGACATGTAATGGTCAGGCTGTACCCGACGTGAGGTGTGGGGTGAGCTATGATGCATGTAGAGTTGGGTATGATCACATAATCTACTAATATTTCCTCCTCCCCCAACTAGTACAGTGGATCCAACCATGACACATTACGATACACGATCAAAGTCCAATATATCATGACCAATGTCTAATATCCATGTCATGTACAATGTTAATACGATAGCCAATGTAACATCTAATGACTGCAGATCCAATCTACATACTAGTCCGTGTAGCACAGTGTCAGAATCAGATGTAACATTTCTAAATACTTGAATTATAAAAATTATCAAATAACGAAAATTATCAGAGAATGTACTCGCTTGGGGTCCTGAGCGGGCAATACCAATAGCCTGCTCCCGAAGTCTCGCAGAACGATCCAAAGGTTATATATATATATATATATATATATATATATATATATATATATATATATATAAAATATAATACAATATAGCATCAGTTGTTATACTAGCATATACACAACCATAATTATACTGAACTCAGAGGCTACGCTAGGGGTGATACTAGTCAACTAGCAAGGTCAAGTGTGCATCTAAATGCACGGGTGTCATGTCCTCAATTGCTGTGCATAATATCAAGACAGTAACTGGCACTAACACATGTCTATCCAGTACGTTTGTGTACACAAGGTAGTCAATTCACTAATATTCAGGGTCACATAGTCATGTGCAAATACAGAATACCCACTACTAACACTTATGGCCATACAACATGTATATATTACAGTCGTACCTAGTACTAGCATCAATTTTTATGGAATATATATATATATATATATATATATATATATATATATATATATCAACTAATTATTATGCACACATGCGCATACTAATTACTAGGTTCACCAATATAGGTCTTGCAATCCTATCAACCAAAACTGTCATGAAGCAGTACGCTAATCCCTAACACTATTCATACATGTACATAAAATCATAAGAGAAGGTAATTCGAACCTTGGCCTTGGCGTGCACGTACACGAGGGGGTAACGCTGCTGTGGGTCATCTCCGGCTAGGGTGATTCGGCTGTGCACGAGGTTGACGGGATCGTGAAGGCATCGTGTCGTCGGGGTGATCGACGGGATGATGATGATGATGGTGATAATGATGATGGTGATGATGAGTGCTCGGGAAGTCGGGGTAGTCGTTGCTGTCGGGGCCGTGCTCGGCGGAGGAGGCCGACGGTTAGGAGGAGATGAAGAAGAAGAGGGTGGTCGAGACAGTGGTAATGGTGGTGCGGGTGTCCTCGGGCGGTCGGAGGCTGCTGTGGTCGACGGAGATGGATGGTAGTATTAATGGTGGCGGTGGT
This sequence comes from Iris macrosiphon, assembly GCA_036927795.1. Taxonomy (NCBI): domain Eukaryota; kingdom Viridiplantae; phylum Streptophyta; class Magnoliopsida; order Asparagales; family Iridaceae; genus Iris; species Iris macrosiphon. The sequence continues at coordinate 14,333,828 of JAYESA010000016.1, read as the reverse complement.
GTGATCGAGGTGCAGATGGTGGAGGCTGTGGTGGTGCTGCGATGACGAGGTAGTGGTGATGGTGGAGACGACGCGGGAATGGCTAGAGGAAGGTGGTGACTCGCTGCTCGACGGACGAGAAGGAGATCGGGGTTAAAGTTAACGATGGTGGCATCGTTGCTGTGGAGTTCAGGCGGCTTGGGGTTGGCGGACTGGACTGGGATGGTTGTGGCGGTCGGTCGGGAATGGAGGAGAAGGAGAAGTCAGGGTCGGGAATGGGTGGTGGCGTGGCTGGGGTAGTCGGTTACGGGGATGAGTCGGTCGTGGCTGTGGGGGAGATGAAGGGAGAGGTCGTGGTGGTGGAGGAGCTCAGGGACGGTCGGGTCAAGGTGAATTCGGGGAGAAGATGATCGTCGTGGGGGACTACGCTCAGGCGGGGGTCGACAGGCCCGGCGGGATGTCATGGTCTGCTTGGGCTCCGACGGGGACTGAGGTTGACGTCGGTGTGGCCACTGCTCTGAGGTCAGGGAGTCATGGCAGTGTCAGTCGGCGGAGGAGTCGGGCCAGGAAGTCGGGGTCTCGGCGGTCAGGCCGGGAAAGGGGATAAAGTTTAGGTTTGGTTTAGGGTTTGTAGTTTTCTTGAGGGATGGTGAGGATGATGTAGAAAATTAATGGGGAGGTATTTTACATGAGGGAGGAGAGGATAGTGATGCTAGCCTAGGGATTAGGGCCGGCCATGTGCTCATTGTAATGGGGGATGGCTTTTTGGGAAAAGGGGTGAGGTTGAGGGATTATATATAGGATGGTGTGTGTGGTGAGGATGGTGCTTCATTTTGAATGAATGGCCAAGATTTAATATGAAGGAAGGTGAACAAACAAAAAAGAAGAGAGAGAGTGTGTTGGACCGGTCATTGAGGGAGGGGGTTGGTTCTTCATTGGCCTTGACCAATATGATGGTGACACCTCATTGCACTTTTGCATAAAAGCCCCCCAAAATTGGAAAATTGCACAAAAGGTGAGAATTTATATTGAATGAGGGAAAACACCATATTTGGTGTGCTGTAATGGTTAAAAAGGGTGTGTAGTGTTTAGTATGAGTCTTGAGGGTGTGAATGGGGGTTTGGGTTGGTGTTGGATCTAGTTTTGGGTTAAGTTGGGTGTTTACACCAATTTAATTAAAATTAATGTAAATAGTGTTCTAAGATTAATTGGAAGTACATAGGGTTAGAATTAGGTGGGACACAATTATCATTGACGTAGAAGACTCAAAATAGAATATTGTTATAATTTGGGTTGCACAAAATGGGTCAAGATTGTTTCTCCAATTTTGATTGGAACGTACAAAGATATAAAGTCAAATTTATTTGGAATTAAAGATAAATGTCTGCGACGAATATTGTGCGACTAGAATGAAGCACAAAAGAGCATATTTATGAGTTATACAAGGGTCAGAATGGAAGGCTGGCATCTCTAGGACAAGGGTGTAAAATATGTTGGAAGACAAAAGCTAGTCTAATGCTCCAAATATCGAAGCAACGGTAAGGTACAATAATTAAATAAAATCACGGTAATAATTTATAACCTCAATATTTAATTCCCCAAAATGCTAATTAAATCCATAATCCTATAATTTGGTCAGAGGTTCATCTAGTAGGGCTTCTAGGTCTAGTCTACTAACTCATACATTAAAGAACACTAATATATATATATATATATATATATATATATATATATATATAGACACACATATCTTGCAATTATTTAAAATAAATACACACAATACTTATAATAAATAAAAATGACAAAAAAATTACCCTATTTTAGAATGTGGTAGTGACAATCCAAATGCTTGGTCTGATCCAAGTCAAAGTTGTGCACATATGCGAAACTCAAAGTTGTGCACATGTGCCTACAGGTAGAAAACCTCCTCCGATATTTGTAAAACAGATATATATTGGCCACATACTTTCTTCCAAATACTGGTGAGTTTCGTCTGTTATACCAATGGACCCAATTGTCGTATACTAACAATATTAGACACCTTAGTCATTAGTGATTTATTAATCTTATACTAAGTATGATATGTACATGATTAGTATTTAATATATTTTTAAATATTAAGTTTAAGCCTAATTTACTTATTTTTATTTAATATATTACTTGCCAATATACCAGCTTGTATAAACAGAAATCCAGTCTACACTGGTACCTGAGGGTACTAGCATGCCCATATAGAAGTGAACTAAGAACCTCTATATAGAGAGTCTACATAACGTTTTCCAAGTTATCAACCAGTCATGATAGAAGTGTAAGACCTCCCAAACAATTCTAGGTCCAACAATAACTAAAATTGCCAGAAAGAGAGTTAGGACTGTCATATGGACTAGATCATCTAAAGCAAGTCTTCCTGACTCAAAGACAGACATATGTACTTCTCATAAGACATCCTGGGGTAACTATTTCCTCTGTATCCTATTGTTTCTATGTAAACAAATGTAATGCCCTGCTCCAAACGGTTACTTATGGAATACTTCGCTGCTTCGACTCGGTTGAGAATCGAGTCTCGGGGAAACCTTACCGCCAAATCAACACGGACAAAGTGCAATGAACCCTTCGAATTAATCGAATGGCTTCTATTGAAATGAGTCCAAGAGTTTTCGTTGGTTGCTTTGCTTTTTGGTTTTGTGTTGCTTTGTGTTTTGAGTTGCTTTCGATGACTTGGTTTTCATGATTTCGCCTTCTCGCTTGTGCTTTCTTTTCGAATCGTAAGGGAAAGAGATCGAAGTATGCTAATCAAGTATTGTTGCATTTTCAGGACGCATAACCAAAGAGTGAACGTCGCTTAAGGCTTCCCCATCCTCTCGTTCGATTCATTCGGTGAGTGGCTTAGGCCCTTCGATGAATCCTTTAAATCTGCATGCCTAATAAAGAATCTCTAGTTCACATAAATATGTTGCCTCACTAAAAAGATAAGCTAAAAGAGAAAGAAAGTATTTCATACATCAAGTATAGAACTGCTAACTTACTGGTTGCTTATGGAATGCTTAACTGTCCCTTGTATGCTGTGCATTGAGTATTGTGGCGAGAAGACTCTGGACTTGAGCTTGAAAATGAGAAAAAGAGATAGACTTGTTGTGCATTGTTCATCAGTTGCATGATAGCATATTTTTTTGATAGGGCTTACATTCATGCATTTGGTCAGGACAACTTGTGCACAAGGTTTATCTCTCGAGCGGTCCCTGGGGTACTGGGGATCGTTCGGCCGGAAGAGATCTAGATACCTGAGGCTTGTACATCCTTGGGTAGACCGAGACTCGTCTATTAGTGAGATGGGCTTGTACGTCCCAACTACTAATCCCGTTGAGGGGACCATCGTATAGTTAGGGCGCATGCTAGGTTCACCTTCTTGCATACCTAACACTTGATGCCTTTATTGATTCATAAGTTATTCATATGCAAATTGTGGCTAACTTGTGTGTCTGCTGCAGGGATAACCGCTCGGCCGTGGGTAAGAAATATCATATGCATATGCTATATATATTGTCTATGTTTCCTTGCATAAATTGTTAAAAAGAAACTAAACCAGAAAGACCACTTAATAATGCTAGCTTCATATGCTTACTTAGTGTGGATTTCTAAGGTGATTTTGGCCACGGTCGCTCACCAGTACATGTGGTAGTACTGACCCACGTTTGTGGGCAAATATCCAGGTACTGGAAGCGAGAGTTTGGCAAGCATCCTGAACCTGAATCAGCGTGTGCGCACCCTTCCTTAGGACTGTGTTCGTGCTGCTTCCTTCACTGTTTATCTCTCCAGTGGGCTACTCTCCTTCTGCTAGATATTTTGGTTATTTTGGTCCTACTACAAGGGCATAATGTAATGGGCGTTGTGGCTAGTTTTGGGAATGTAAAAAGAGTTGTAAGCCTTCTAAGGCATATTTTGTAACTCAGCCAAGCAAGCATTTTGTAATCCAAATCTTCAGTATTCAATAAAATGGAAGTATTTTGTGTGTTATCAAATATGTTCAACTTTGGTTCTCTGCATTTTTACTCTGTGCCTATATATATGTATAATTTCGTCTCTCTTGTGTCTTGTGCAGGTACTTTGCCTGGTGCAAGCGCAACTTAGGCTTGCACGGCATCGCGCCCAAGCGAGGACGAACGGTTCCGTAGGGACCAAGCGAGGACGAATGGTTCCGTAGGGACCAAGCAAGGACGATCGGCCCTACGGGATCGGCCCCTACGGGATCGGGGCACGACAAGTGGTATCAGAGCATGGCTTTACGTCTTTGGTCTCTTCAAACATCGTTTTTGAAAATGATATAAGTTTTCAAGCGATTTCAAAAGTTCCGAATTTTAAAAATAGATTTCAAATCTATAAGAAGTAAATCGAGAGTATGAAAGGTCCCTAAGAGTGTGAAAACCCAACGCCCCGTGCAATAAGTCCATAATACGTTATGAGACTAACGCAAGCTACTCTCTTTTGCAGTAGAGATGACAAAAACAGGTGCTGGTAACCCTGAGTCATCGCGTGCAGCTAGCGTGAGCGATGATCAAATGGATAGACTGATTGCAATGTTACAGAATCAAAATGATCGTCATGCTGCGCAACAAAAATGATTCGAGGCTCAGCAGCAACGAGCTGATGCTAGAGCCTTGGCACAACAAAAGCAGCTTGACTCCCTGACTCAAATTGTGACAACACTAGCAGCGCACAGTGGTGCATCGGGCACCGCCGCAACACCTGTGACTGCCCCAACCATGCCTTAAGGCACAGGATTAGCAGAAATAAATGAGCCTCCTCGCACGACCGGAAAGTCTACCTTTAAAGGTGCTGAGTTCCTGAAGTTGAACCCTCCGGAGTTTGAAGGCAGGATCACGCCGGATAAGGTGATGGACTGGATCGCAAAGATGGAGAGCTTGTTTAGCTTTGCCTCAATACCTGCGAACAAGAGGGTGGCGTGTGCAAATATGTAGTTGCGGCTACGTGCACACGACTGGTGGGAAGTCAAGAAAGCAGACCTTGCCACCAAGCATCAGGATGGCAGGATCACTTGGGGAATGTTCAAGGAAGCATTCTTTGCACATTACCTTCCGCCAGCTGTCAGGCAGAGAAAAGAAGATGAGTTTACTGAACTTAAGCAAGGGATCATGTCCGTCGAAGACTATGAGTCGGAATTTTCCAAGCTTGCTAAGTTCGCTAGTTCGATGATTCCCGACGAGGGAGCCCGCACACATCGGTTCATAAAAGGCTTAAACGATAATATGAGAAAAGATGTTATGAACCGGGAGTGCAAAACGTACATCCAAGCATTTGAGGCAGCGGTACAGAATGAGCAGTTTTTGCCACAAGGTGCTCAGGAAAAGGCAACCGCTCCTCGAAACCCTCCTGCTAAAAGATACCATGATGGAGAAAAGAAAACAGCGGGCGAGCGGCGCCCAGGTCCTATATGCAATTACTGTCGCAAACCAGGCCATACCGTGGATGTTTGTCGTGCGGCAAATAAGGAGTGTTATAACTGTGGGGAAAAGGGGCATCTGGCAGTGAACTGCCAAAACCAGAGGGTTCTACCGCCATACCAGAATGGGAACAATAAGACTGCTCGGGTTGAGACTCAGACCCCTCCGGGTCCTGCTCTGGAACCAACTGATCAGACAAGAAGGCCTAGAGTGTATCAGTTGAATATTGAGTGTGATGAGAGCGGACACGATGTTGGTGAGTCTTATTCCCTTGAACTCTTGATGCTTGATCCTTGCCTCCTTGATCTCTTAAGTTTCGAGGACGAAACTTTTTCTCAGTAGGGTAGTATGTAATGCCCCGCTCCAAACGGTTACTTATGGAATACTTCGCTGCTTCGACTCGGTTGAGAATCGAGTCTCGGAGAAACCTTACCGTCAAATCAACACGGACGAAGTGCAATGAACCCTTCGAATTAATCGAATGGCTTCTATTGAAATGAGTCCAAGAGTTTTCGTTGGTTGCTTTGCTTTTTCGTTTTGTGTTGCTTTGTGTTTTGAGTTACTTTCGATGACTTGGTTTTCATGATTTTGCCTTCTCGCTTGCGCTTTCTTTTCGAATCGTAAGGGAAAGAGATCGAAGTATGCTAATCAAGTATTGTTGCATTTTCAGGACGCATAACCAAAGAGTGAACGTCGCTTAAGGCTTCCCCATCCTCTCGTTCGATTCATTCGGTGAGTGGCTTAGGCCCTTCGATGAATCCTTTAAGTCTGCATGCCTAATAAAGAATCTTTAGTTCACATAAATATGCTGCCTCACTAAAAAGATAAGCTAAAAGAGAAATAAAGTATTTCATGCATCAAGTATAGAACTGCTAACTTACTAGTTGCTTATGGAATGCTTAACTGTCCCATGCATGCTGTGCATTGAGTATTGTGGCAAGAAGACTCTGGACTTGAGCTTGAAAATGAGAAAAAGAGATAGACTTGTTGTGCATTGTTCATCAGTTGCATGATAGCATATTTTTTTGATAGGGCTTGCATTCATGCATTTGGTCAGGACAACTTGTGCACAAGGTTTATCTCTCGAGCGGTCCCTGGGGCACTGGGGATCGTTCGGCCGGAAGAGATCTAGATACCTGAGGCTTGTACGTCCTTGGGTAGACCGAGACTCGTCTATTAGTGAGATGGGCTTGTATGTCCCAACTACTAATCCCGTGGAGGGGACCATCATATAGTTAGGGCGCATGCTAGGTTCACCTTCTTGTATACCTAACACTTGATGCCTTTATTGATTCATAAGTTATTCATATGTAAATTGTGGCTAACTTGTGTGTCTGCTGCAGGGATAACCGCTCGGCCGTGGGTAAGAAATATCATATGCATATGCTATATATATTGTCTATGTTTCCTTGCATAAATTGTTAAAAAGAAACTAGACAACCAGAAAGACCACTTAATAATGCTAGCTTCATATGCTTACTTAGTGTGGATTTCTAAGGTGATTTTGGCCACGGTCGCTCACCAGTACATGTGGTAGTACTGACACACGTTTGTGGGCAAATATCCAGGTACTGGAAGCGAGAGTTTGGCAAGCATCCTGAACCTGAATCAGCGTGTGCGCACCCTTCCTTAGGACTATGTTCGTGCTGCTTCCTTCGCTGCTTACCTCTCCAGTGGGCTACTCTCCTTCTGCTAGATGTTTTGGTTATTTTGGTCCTACTACAAGGGCATAATGTAATGGGCGTTGTGGCTAGTTTTGGGAATGTAAAAAGAGTTGTAAGCCTTCTAAGGCATATTTTGTAACTCAGCCAAGCAAGCATTTTGTAATCCAAATCTTCAGTATTCAATAAAATAGAAGTATTTTGTGTGTTATCAAATGTGTTCAACTTTGGTTCTCTGCATTTTTACTCTGTGCCTATATATATGTATAATTTCGTCTCTCTTGTGTCTTGTGCAGGTACTTTGCCTGGTGCAAGCGCAACTTAGTCTTGTACGGCATCGCGCCCAAGCGAGGACGAACGGTTCCGTAGGGACCAAGCGAGGACGAATGGTTCCGTAGGGACCAAGCGAGGACGATCGGCCCTACGGGATCGGCCCCTACGGGATCAGGGCGCGATAACAAACATATGTTCTGTAGCTAAATCTTCTTTTACATAAGTCAACATCACCACTAAAGTTGACCATTGACCACCTATTTGTGCCTCTCATTAGAGGAAATTAAATACTTCTAAGACTGCCTAAATGGAAATAAATTATCTATAGACAATTATTTAGCATGACCAGTCAAATATTTTGAGGCTACAAGACTTATGACAATATTGCAGACAGCCATGATACCCATTTTTATACCCTGAAACAAGTTTATGATCCTTGCTTTCAAAGATTAAAGAGAGCCATATCCCAAGATGGCTTACTTTAATTTGTTTAGACCTTTATTCCCAAGGTCTCAACAATTTTGAAGTTGTATCTGCAATATTGGCCGGCATACTGTTACATTATTCTAGTGTTGAGAGATGTTAATTAAACTAGAAATTTGACTGCCAATGCTCAAGTAATTTTTCCTATTTATGTTGGGAGAGACCATCCCATGAGGTATATAGAAATTATGTGCAAGTCCTTTTATCCTTCTTCTTTTTTATTATTAACTATTTTGCTCAAAGCAATATTCAAATTTTTCTAAAACTACATAAGATCTCTAATGTAGGATGTATCAGCAAAGTGCTATAGATCAAGATCTTCTCCTTTGTAAAAAAAATATCGGCATGCTTCATAATGCTATTATTCAATACTATTTGATCTATGCCCCCCATGTCTAACCACCAGCCAAAGCAGGAATATAACTGACTGCCCAGTCTTATGATGAAGTTAAAAAGAACATGTTCAAATATGACACCCAACAAGGGTCGTCTTGATATTTTCAGTAGTGATGATCATTGATCTCACAAGAAATAAAGTAATATTACTTTAATTAGCAACAACAATTTAGTTTGGCAATGGCATATATATAATGGAATCATATGTAATAGAACCTTGTTCAACATACTTAAGTGGTCTTTACTTATGAAGTCTGAACCAAATGGCATAGGCAATAATTTAGACCAAACTTATGAATATGAAAATTTGTGAATCAAGGCAAAGACCTTTGAGATAAAATAATGGATTTGATGGCACATAAAATATTGCTTTACCTGAGCATCTTTTGTGTCAATTCGTACAGCTTTCTTGAATATTTTCAAAGCCTTCTCATTCTGATCAACCTTAACATAAATGTGTCTTATAGCCTATAGAAAATGGCAGAAAAATAAAAATAATTGTTTACAAAGCCAAGGTATCAGTTCACGAAAAATTACCTTTAAAGCATAATTTATGTTAACATTCTCTTACTCACTTTAGACGATCACAATTTTAAGGATACACTTCTAAAACCTTTTTAAAGCTTGAAAGAGAAATTCTATAATCTCCCAACTATAGTTGGACTTGTCCCATGCCTAATCCAAGGAATAGTATTAGTAGACAATAATATAATCAACAAAAGGCAATCATGAGATTTAAAAGTAAGAGTACAATACAAAAAAAAAGTTTTATGGCATCTAGAAAACTGGAGCCAGGCATAGCCTCCATTACACAAGATAGGTGATTATTTTATTGCAGATAAGATCATCCCAATGGTTTCAGATTTAAGGGTTACAAAATAATCACTGATTTTCTTACCTGCATCATCTTCAAAGTTGAATTGAAAACTAATAACTGTCGCCAATTCAAATGGCAAAGCAGTAATCCAAATAATCATGCAGATGTCATTACAACAAAATAAATATTACATGCACATAAAGAACACTAGCTAGGACCAAAGAACAGTGCAACTATTTAGGAAAATACATGAAGAACTTGCCTCTAAGAGAGTACAACTATTAATAAAAATTGTCAACAAGTAACTCTAGTATATATTCATTGAAATTAGAAGTATAGCTAAATTGATGGTGCATTTTCTAAAATTGTGCAGGATGTTTTGCCTCCAACTCTCTTGGCTTCTGTACATACCAAAATAAAATAGTTGAAATTCACAAATGATGATACTGGCAAGAATAGTATTGAGATAACATAAGAATTTTGTACTAATAAGCTACACACTAATAAGAAGAAAACGTTGAAAATTATGTTACAATTCCAATGAGATGGTAACTTTAGTCAAACAAAATAAAGCAAATGGGACCTCGATTCCATATCGTCTGGCTTCCGTAGCGGTTGTTCTGGCCACGCCGATAGCTCCAACATCCATTCCCACCCTTACCTCCCTTAGCCCATATCCTCTCTCTCTCTCTCTCTCTCTCTCTCTCTCTCTCTCTCTCCTATAAGGACAATCAAAACACACATCCGTCAATTCCATACCCCTCAAAACCAATAAAGGACCCATCTTTGAATCAAAATAGCAACAATAAAAATGGGAAATCATAAAAAGGGGCCAAATTTTTGATCGAACAAGAAACTAAAATCCATAGAACAAAGGTTTATATCTGTAAAGGAGCCGCCTTTCCTTTCTTCGTAGGAATATCCGAGTAAAATAAAAAGGTAGAAGAGAAGTAACCATCCATGGATGGAGGATACTTGTAACAAATTTTTTGAAGCAAATTAGAATAGGGATGTAGCACCTGACAAAACCCATCGCTCTCGACTACCCTAAAATCTGGTATGCTAGCAATTAAAAAAATGTAACCTTATGTTTGGTCTAAAAGGAAGAAAGAAGAAGAAGAAGAAGAAGAAGAAGAAGAAGAAGAAAAACCTTAATTAAGAAGAAGGGGGAGAACCAAAACCCAAAATAATTTAACAACCCACTCGTCCATCCCAGATACGTAACTCCAAAAATGATCCTCTGAGTGATCAATCCGAGGCTTTGAAGGGTAGAGGAAGGGGATGAATGCGTTCTTTGAGGAGAGGATTCGATTGTTGTTTTTGGTGCTTTGGGGATTTTAGGGGGAGGGGGAGAGAGAAAAAATAGAACTCTTTTTGGCAGAAAAAGAGAAAGAGAAATGTCTAAAACGTTCTTTTATTATTTAGAAATGCATTTTCCAACATAGGTACATGTTGCCAAATATATGATATCATTCTGTGACACACTCAGACGTTCTTTCTGCAATACCCATATACGTGTCGTCAAATGTATGATGTCGTTCTGCGACACACATGTACATGCCACCAAAAGTATCGTGTCTTTTTGCTACATATTTATATTGCGATATATAGAATTTTTTTGGCAGAATTGATATTTGGTTTTCCGTTAGTAAAAAAATTGTCGATTTTGGGACATACTAGAACCCATGTCGCCAATATATCTTAAAATTATTTTTGGAGACATAAAAGACCCTATGTCGCTAAAGCGTGTTTCTGAAAATGCAATTTCTTGTAGTGATATATATATATATATATATATATATATATATATATATATATATATATATATATATATATATATATATATATATATATATATATGTGTGTGTGTGTGTGTGTGTGTGTGTGTGTGTGTGTGTGTGTGTCACACAACACTTATCATTGAGTCTAGTTGCTTTTTATATCATGGTTACTTTTCTTGTACTTCACGTTCATGTCTAGTTAGGGAGGGAGAATATTATGAATGGCATTGTAACCCCATAATCCGAAATTCCAAAATATTAGACCTTTCCAAAATCTTGATTTCAAATTTGTTGATAATTGAAATTGTTTAAACTAGAAATTTTAAAAGATTTTAAAGAATTAGACTACTAAACTAAGTATTACAAATATATGATTAGAAGAAATTATTTTTATAAAGTTAATAAGTGATTAATAGGGTTTAAGGGAATTAAATATTAATAGGAATGAATTGTTATTATGCTTCAAAATAAATTGTTATTTAAATAAAATAATATAGGTTCTGGGCTTGGGACCTGATAGGTAATTAAAGAAGAAAAAGGGCATGGGCCAGAGTTGAGACAACTAGATTAATTTCGAAATAATTCTTTTGAGCCTCGTTTATTTATCAGAGATATGTTAGCATGCATGTTGGACTTTAAGTTTAGATTGTTTGGGCTTGGAAGTAATAGGTATGGGTTGTAATCAAGAATGTAGGTTAAAGATTATGACAAAATCAAATAGAAACTAACCTTAAGTTAATTTAAGTAATGGGTCGATTGACTATTGATCATTTTTAATAATTGAAATTGGATTTTGAATAAAATGGTGAATACATCAACTGCTAGAGATGGATTCTAATGAAAGTGTAATGGGGTCTTGTACTAGTTTCTTGGAATTATTTTGGGCTTTTGTCTTAAAGGATGAAGTTGGGGATCTTATGAGTAGTATTATTAAGAAACATTTTAGACTCAAATAGGAATCTCATGTATAGTGTAGAACCTAATAATTAAGTATTGGATTTTGAATACGTTTAGACTAGGAGCAAAGGCGACGAATTTGACCTGAGGCAAGTACTTCCTTACTTATATTTCATTTTATTTCTTGTGAAGTCTAGTTTCATATTGTGACACGATTCTAACACGACATGATTCTGTATCATTGTTATAATTCTTGTACTCTACTTATCAAATCTGCCTATTGATTGATATTGATTTCTGATGCACGGGAAGGGAAATGCCAAGTAGATATGTGTGTAAACCTTCTAAAATATGAATAATAGCTCGACATACACTGCACGTATATCGAGTCGGACCAATCTGAGTAAAAGCCCAGTCGCCTATATATTGAAAATGGTATTTTGATTGCACATAGATTGTAGTTGTGTTTATTCTTGTTCATTGCCTATTGCTCATAATTTTTGTATTGCAAGTGTCATCTCATTAGAGCATTCAGTTGCATTCTCTGGTTCAATGTTGCATTGTCTAGTTCATTTAATGCATTTATTTTACTTTTTTATTTTGTATGGTGTGACATTTGTTTGGATGTACTTTGCTCCAACCCTGACTGAGTACATATTAAGCCATGACATGGAGGCGACACTTGAGGCCAATTGAGCTACTCGGAGGAATTAGTGTAGGATATTTTGATGTATCATTTGTGTTGTATATTAATTTGATGGTTTATCAAATTTATCTCCGGAGTGATGATTTGTACATTGTATCAAAACCATACTAGTGGATGTGGTAATCGTGTGCATGTGTGGGTAGTGTTCCTTGTTTTAGTTTCTGTAATTGAGCGTAATTTATGATTATTGATATTTTTTGCGATTATTGAGGTATAGATAGCTGACTACCGTTGTTTACAATAGCGTAGGCTAGGCGCACTCACAACTCGTACCTGATATTGTGGGAGCGGGACGTGACACATTTTTAGTGGTGGCCCAAACATGTCCATCTGTCTAATGGTACTTATGACTAGAGTGCCATTTGGACCATGCAAGTTAGGAATGCTCAATTAAAGTCTAGAAAATCTTTGAACATAATTATCTACTACATCCTTAAACATTTTAATTATTCCCTTGATGCTTATATCTTTTTTGATCGTGTCATTTCTGAAATTTCGAGGACAAATTTTTTCTAAGTTTGGTAGATTTGTAACCCCCAAATTCGGAATTCCAAAATATTAGAGCTTTCCAAAATCTTAATTTCAAATTTGTTGATAATTGAAATTGTTTAAGCTAGAAACTTTAAAGAGTTTTAAAGAATTAGACTACTAAACTAAGTATTACAAATATATGATTAGAAAAAATTATTTTTATAGAGTTAATTAGTGATAGGGTTTAAGGGAATTAAATATCAATATGAATGAATTGTTATTAGGCTTCAGAATAAATTATTATTTAAACAAAATAATATAGGTTCTGGGCTTGGGACCTGATAGGTAATTAAAGAATAAAAATGGCTTGGGCCAGAGTTGAGACAACTAGATTAATTTAGGAATAATTCTTTTGAGCCTTATTTATTTATCAGAAATAGGTTAGCATGTTGGACTTTAAGTCTAGATTGTTTATGCTTGGAAGTAATAAATATGGGCTGTAATCAAGAATGTAGGTTAGAAATTGTGATGGAATCAATTAGAAACTAACCTTAAGTTAATTTAAGTAATGGGTTGATTGACTATTGATTGGTTTTAATAATTAAAATTAGATTTTTAATAAAATGGTGGATACATCAACTGCTATAGATGGATTCTAATGAAATTGTAATGGGTATTGTACTAGTTTATTGGATTTATTTTGGGTTTTTGTCTTAAAGGATGATGTTGGGGATCTTATGGGTAGTATTATTAAGAAGCATTTTAGACTCAAATAGGTATCTCATGTATAGTGTGGAACCTAATAATTAAGTATTGGATTTTGAATAGGTTTGAACTAGGAGCAAATGCGACGAATTCGACCCGAGGTAAGTACTTCCTTACTTATGTTTCTCAATACATTGTAAGAGCATTTTATTTCTTATCTAATCTAGTTTTATATTGTGATGCAATTTTGACACGACATAATTCTATATCATTGTTATTATTCTTGTACTCTACATATCAAATTTGACTATTGATTGATATTGATTTTAGATGCATGGGGAGGGGAAATGCCAAGTAGATATGTGTGTAAACCTTCTAAAATCTGAATAATAGCTCGACATATATTGCACGTATGTCGAGCCGGACCAATCTGAGTAAAAGCCCAACCGCCCACATATTAGAAATAGTATTTCAATTTTACATAGATTGTAGTTGTGTTTATTCTTGTTCATTGTCTATTGCTCATATTTTTGTTGCATGTGTCATCTCATTAGAGCATTCAGTTGCATTGGCTGGTTCAGTGTTGCATTGTTTAGTTCATTTATTGCATTTACTTTACTGCTTTATTTTGTTTGGTGCGATATTTGTTTGGATATATTTTGCTCCAACCTTGACTGGGTGTTGACATATTAGGCCATGGCATGGAGACGACACTTGAGGCCAGCTGAGCTACTCGGAAGACTTAGTGTATGATATTTTAATGTATCATTTGTGTTGTATATTAATTTGGTGATTTATCGGATTTGTCTCTAGAGTGATGGTTTGTACATTGTACCAAAACTATACTATTGGATATGGTAATCGTGTACATGCGTGGGTAGTGTTCCTTGTTTTAGTTTCTGTGATTGAGCGTGATTTATGATTATCGATAATTTTTGGCGATTATTGAGGTATGGACAGCTGACTAACGTTGTTTACAAAAGCGTAGGCTGGGCGCCCTCACAACCCGTACTCGATATCGCGGAAGCGGGATGTGACACATTTTTAGTGGTGGCCCATACATGTCCTTATGTCTAATGGTATTTATGACTAGAGTGCCATTGGGACCACGCAAGTTAGGAATGCTCAATCACAATCTAGGAAATCTCTGAACATAATTATCTTCGATATCATTAAAATTTTTAATTATTCCCTTGATGCTTATATCTTTCTTGACCGTGCCATTTCTGAAATTTTGAGTATGAAATTTGTCGTTTGGTAGATTTTTAACCCCCAAATCCGGAATTCCAAAATATTAGAGCGTTCCAAAATCTTAATGGCAAATTTGTTAATAAATGACAAATTTTAAACTAGAAACTTTAAATGGTTTTAAAGAATTAGACTACTAAACTAAGTATTACAAATATATGATTAGAAGAAATTATTTTTATAGAGTTAATAAGTGATTATAGGGTTTAAGGGAATTAAATATTAATAGGAATGAATTATTATTAGGATTCAGAATAGATTGTTATTTAAACAAAATAATATAGGTTCTGGGCTTGGGACCTGATAAGTAATTAAAGAAGAAAAGGGCTTGGGCCAGAGTTGAACATCTAGATTAATTTAGAAATAATTCTTTTGAGCCTCTTTTATTTATCAAAGATAGGTTAGCATGTTGGACTTTAAGTCTAGATTGTTTAAGCTTGGAAGTAATAAATATGGGCTATAATCAAGAATATTGGTTAGAGATTGTGATGGAATCAACTAGAAACTAACCTCAAGTTAATTTAAGTAATGGGTTGATTGACTATTGATCAATTTTAATAATTGAAATTGAATTTTTAATAAAATGGTGAATAAGTCAACTGCTAGAGATGGATTCAAATGAAAGTGTAATGCAGTCTTATACTAGTTTCTTGGAATTATTTTGGGCTTTTGTCTTAAAGGATGTAAGTTGGGGATCTTATGGGTATTATTATTAAGAAGCATTTTAGACTCAAATAGGAATCTCATGTATAGTGTGGAACCTAATAATTAAGTATTGGATTTTGAATAGGTTTGGACTAGCAGCCAAGATGATGAATTCGACCTGAGGCAAGTACTTCCTTATTTATATTTCTCAATACATTATAAACGTATTTTATTTCTTGTCTAGTCTAGTTTCATATTGTGACACGATTATGACACGACGTGATTCTATATCATTGTTATTATTCTTGTACTCTGCATATCAAATTTAACTATTGATTGGTATTGATTTCTGATGCACGGGGAGAAAAAAATGACAAGTACATATGTCGATAAACCTTTTGAAATTTGAATAATAGCTCGACATACACTGCACGTATGTCGAGCCGGACCAATCTAACTAAAAGTCCAGCCGTCCACATATTGAAAATGGTATTTTGATTGTAATAGATTGTAGTCATATTTATTCTTGTTCATTGTCTATTGCTCATAGTTTTTGTGTTGCAGGTTGCATCTCATTAGAGCATTCAGTTGCATTGTCTGGTTCATTTACTGTATTTACTTTACTTTTTTATTTTGTATGGTGCGAAATTTGTTTGGATGTACTTTGCTCCAACCCTGACTGGTGTTGGCATATTAGGCCATGGCATGGAGGTGAAACTTGAGGCCAGCTGACCTACTCGGAGGACTTAGTGTAGGATATTTTGATGTGTCATTTGTGTTGTATATTAATTTAGTGATTTATCAGATTTTTCTTCGGAGTGATTATTTGTACATTGTACCAAAACCATACTATTGAATGTGGTGATCGTGTGTGTGCATGGGTAGTGTTCCTTATTTTAGTTTCTCTGATTAAGCGTGACTTATATTTATCGATAATGTTTTACGATTATTGAGGTACAGATAGCTGACTACCGTTGTTTACAACAGCGTAAGCTGGGCGCGCTCACAACTGTTTGAATAAACAAATTGAAGGAAGAAGAGGGTTTATATGAAACCTTTCTTCTTTTTCTTACAAACAAGAAAAAGAGTACAATTAATCTTATACGAGGATGTTAAGTACAATAAAAATGATTCTGGAGAAATATTGCTATAGAAGTCTGATCTGCGGTCGATCACTTTGTTCCTTGGACCACACGATGATGAAGAAGTGCTATAGAAGAAGAAGAAGCTTCAAAGGTTACAAGTGGGGTTGAATTCTCGTTGCCAAAGTTGTCAACTAATTCTCTCTGTCTTTGCTCTCTCTTATCTCTGATCTCTGATTATGCCCTGTTCGGTCGTTTGATTGATACCTTAGTTTTCAAATTAGTTAAACATATCTATTCAGAGGTAATATGAACATGATAGAATATGATTCAACTAACTCTCCCCTTTACCCTGTGACAAGGGGTTTCTATTTATAGAGATCAATCAGATAACTGTCTAGTTGGCGTAGAAGGCCAAACTGTGAAGAAAGTTGCATTTTTTACGCGGCGGTTATAATAACTGCTACCCACGTTCAAATAATCTTCTGAATCTGCATATGGCACATGTCCCATTATGAGGTAACGCATATAACTGCTTTCCGAAGATCACGGCATGCAAGCTACGTAGGTAACTGCCCCTGTGTAAAGATGGTTGGCGTAAAAGCCAAATAATTGTCATGTTGGCATAAAAGCCAAATAGCTGTCTTGTTGGCGTAAAAGCCAAAGAGCTGTCTTGTTGGCATAAAAGCCAAATAGCTGTTTTGTTGGCATAAAAGCCAAATAGCTGTCTTATTGGCATAAAAGCCAAATAGCTGTCTAGTTGGCGTAAAAGTCAAATAACTGTCTTGTTGGCGTAAAAGGCCAAACTATGAAGAAAAAGACTTCCTTTATGCTGCGGTTATGATAACTGCTACCCACGTTCCAATTGTCTTTTGAATATGCATATAACACGTGTCCCTTTATAAGGTAACGCATATAATTGCTTCTCGAAGATCATGGCATGCAAGCCACGTAGGTAACTGCCCCTGCGTAAAGATGGTTGGCGTAAAAGCCAAATAACTGTCTTGTTGGCGTAAAAGCCAAACTCTGCGTAAAACTTGAGGATGAATGAATAATAGATAACCTGCGTAAAATAGCCAATTATCCATCACGACTGAGGTCTTGAACGTATTCTGGGCTAAATAGCCTTATCACGTACCTTTGTGAATATAGTCGAGTTGGCGTATTTCGAGAAGATAGCATACGGCGTACTCCTATAGTTAAAAATAGCCTGGTTGGCGTAAAATGCAAGGATGGTGATGTGAGCGTATCAGTCACAGTTTTAGCTTTCCCAGTCAATTATCCATCACGACTGAGGTCTTGAGCGTATTCTGGGCTAAATAGCCTCATTACGTACCTTTGCAAATATAGCCGAGTTGGCGTATTTCGAGGAGATAATATACGGCGTACTCCTATAGTTGAAAATAGCATGGTTGGCATAAAATGCAAGGATGGTGATGTGAGCGTATTAGTCACAGTTTTAGCCCTCCTAGTTATGACAAAATCTAAAGAATAGAATAAAATCTCGTGCATTAAATGCAGAGATATGCCCCCATCTCATGTATTAAATACAGAGATATGCCTCGAGCTCTGTGCGAGAAATTACTTTTGACGTGGCATCTGATTTTGTCTTATCTTGAGCGTAAAAACTTATTTCTGCCCATGTAGAATAGGCAGCATATTCAGAAGACTCCAGCCTTGAGCGTAAAAACTCATTTCTGTCATGTAGAATAGGCATCGTATTCTTTGAATGCGTAAAAATGACTTGTATCAAGAATATGTCACTAAACGACAACCTGGGTCTCTGTGCAAAATCATCATCACAGTCGTCCTCTCGATCACCGTGTAGTACTTTTGTCAGAAGTCAGGTTCACTGATCTGTCTGACAAATTTATCCGAGGAATACGAAGAGTTCCTCGTACAACTTTATGCTGCATTAAAAATAACGTATTTTACGCAGGAAGGTAAATCAACCTTTTACGCAAAACAGCCTTGAAGCACTGCTTTACGCGGACAGCTCTGAAGCTCTACTTTACGTCGAACGGCTCTGATACTCTATTTTACGTCTACAGCTCTGAAGTCATATTTTACGCCATACAGTACTTAATCTCTGTTTTACGCAGACTTCATGTATGTTGGGGGTTTTGACTGTATAATACGCGTACGATTCCCCAGCATATTTCATGCTTCTACAAGACCCCCTTCAAAGTTTTCAAATTTCTCGTAATTTGAAATACTTTGAATGAAGCATGAAATGGTCAAATTTGACTCGTTCTTCGAGGCTAATTTTTCGACGATATTTAAGAAGTTGTTGGGATTTGTATGTTCTCTTCTGCCTATATAAGGGCAAGCAAGTGAACTTGTTTTTTCATACTTCCTTCACCACAAAGATGGCTGCTGAGATTCATTGGGATGAACTGAGAAAGAAGAAGATTATGCTCTTCCAGCATGTAAGGAGCCGTAAAAAGAGACGTCTTCGAACAAATATTCTCTACAATGATGGACCATGGAAGGATATCATAGCTTCCTTTGCTCGAGATAGTCAGCGATTTTATATGGCGATTCGTCAAAGAGAGAGGAAGGGTCGCATTAGACCACACAGCTTGCTAGCTGTTGTTTCCCCTATTATGAAGCTGGACCCTGATGGGCAGCTTGGCCGTGTCTTCCAGTATTGCGTTGGGTCTGAATCCCAATCACAATTCGAAGCATGGCCACCGATGACGTATGGGAGGTGGGCTTGAATAATTTAAACATGCCCAGTTTTGTATCCTCCCTCCATTCACCATTTTCTTGGCCTCCCGGCCGAAGAAGTGCTGTAAAAGAAGAAATGAAGATCTCCATCAGACGAGAACCTAGCGTAATAGATTCCCATCATATGTAATCATGATATTGAATATTAATAAAAATCCTTTGTAAAATAGATTTTCATCATATGTAATCATGATTAATAAACTTGTCTTCTTTTACGCACTATTGATTTGCCATATTGCTGTGAGGAAGTCTGATAATACGTAGCTTCAATATGCTTGAGTAATTTTTACGCTGACTCTGACAAATATGCCTCTAGTCACATCCCAACTTTTACGCATAAAGGAAGATACGTAAAAAGCTCTTTAGCATTAAATTGTCTTGAAGATTCAATTGTCATGCTGTTTTTGACGAGGAGTCACATAGAATTCTGAACCGTTATTTCTCCTTCATAAATCATCTGTTCAGAACATCATCTTCGAAAATGGCTTCTCAAAAGATTCTCGAGTCAGGATAAGAAATGTCCGTCGAACAGGCCATCCCTGAACTAGACTTCGAATGAACTATCAATGGCCAAGGGAGAAACGTCATCTCCAGTGAAGACAGAGATTTTCAGGGAACCCCTTGGTCCTTTCGTCTGATGAAGTCTTCTCGAATGAAAAAGAAGAGAAAACGCTGATAAGAATATTATTTCCTGCGTAAACTCTTGTAACCGGCTTCTTCAAGTGTAAAACCCAGATTATCAATATATACGCGTATTCTGCTGACTGATCTGTCCCGCATGATTTAAGATACGCGTAAAATCGTTGATCCGTAGCTTCTGAGCGTAAAATCATAGATCTGTAGCTTCTGAGCATAAAATCTTATATCTGTAGCTTCTGAGCGTAAAATCTTATATCTGTAGCTTCTGAGCGTAAAAGCTTCTAAGCGTAAAATCATAGATCTGTAGCTTCTGAGCGTAAAATCATAGATCTGTAGCTTCTGAGCGTAAAATCGTAGATCTGTAGCTTCTGAGCGTAAAAGCTTCTAAGCGTAAAATCGTATATCTGTAGCTTCTGAGCATAAAATTATAGATCCATAGCTCTGCGCATAAAATCTGAGCGTAAAATCATAGATCCGTTACGCAGCATGATGACCTGTCTTCCTTTTCATATGATCGGCTGACGTGGTCCCGAATCCTAACCGACTATAATAAAATCAGATTTGGTTAAGGATTCAGAGAGTCATTTGAACTTTATAAATAGACCTAGGTCATGAGAGAGAAAAACCCTTCATCTTTCTCTACAAAACCCTTCGTCTCTTTCTGAAGACTCTTCGTCTCTTTCTAAAAAACCTCAGATTCGCCATGGCACCAAAACAGACCTCCGCTACTAAGGGAAAGAAAGCCGCTTCATTATCTCGTTCTACTGCTCAAGCAAGAGTGACTTCTACTAGGCCAAGCGAGCCTCGTTCTGAACGAAGTGCTCCCCCGTCTAGCTGTGCACCGGGCATCACAGGTAAAACTTCGAGAGAAATAAAAACCCTCCGCACACGTTGTACGTGTATGCGCAAATACGCCCACATTCTTAATGTGTCAACGTAAAACTCCATATTTTTGCAGTCTGACATAAAAACTCAGACTGTCAAATTTTGGCGTATACTGTAAACCTTGCGTTTTAGGCACTGGAAGTAAATTCCAACATAAAACTCAAATTTTTGTAGTCTGGCATAAAAACCCAGACTGTTAGGTTTTGGCGTATACTGCAAACCTTGAGTTTTACGCACTGGAAGTATATTCCAGCGTAAAACTCAATTTTTTGCCGTCTGGCGTAAAAACTCAAACTGTCAAATTTTGGCGTATATTGCAAGAGTGTAGGCATCTTACGTTTTACGCGCTGAAAGTAAATTTCAGCGTAAAACTGACTTATTATCTTGCTTTTTGCAGTGGACCTACAGATCCCCCCTCTGGTTGAAGTGATGGGCTCTGCTGCTGGAATGCTGAATTCCAACTACTTGGAGGACTTGTCCCATGTGACTTTTCCCATCTCTGGAAATGAGTATCCTCAAAAAAGGGAAACTCTGATCTCGGCCCAAGGAGAAAGAATGTTGCTGAGTATGATCAGTGGGGAACCCTTGACATACATAGATGTCACGCCCCAGTCCCAAAAATACGTAGGGCTAGGACACGTAAGCATGCCAACCGTATGGATATGACAACTCCAATATATGGAAACCAAATCCACACGTACGCTGTAATATGAATAACAAATCCACAAGTGGTATAAAACATACGTCACAAGTCACAGGGTATAATCTAAATCTCATCCACGAAAATCAAATATAAATAATTACCAACATCTATGAAACTAGATCTCAATAAGAAGTATCTAAGGATGATAGTTGGATGGAAACAAATCCACTACCAACTCGAATATAAGAGCAAATACAATATAAGTACAACACAATCAAACACAATATAAGTATACCAGCTAGCAATCATGACTCGAAGAGAAGACATCCTCGAAACATATGTAACCATCCGAATCTGCGCTCCTGCGAATACTCAAGAACAGATACACCTGGCAGGGGACCAGGTCCTCAGAGGGACATAATAAGATACTTAAACACATGCCAATAAAGTACTGAAATAAATATTCAACGGTCGCCTAACCGTCTAAGTGAATGCAATTAAGAATAACTTTCCCCATAAGTGAGCTATCTGGCTGAAAACTGGGATTTGGCATGATTCCCTTTTGGGGATCCAGGGGCCCAAAGGCACGTCGTCTTTTGAACGGCGGAGGCCCGCCAATGTACATAATATATATAAGGGTCATCACCACCCGTATCTCCGACGGAGAATCCGAGCGCACAGAAAAAGCGCAAAGGAGTTCAAATACGGTACTTGTTGTTCTCCCCACCCCATGCTCTAAGCATGTCATGTCCATGACACAATAAACCTCTAATAACTGCCAAGTCTACTAGCATACAAAGTTTCTAACAGCAGTTATTCCTAACACACGACCCATACGCACAGGAGGCCAGACCTGTCACGCAGTCCATGATCTATATGAGACTCACACTCATGTAACAACTGTGTCACTGCCAATAAACCTAATGATGCTACATGATAATGGGGTAGTCTCATCAACAAGATCAATGCAATACATAAATAAAAATATACCGCGACGACACCGTCGCGCGCATTTTATATAACAGTTAAAATATATAAACTAAAGACAGAAAATAAAGATGCATACAACATATGGAATATAAATAACAGTACAATGGCAATGTATACTTGCCTGGCAAGAAGCTGCAAAATGTAACGTCTAGATATTCAATACACAGGACCAGAAGCTATGGCCTCAGAACAAATATCTCCGGATGCTGAAATAGATATCACCAATATTCCCAGAATAAGAAAAATAGCTAGAAAGCATTTCTCTTTCGTCCAATTTGGACACAGGGGCAAAACCGTAATTTTGGGTCAAAGTGGGATCCACGTGTGGCCCATTTTGCACCGAAAAGTGTGTCAGAACCAATGGTCTCCAAATTCGTCCAACTTAGTGTCAACAAGTCCAGAACGATGATACGAACCCAACGAAACTTCCAGAATTGGATTCCGATGAGCCGATCACAAAATCGCCCGTCAAGTGGAGCCGTGGGGCCCACGATACGCGATTTTGTCAACGTTCTTAGAATTGAACCAAACTTGGGTTACAGGACCAACGTATTGCTACGAGTCCGATGGCACAAGTTTCGTCTCGATCTGACATGTGTACACAAAGTTACGACGTGTTCTAGAACAGGCGGATACGGGGCGTTGTCGGCGGATACGCGTTGATTCAGGTGTGCACGCACATCCAAATCAACTTCTGCAAAATCTCGCACGTCCGTATCAACGGCGCACACGTTTCATTGAAGATCGCGTGCGACCAAGTCATCCCATTTGGCAGGGCGTACTCAGTTCTGGGGTAAAACAGGCATTATTTTTTCTATTTTTGGATCGCGGTTCGCGATCGCCACAGGACGCGACACACCGAGCGAGTTACACGGGCATTGAGAGGGTTATACAGCCTACACGTCACAACTGACAGAACAGAAAATGGAGCAACTAGGAGAAAGAACAATTTACCTGAACAGGGCTTCGTGGAACGGGGTTTCTCGTGTCCGGGTCGAGTCTGCCGTGTCCGGTCACTGTGTCCTGGGTTAGGATTTAGGGTTCTGCTGTGTCGGATCCTGCTGTGTCCGTGTCAACGGGGCGGACGGGGCTTCGCCGGAGGTGGCTCAGGGAGTCGGGTGATGGTCGAGTATAGTTGCGGTGTTGCCGGCTCCGGTTGAATGGGTGGACGGGGAAGAGAGCAGGGGGATCTGGGCTCCGGTCGGCTGTTAGGGCTACTCCGGCCGACGGCGAAGGGTGGCTCCGGCGGGTTGACGGGTTCAAGGAGGGGGATGTGGTCGAGAAGGAGGAGCAGGGAATGTTCGATGGCAACGGTGGTGGTGGTTTATTGTGCAGCTCCGGCGGAGAACTGGCCGGAGTGCATCTCATGGGGAACGTCGAGGGGTGACGGTGGCGTTAATGGCGGGAGGTTGACGACGTTGAGTCGTGCGGGTGCTGCGGGTGTGCAGTGCAGCTGGTCGAGGTTGGGGGATCCGCTCAGGCGAGGTGGCGAGGAGGAAATGAGGAGGAGAGGTCATCGAGATGGGAGGAGCACGGCGGGTTCAGTAGGCTGTGGTGGTGATGAGTGGCTTCCCGGAGAAGAAGAAGTGCAGGGAGAGGTCGATGGTGATGCTGGTGATTGGTTGCGTCCGGCGTAGGCGGTCGAGGAGAGGAGGATGGACTCGTGGACGATGACGAGGGAAGGGTTTCGGCTGGCGGGGCGTGGAGGTCGAGGGAATTTTATAGCGCCGGAGCAGTGTTCCGTTTATAATTAGGATTAGGGTTTAGGCAGGGTTTCGGGTTCGGGTCGGGTTCACTTCGGATCCGACCCGACCCGACCCGACCCGACCCGTTAAGAGCGGGTTCGGTTTGGGTTGACAGCGGGTTGGGTTGGTTTGGTTTGGTTTATTTCAAAATAAACCGGGTCAAGTCAGGGTTTATTTTTGTTTAATTATAAATTAGTTTTTAGGGTTTTAAAAATGCTTCCGGAGTCCAATAAATTCCCAAAAAATTACCCTATGTCTAGTTTTCCATTTTATACTAGAAAATATTATTTTCATAATATTTTAATATTAATTAACATTATTTAAAAATCATTTAGTCACAAAATACCTTAGTTTTAATTTCAAAAATTTCAGAAAATTTATGAAAAATCATTTTTAAAATTTTTAAAAATCAGGGGGCTTACAATCTACCCAACTTGTAAAAATTTCGTCCTCGATATTAAAATTAAGCCATGGTAGAAGTCAAGGATGGTCTAAGATTTACATTGGTTAAAATGCAAGGCTAGGTTTAACGGAGTGGGAGATATTGCACGATGCATATTCCGAAAATCACAGAAAAATTCACATGAGCGAAAAAAATTAGTTTCTTCCTGTGTCATGTCCAATAGTGTGGACACCTAAATGCTCTTTTGCATAAAAGCGCCCAACCATTAAAAAATTGCACAAAGATGGAAATGGAGGATGGGCATGTCGAGGACAAGGAGGTGGAATTTGTAGGAAGGCAGTGACTAGTGAATTGCTCCAATTATCGAAGCAATAGTAAAGTGCGCTAAGTGGTACCATATTGTAAAACTAAATAAAAATACCGTGTTCTATTTCTAAGTGGATTCGAGCTAGCCTCAGTCTCACTATCTACGCCAAGTGGGTCTAATTCTTAGGTGAGAGGGTTTCACAATCCAGCCAACTTAAAACAATATCGTCCTCAAAATTAAAATAAGACATAATCTGTTAATCCTTCATATACATAAGGCAAGTCAATCGCAATCTCCTTGCGATAATTAAAATCCTAATCATATCCATTGCAATCCCTTCAAGGTTATGATGACCACTGTTCCAATCAAAATT
Source organism: Iris macrosiphon (assembly GCA_036927795.1). Lineage (NCBI taxonomy): Eukaryota > Viridiplantae > Streptophyta > Magnoliopsida > Asparagales > Iridaceae > Iris > Iris macrosiphon. Next base: position 14,308,510 of record JAYESA010000016.1, on the reverse strand, counting down.
CAACCTATGGTTATCTCTTCTCACTTTTTCAAATTATCCATATCCAAATTTAAATTAAATCCATATAACATCTTCAAGATTTAAATACGCACATAAAATTTATCTCACGATCTCCAATTATCATAATCTTCTCTAGAAGTAATTCGAGTCCATTATCATTCCTATTTTTCACTTATAAATTTTTGTATGCTTCAACTTTTATATTCCATTCACAACCTCAATATTTCCAATAGGTGGTCCAACCAAAATTTTAATTCTTAATTCAAATCATCAAATTGAAAAATAATTTAAATGTAGTCCACCAATGTTCAAGTCTGAAATTCTATATTTATCCTCCAAATTCAAATTGATGATTCTACCTTCATTGTTCAAAAATTTAAATCATGTACTTAAGGTATAAATATTGGGTCCTCAATATCAATTCATTAATCCTCATCATCTTAATCATTCTTCTAAATTTTTCAAAATTAAAATGGCTTGAACCTCTCCCAATCTAATCTTACTCGATCACAATCTAAAAAAAATTCATCTCAAGTTGACAATGCACTGCTACCCAACTTATAATTTACCCATCTATCACATAAGGCTATATACCTTAAGAAAATATTCCTTAATTTGTTTTACTCATGTCATTCAATCCTCAAAACTTCCATGCCAATTATATCTTATATGATATGTCCTTAATTACGAAAGAATAATCCTCAAGTATGTGATCGGCCTATGGGGTATATCTAGTACTCCCTGTGTATCAAACTTATACCAAGCACGAGGTTTCATCTTTCCGAAATAAGGGAAGACAAAAATTAATAATAAAGAGTTCAAGGGGGAGGTAATCGATTAGTAGTATGGGGTCAAGGCGTTTAAAGAATTCAATGGGAATTGTCAAGGCAGTTGTGGATTGAAATCTTATTTTGGCTAATGCCTATTCACATGCTCGTATTGGTACAGTTATGTAACGGATACGATATGCTCAGACATATCTAGAGGGCAAGTTCATTCATCTACTAATCACTAGATATCTCAATCCATGTAAAGTAGTTATACGAAGGGCGAACCACGCGCACTATGGTTGATCAGACCGTAGTACACTGATTCTGAAATGTATTAATGTATGCATCCACTAATACATATATAGTGAACAAGCTTGAGGAAAGAATAAGCTTGCAAAACTAGGCTATAATAGCGGCATAAGTCAAGGTGGTACAACAATTATAAGTACGCTAGATGATGATGAAAGGAGGTACAAGTCAATTCAAGTTCACAAAAACAAAAAACAAAAAATAAAATAAGCAATAATAATAAAGACTCTACAAATCTCTATAGTTATCATACTACTCCTTATCTAAGTCGCTAGTCGACCAAATAGGGGTACGGGTCTCAAATTTCTACAGTCTGAATAAACACTATATTCTTATGCAGTCTAAAGTTGTGTTATCATATTCCACTTCATCAATGGGTCAATAGGGCTATATGATACTAGGGTATGAGGTATACTACATAACTTATAACAATTGAACTACTATTGTAATTATCGTAAGGATACCATAGAAGCTCCTCTTAAGGTCTACGAAAAGGGGTCTTGGTACGGATTAGGGTATCCTATTTATATAGGTAATGGTCATCCTAAGTCTTAGTCATAGCGCTTATAGAACAAGTGTCAATAGTAAGAATACAAGAGTTACTGGCCGTTAAGGGGAAAGGGATCTAACTTGTATCGAGGTGGGGGTACAAATTACATGGTCTACAACTAGGGGTAATCATCACAATCTAATAGAACAACTCAACTATCAGGTTCTAGCTACAAGGTACACAATTCAAAATTCAAGATTACAACTATGACTATAGCAAACTATATATCCTATCGTAGAGTATAATCACTTGGTCTATGATCAGAGGTGGCAGGTGGCACGAGTTTAAAAGATGAAGAGAAGAAACGTAATCAGTTGTCGCACTCTAGCGAGCGCTAGGGTTTCAGAGGAACAAATATATGAAATTAGAATAGGGGCTCTAGATAGCATCATGGTTTTCTAAGGAAAAGTGGTATACTAGTCTCTGTGTTTGAGGTATGATTAGGAAAATATTCTATGCATTGCTCTTGGCTTTCTAAGGTTAAATCTGCTTATCTCAAGACAAGAATCTAAATTTATAGTTCTTCAATACTTATCTAACTGCGAAGGTTAGGTTCAGTCCTAATATTAATTTTTTTTTTTGGTTTTCTATGGGTTCCTCAATACTAGGGTCAAACATTATGGTAAACTTCTAACTAACTCTAGTAGTGTCTATACTACTCTCAAGTCTTCATAATACATCAGGGGGTAATGGTAAACCAATCATAGAGATAAGAAATTCTAGGGTTCACTAGATATTCTAAACTTAGTGGTGTGTCTGTATTCTCGTTGTACTCTTAATAGGTGTGCTACTCTAATTATCATCCTAATAACATGGGTTCCTATATTCTAGCAGAAGGCTATATATACTCAAGGAACTTATTAGGGAAGTACAAGAATCAAGCAGGATACAATTGTTCGAACAGAACAGAGAGAAGAAAGATGAATCATAGTCAATTGTGGATGAGATCCTATACTCTAGTCCTAGGTGCAGGCTTGTCCAGTACAGTAACATAACCGAGATAATATGCTCTCTACCTGCATGGGCTACCACAAAAATATGTCACGCCCCAGTCCCAAAAATATGTAGGGCTAGGACACGTAAGCATGCCAGCCGTATGGATATGACAACTCTAATATATGGAAACCAAATCCACACGTACGCTGTAATATGAATATCAAATCCGCAAGTGGTATAAAACATACGTCACAAGTCACAGGGTATAATCTAAATCTCATCCACAAAAATCAAATATAAATAATTATCAACATCTATGAAACTAGATCTCAACAAGAAGTATCTAAGGATGATAGTTGGATGGAAACAAATCCACTACCAACTCGAATATAAGAGCAAATACAATATAAGTACAACACAATCAAACACAATATAAGTATATCAGCCAGCAATCACGGCTCGAAGAGAAGGCATCCTCGAAACATACGTAACCATCCGAATCTGCGCTCCTGCGAATACTCAAGAACAGATACACCTGGCAGGGGACCAGGTCCTCAGAGGGACATAACAAGATACTTAAACACATGCCAATAAAGTACTAAAATAAATATCAACGGTCGCCTAACCGTCTAAGTGAATACAATTAAGAACAACTTTTCCCACAAGTGAGCTATCTGGTTGAAAACTGGGATTTAGCATGATTCCCTTTTGGGGATCCAGGGGCCCAAAGGCACGTCATCTTTTGAACGGCGGAGGCCCGCCCATGTACATAATATATATAAGGGTCATCACCACCCGTATCTCCGGCGGAGAATCCGGACGCACAGAAAAAAAGTGCAAAGGAGCTCAAATGCGGTACTTGTTGTTCTCCCCATCCCATGCTCTAAGCATGTCATGTCCATGACACGATAAACCTCTAATAACTGCCAAGTCTACTAGCATACAAAGTTTCTAACAGCAGTTATTCCTAACGTACGACCCATACGCACAGGAGGCCAGACCTGTCACGCAGTCCGTGATCTATATGAGACTCACACTCATGTAACAACTGTGTCACGGCCAATGAACCTAATGATGCTACATGATAATGGGGTAGTCTCATCAACAAGGTCAATGCAATACATAAATAAAAATATACCGCGACGACACCGTCGCGCGCATTTTATATAACAGTTAAAATATATGAACTAAAGACAGAAAATAAAGATGCATGCAACATATGGAATATAAATAATAGTACAATGGCAAGGTATACTTGCCTGGCAAGAAGCTGCAAAATGTAACGTCCAGATATTCAATACACAGGACCAGAAGCTATGGCCTCAGAACAAATGTCTCCGGATGCTGAAATAGATATCACCAATATTCCCAGAATAAGCAAAATAGCTAGAAAGTATTTCTCTTTCGTCCAATTTGGACACAGGGGCAAAATCGTAATTTTGGGTCAAAGTGGGGTCCACGTGTAGCCCACTTTGCACCGAAAAGTGTGTCAGAACCAATGGTCTCCAAATTCGTCCAGCTTAGTATCAACAAGTCCAGAACGATGATACGAACCCAACGGAACTTCCAGAACTGGATTCCGATGAGCCGATCACAAAATCGCCCGTCAAGTGGAGCCGTGGGGCCCACAATACGCGATTTTGTCAATGTTCTTAGAATCAAACCAAACTTGGGTCACAGGACCAGCGTATTGCTACGAGCCCGATGGCACAAGTTTTGTCTCGATCCGACATGTGTACACAAAGTTACGATGTGTTCCAGAACAGGCGGATATGGGACGTTGACGGCGGATACGCGTTGATTCAGGTGTGCACGCACATCCAAATCAACTTCTGCGAAATCTCGCACATCCGTATCAACGATGCGCACATTTCGTTGAAGACCGCGTGCGACCAAGTCATCCCATTTGGCGGGGCGTACTCAGTTCTGGGGTAAAATAGGGCATTATTTTTCCTATTTTTGGATCGCGGTTCACGATCGCCACAGGACACGATGCACCGAGCGAGTTGCACGGGCATCGAGAGGGTTACACAGCCTACGTGTCACAACTGACAGAATAAAAAATGGAGCAACGAGGAGAGAGAACGGGTTACCTGAACAGGGCTTCGTGGAACGGGGTTTCTCATATCCGGATCGAATCTGCCGTGTCCGGTCACTGTGTCCTGGGTTAGGGTTTAGGGTTCTGCTGTGTCGGATCCTGCTGTGTCCGTGTCAGTGGGGCCGACGGGGCTTCGCCAGAGGTGGCTCAGGGAGTCGGGTGATGGTCGAGTATAGTTACGGTGTTGCCGGCTCCGGTTGAATGGGTGGACGGGGAAGAGAGCAGAGGGATCTGGGCTCCGGTCGGCTGTTAGGGCTACTCCGGCCGACGGGGAAGGGTGGCTCCGGCGGGTTGACGGGTTCAAGGAGGGGGCTGTGGTCGAGAAGGAGGAGCAGGGAATGGTCGATGACAACAGTGGTGGTGGTTGTTTGTGCAGCTCCGGCGAAGAACTGGCCGGGGTGCATCTCATAGGGAACGTCGAGGGGTGACGGTGGCGTTAATGGCGGGAGGTTGACGACGATGAGTCATGTGGGTGCTGCGGGTATGCAGTACAGCTGGTCGAGGTTGGGGAATCCGCTCAGGCGAGGTGGAGAGGAGGAGGAGAGGTCGTCGAGATGGGAGGAGCACGACGGGTTCAGTAGGCTGTGGTGGTGGTGAGTGGCTTCCCGAAGAAGAAGAAGTACAGGGAGAGGTCGATGGTAATGCTAGTGGTGGTTGCCTCCGGCGTAGGCGGTCGAGGAGAGGAGGATGGACTCGGGGACGATGACGAGGGAAGGGTTTCGGCCGGCGGGGCGTGGAGGTCGAGGGAATTTTATAGCGCCGGAACAGTGTTCCGTTTAGAATTAGGATTAGGGTTCAGGCCGGGTTTCGGGTTCGGGTCGGGTTCACTTCGGATCCGACCCGACCTGACCCGTTAAGAGCGGGTTCAGTTTGGGTTGACAGCGGGTTGGGTCAGTTTGGTTTGGTTTATTTCAAAATAAACCGGGTTCAGTCAGGGTTTATTTTGGTTTAATTATAAATTAGTTTTTAGGGTTTAAAAATGCTTTCGGAGTCCAATAAATTCCCGAAAAATTATCCTATGTCTAGTTTTTCATTTTACACTAGAAAATATTATTTTCATAATATTTTAATATTAATTAACATTATTTAAAAATCATTTAGTCAAAAAATACCTTAGTTTTAGTTTTAAAAATTTCAGAAAAATTATGAAAAATCATTTTTAAAAATTTTGAAAATCAGGGGGCTTACAATAGATGGGACCGAGTATAAGAAACTAGCTTTCTTATTTGGGGATGTTATTGATAAGCAATCCCAAACGAAGCCCAAGAAGGAAGATTGGGTATTTTCTGTTGAGGGCACTATTATGCATCTGCCGAAGATGTCCAGAGATTACCCCATCTCTGCATTCTTCTATGCCACACATCCCAGAAGGATGGCATGGACTCTGACTCCTGATCTTCATAGCCAGCCAGGGAAGATCTTTTATAAGAAAGGATTAAACCAAGGATCCTTTGTAAGTAGTCCCTCCGGTCCTATTATGCCCTTCAGAGGATTACTATAAGGCAGCATCCCAAGTGAAGACTCTTCCTTGCTCCAGCCATTTCAAATGGCCACTTTCTGTAATGAATTCATGGAGCAGAGAGGAGTATATCCCAGGGTTAACCCTCGCACAAGTGGATGGCTTCACTCCCACAATCTTCGATGGGCCAATTTAACTGCATGGGTCCTGAAGCACTTTCAGATAGAGCTGGAAAGTATTAACTTACTTGAGGCTGTCAGTGCTACTGGTGTTGGGCTGCCTATCAACCCCAATTTGTTCTTAGCTTCGATGGAGCGATATAACTCGCTAACTGGTACTTTTGCCACTCCGATAGGTGAGTTGGGCCTAGCCCTTCATGAGATGGCAGATATCTCAAAGTTGCCAATGGGAGACATTCCTTATGAAGAATACGTCCCCACCAACAGAGAGTTGAAGGATACCAACCCTCGGGTAGTGGCGGTGTACTAAGAGCTGATGAGCCACTATCTTGTATGCACCACATTCTACAGAGAGCCTTCTGATTTAGCCTATATTAACAAATGAGTATCCTACCTCTTCTTCCATCAGGCTAGAGATGCCAAGCAGGATAAGGTTGTAGATAGCAAAGACAAACCTTTGAACCCTCTGAGCATTCTTAATGCCAACACAATCGATGATCTTATTGAAGATGCAGAGGCTCCAGATTATGTTCTGAATGAAGAGATAAGGGGTTATCCTGCAGGAACCAAAGCCTACAGTTACATGAGGCATTGCCGAAAGCCTCTGTCAAGAGAAGCTCAACTGGCTGGCTTTCTTTCTATTTAGCTACGCCGATGGGTGGTGCCTGGCATCGCGTCTGCGGATCACATTCATCGCAATACCTTATGGCCCGCAGTACGTTTGGTATTTGGAGCAAGATTGGGCCTGCTCCCTGCCATGGTATGCAGGATACAAGCTGGTCTGAGGGCTATTATTGATGGGCTGCTGGCCGATACTACACAACTTGAAGGATATCCCAGAGTAGAATTGCCATTCTTATATCTGATGGGATGGTTAATCCTTCACAATACCAGAGTGATGTCTCCTGGATCTGCCAGTGGTTCGGGCAATAACTTCTTGTTGAATTACAAGAATTCTTTTTGGAATGTGACTAGCGTCATAGATTGTCGACTAGCACTAAATTTTTCCCATAGTTGGAAATTCTTCTGCACCGTTCCCCCAGTACATATCAATCAGCAGGGGCTAAACTCCATGATATAGGTCAGGGGAAGACTACTCTTTCTCCTGAAGCCTTTTACTGATTGGTCTGCATTAGACCTTTCCACCTGCTGTACAGAAGTGAGGACCACTGCTACTTGGAGCCTTATCTGCCTAGCCGTTTCGCCAGGCAATTTGGGTATGATTAGTTGCACGTGGGAAATCCTATCACCAGCTTTAAATTTAAATGTGGACTTATTGATGGAGCTAGAGGATGGCGATATTTTATCATGGGTTGTATTGGAGCAACCTTTGCTGTGCCCGCGACTTCTATCTCCATGGAGTTGCGCATTCTTCATTCATACGCACAGTTTTATGTGTCCATCAATACCTTCCATCGTGATTTTGATGTACATGGAAGTTTCAGAATACCCTTCCATAAGTCCACTGGAAGAGAGGAAATACCATCTGTCTCCTCTGATAAAGGTAATAAAACTACTGGTGCAGATGATTATTTATTGATTTTACCGAGAGGCATAATAGCTCCGCAAGCAGAGCCTCTCATTATTTCCAATAAACGAAAAGCTTCTACTTTGAAAGAGCCTTCCCCCCGCAAGAAGAAGCAGACTACCAGAGGTCCTAAAAAGACTTCCACCAAGGGGGCCTCTTCCAGGAGTGAGCCTATTGTTTCTCCTGTTGGGATGATTCTTTGATTAGGGATCCTTCGCCTTTTAAAGAAGGAACCTCCACAGTTCCAGCTGAAAGTGCTGGAGATTCTTTGCCAGCGACTGCTGCCGCTACCATCGTTACTGGTGGTGCTTCTATATCGCCTTCGAGGCCGAGCTCGCCAATAATCAATATACCTTTTACAAGACAAATAATGGGACTAGTCCCTCCTTCATATTTAAGTATTTCAAACGAGATTCCACCCGATGAACCTCGAGTAGATCTGGGTGATAACTGGGATAACGAACCTCAAGCGTCAGTTGGTGTACCCTCCTCTCCAGGTATGATAACTTGTTTAGCATCATTAAGAAATGATTTAGCTATACAGACTGCAGACGCAATATACATACCATCAGTCATGGGTAAATGTTGTCTTCACGCTTTTTTCAGGAAAATTTAATATCAAGTTGATATTAACTTTCTCTTATCTTAGTTTCAGGCGAAGACATTTCTTGGGAGGGCGGCGCTGAAACAACCTCTGATTTTGTTGCGGATCCAGCTAATGAAATGACGGTGACCACCGTCAAAGAAGCATACCTTGAAGTCGTTTATCTTTCATCCTCAACATTCTCGGATGTAATCCCGTCAGCAGTAGTTCAAACAATATCAGAGGTGGATGAAGCCACCATCTCGACCGTGCCTCCTTCGTCGAGCATACCAGCAACTTCAACCATTGTTGGTGTCTCTTCTTGTAATGCCCCGCAACCGTTCGGAGCGTTACGCTGAGTCGGATTGAATAAATCAAATGCTGGTTACATTTGAATTATTGGATTTTGGGAAAAAGGATTAATCGAGTTGGTTTCAATGTGCAGATGGCTAGCGGGTTCGATGGAAATCAGGTGTTCGTTCAGAACAGTACTGAATAGCTGGATAGAAACGATAATGCCGTCTTCCTTAGTCTGATAGGTCGGATGATTTGGAGAGCACGGCCTGCTCGCACGGTCATACCAGTTGAGTAGATCGCGCTTGCATCGGAACACGGATTCAAGGGATTGGCTGTATCGGCAGGACATGATGCCTAACGGGATCAAACATTGTGAGTGGGCTCTTTTCCTTCTTCTCTACTCCTTCATGCCTAATAATATGGAAAACACGTAAAGGCTTGAACACTTGGGCTGAAACATTGGGAATTACTACACTGAGGCGTGCATAGAGTGTACGTCGTTGGCTTGGTAGGATTGTGGCTTGAAATGATTTACGCGTTGGATAGTTGGAGCGATAGTTGGATTATGCATTTGAGGCAGTCGGTTGGATACTTGGGATTATGCTTGGACGAGAGTTGGAATGATACATTTGAGGCAAATGGGTATATTGGGAATATCGAGAATTTGGACGAACGAACGTGTATCCGTGCATGAGTATCACTTGGTCGTTTTGTCTTGCAAACCGAGCAGTTGTGGTTCGAAACCGAATAACTGCATCGGTGTAGGTGTTGTGCCGCTTGATGTGGCATTGTGCCACGAATGGGGCATTGTGCCACTGAAATGGCATTGTACTATGGGATTGCTTTGAGCATGGGTGTTGCACCAATTCAGAATACATTGCTGTAAAGCGGCAATGTGAATATGAGTATTTTGGTGCCTTGGGCAATATATTGAGGTCGAGATTTGGATTCCTTGGTTGGATGTGTTGGAAGAATGGTTATGGATATTTCGGTTGGATATCGGTTGAACGAGTCTAGGATCGCTTGGTGGGGCAAGAATGTTCGATCCTCTCGTCATACCTACTTGGTGTCTGTATGTCACGGACAACCTGTATTGCACAGGGTTTGGTCTCCTCGAACGGGAGCTCCGGGGCACCGGGACTGTTCGGCCATGGAGGAGATAACTGGGTAACGCGTCTTGGGCGCGGTGCCAGCGGTTGGATGCGATCCAGGTGGGTTAGCTACTTAGCGCTGTTTCGAATAGAACCATATTTGATCCGTCCGATCAAAGTCCTTTATGGCTTGGCCAGTGACTTTATATAGCTTAAGAGTTGGCTTGCTTTTCTTTTGTTGGTTTGGCTTTCGTGTAGGTGCGGCCACCTTGCCTCGGCAAGAGTGTGCACTCGAGATTGGGATATAAACTTTGGTTGAGGATAGATATTTGAGGCTTGGGAATGGTTCGATATGCTATCGTGCGAACGATGGCATTGAGTAAGACGGGTTGCGTGTTAGTTTCCTTCGAGTTGGATTTTATATAGCTGCTTGTCGTTTTGTTTGAGTTGAATGCTTGCCTGCTTAAACTGCTTTACAGCTTTCCTTAACATGTCATCCATATGCCATGAAACGAATCTAGGATTCAACTAGAAAAATCACCATATAACTGTGTGCATTTACTATTTTACTTAGTGTCAGCTTAGACGAGTGGGTTACCCCGCTCACCAGTACGGCTGTGTACTGACCCACGTTTGTGGGCAATATTTTAGGTACGCAGGCGTAGTGGCGCTGCTTGGATATACGGGACAAGATGTATGAACTGTAAGTACCTTTGTGGGCTAGAGAAAAGAGCAAGAGCATTTTATCGTCTCCTTGGCATCGCCTTTGTGGCATTGCCTTCGGGGCATTTTATTTGGACCCTATCGAGAGCTTCGCTGCGTATTACTCTGATGTGTGCTTGGTACACAATACTTGATTTCCGCTGCAACTTGGTTGTTTCAATGATAACATTTGGTGTTTGACAACATCGCCTTGTACGAGCGCAACTCCAGGCTCGTACGACATCACGTCCCGATGAGAACGATTGTCCTGCAGGAGAGCTGTAAACGTGGTGATTCACGTTCAGCGGGGACTATCGAGCTTGCGGGAGATTGGGGCATGACAGATTGGTATCAGAGCGCCCCGTTCATTTTTTCGAACTTGGTCCTTCGCTTCATCACAAACTCTAAATAGCTTTCGCGTGTCTTCTAGCTCTTGACTCTACTCGGTGCCGTATTGGATATTTCATGCAATAAGTCTATATATTGCTGGTTGTGGCTGCATGTTTTTTGGTTGTGTTGCCTTGGTTGGTTTTCATAGGATCGCTTAGCCTCGTTAGGCGTTGTTGCATTCGTGCAGCAAGTTGGTTGGCGTTGTTACATTTGTGCAACAAGTTATGGGCTTTCGTTGGGTTGGCTTATCGTTCAGGAGATTCTGATTGCCTCAATGGATCAGTTGGTTGTCTAACGAGATTTGGTAATGCGGCATGTTGTGAGTAGAAACATTCGATGAGAATGGATCGTTGCACGAGTTGCTCGTCTAGCAACTGTGTTGGATAGAAGTTGGAATTTTGGCTGTGGCGCATCGGTTGGGCATGTTTGAGTTTGGCTCGGGAATATCAGAATAGTTGGAACGAGTTTCTCGTATAACAAATGTGTGGAACCATTGAGTATGGGGTTGGAATACTTGGAAAAGACAATCGTTGTACGATTGCTCGTGTTGCAAAAGTATCAGACGGTGGAAACAGTTGGATAATTCAGGCATTGCCTGAGTTCTGTGTCGGACTCGAATTGGGAAAGGCATAATCACACATTTTGGATGGTTTGAACGGATTTTGGATTTTGCAAAGAAATCGTAATGCGAGTAGCGACTCGATTCGGAGTGGTATATGGAATACCATATTGTGAGCAAGGCTTTTGAAATAATTTGGTTGGACATCAATGGAAATTGCCTGAACGGACTCGGGTAATGAGAATATAAGTTGGTTGGTGCACATCGGCTGAGTTGGGAAGAATAAAAATGAAGCAAGCGAATATTGAGTTGAGTATAGTGAGCTCGGACTACGATTTTGAAAAACACATTTTAGCAGTTGGTTGAGCAATGAAACACAATTTGGTTTGGAGGGACAATGCGATGGATTCACACAAACTTGAAGATTTTGGATATCGCTGCTCGAGAAGTTGACTCTGGTTAGTGGAAACGGAACTTTGGGCAAGATGGTGCAACGATGGAAAATGGATTCTCCGGAAGACGTGGACGAATTATGGCAACAACGGAAGGCAAAGATGGTGGCGGATTGACTTTTAAAGATAGCTAAATGTGAGAGCAACGTCGGAACAAATCACTGTGCTGCTCGAGTAAGTTGGACGTGCATTATGGAACGTGGCAAACGGATATAAAATTTAGCAAGTCTTGAGTTTCGAGAATCATTGAAATCGATGGTGCGAGTAGGCGAACTTAGTAATTCGAAAATTGATGGATTCAGGGCAGAACGGTGGATTGATGGAAGATGGTTTCAACGAGCGCGGTTCTCGGATTCGGAAACTTCGCTCGGATGAATGGTTGGATTTTGATTCAGATTTGCAGATGAGATATAGCATGGTTTATAGTAACTGTCCATCGTGATGATTACAATTATCGAGCGTAGCTTCGGGATAGCTGACCCTAAGCGACCTTGTCCGTCGAATCGGATATGAATATGGTAAACCCATAGAATGACCCTTGAGGCAGCATATTTGGGAATGCGCCGAGGGTAGATGTGAGCAATGAGATTTGGCTTATTGACTGAGTATTGGATTTTGAGAGACCCTTGGGATAGTCTTCAGCTGAAGATGCAGCCGAAAGATCAGAGCGATGGTGGAAGTAGCCTAGTCAACTGATGAGATTCAGAGTCACAGATTTTTATCGATGGCATCGCCTCTGACTCATCGTGCCCTGGAAGGGAATAGCATTCATATGAATTGACGACTGTGAAACTAGCTCGTGAAGTTAAAGCAGCGGCTCGTTCGAATCAAATCCTTGCGAATACTGGAAGGAACATATTTGTCTCAGATTTACAAGATGTCTCGGAACTTAATCTGTGAAGCGTGCTCGTTCGGAAGGCAAAGGTGATATTCTATGCTTTAAGGCAGTGGAAGCAGCGCGAAGAACTATTCCATGCGCAACCTAGGAATTGTGGCGAGTGTGTCCACGTTGAAATTGTGGTGACACAATCCCTTTGGCGTGGCGGCAAAATCTTCGTAGATCACACGAACCTCAATATAGACGTTCACCCAGCGAGGTATTGAGATTGAGGAAAAGGTATTGGACTGAGCTGATCTAAGCAAGTTTGATATTTGGGTAAGTCGCATAGCTGGGGTAGTATCAATCATGATGATCGTTCGGTGTACGAGATATATTTTGAGATGTCGCTAGTGCGAATTCAGAAATAGTTGGATGGATTGAGTTGAAACACGAACGGATTGAGTCGGTGGAAATCATCATATTTGAGAATAGTGCTCAAGCAAATATGTTGGAATAGAAATCATGATTTGATTTGATTGGGAGTAAAGCAAATGGACGCCTCGAACATAAAGATACCCTTGTAACTTGTTCAAATTTGCTATCGCAAAACTCGGCTGAAATGCATGTATTTTAGGGACGCCTTAAATATGTGTACGATCCAAAACTAAGCGATACTAGGAATTCGTATTGAGCTGCAAGGAGGATGTGGGAATTCGTAAAATTTGTATGAGCATTCAACAGAGCGAGAAGTTGAGTCAGAAATCGTGAATATGTGAGTTGCATAGAGCAGATCCATGGAATTGGAGTGTGGCATGTGATAGAAATGAGTACCAGCACGGTTCGTGGACGAACTTGATTTCTAAGTGGTATATTATGTAACATCCCGCAACCGCTCAGAGCGTTACGCTAAGTCGGATTGAATAAATCAAATGCTGGTTATATTTGAATTATTGAATTTTGGGAAGAAGGATTAATCGAGTTGGTTTCAATGTGCAGATGGCTAGTGGGTTCGATGGAAATCAGGTGTTCGTTCAGAATAGTACTGAATAGCTGGATGGAAGCGATAATGCCGTCTTTCTTAGTCCGATCGGTCGGATGATTTGGAGAGCACGGCCTGCTCGCATGGTCATACCAGTTGAGTAGATCGCGCTTGCATCGGACCACGGGTTCAAGGGATTGGCCGTATCGGCAGGACAGGATGCCTAACGGGATTAAACATTATGAGTGGGCTCTTTCCCTTCTCCTCTACAACTTCATGCCTAATAATATGGAAAATACGTAAAGGCTTGAACACTTGGGCTGAAACATTGGGAATCACTACACTGAGGCATGCATAGAGTGTACGTCGTTGGCTTGGTAGGATTGTGGCTTGAAATGATTTACGCATTGGATAGTTGGAGCGATAGTTGGATTATGCATTTGAGGCAGTCGGTTGGATAATTGGGATTATGCTTGGACGAGAGTTGGAATGATACATTTGAGGCAAATAGGTATATTGGGAATATCAGGAATTCGGACGAGCGAACGTGCATCCGTGCATGAGTATCACTTGGTCGCTTTGTCTTACAAAGCGAGCAGTTGTGGTTCGAAACCGAACAACTACATCGGCGAGGGTGTTGTGCCGCTTGATGTGGCATTGTGCCACGAATGGGGCATTGTGCCACTGAAACGGCATTGTACCATGGGATTGCTTTGAGCATGGGTGTTGCACCAATTCAGAATACATTGCTGTAAAACGGTAATGTGAATATGAGTATTTTGGTGCCTTGGGCAATATATTGAGGTCGAGATTTGGATTCCTTGGTTGGATGTGTTGGAAGAATGGTTATGGATATTTCGGTTGGATATCGGTTGAACGAGTCTAGGATCGCTTGGTGGGGCGAGAATGTTTGATCCTCTCGTCATACCTACTTGGTGTCTGCATGTCACGGACAACCTGTATTGCACAGGGTTTGGTCTCCTCGAACGGGAGCTCCGGGGCACCGGGACCGTTCGGCCATGGAGGAGACAACTGGGTAACGCGTCTTGGATGCTGTGCCAGCGGTTGGATGTGATCCAGGTGGGTTAGCTACTTAGCGCTGTTTCGAATAGAACCGCATTTGATCCGTCCGATCAATGTCCTTTATGGCTTGGCCAGTGACTTCATATAGCTTAAGAGTTGGCTTGCTTTTCTTTTGTTGGTTTGGCTTTCGTGTAGGCGCGGCCACCTTGCCTCGGCAAGAGTGTGCACTCGAGATTGGGATATAAACTTTGGTTGAGGATGGATATTTGAGGCTTGGGAATGGTTCGATATGCTATCGTGCGAACGATGGCATTGAGTAAGACGGGTTGCGTGTTAGTTTCCTTTGAGTTGGATTTTATATAACTGCTTGTCGTTCGGTTTGAGTTAAATGCTTGTATGCTTAAACTGCTTTACAGCTTTCCTTAACATGTCATCCATATGCCATGAAACGAATCTAGGATTCAACTAGAAAGATCACCATATAACTGTGTGCATTCACTATTTTACTTAGTGTCGGCTTAGACGAGTGGGTTACCCCGCTCACCAGTACGGCTGTGTACTGACCCACGTTTGTGGGCAATATTTCAGGTACGCAGGCATAGTGGCGCTGCTTGGATATACGGGACAAGATGTATGAACTGTAAGTACCTTTGTGGGCTAGAGAAAAAAGCAAGAGCATTTTATCGTCTCCTTGGCATCGCCTTTGTGGCATTGCCTTCGGGGCATTTCATTTGGACCCTATCGAGAGCTTCGCTGCGTATTACTCTAATGTGTGCTTGGTACACAATACTTGACTTCCGCTGCAACTTGGTTGTTTCAATGATAACATTTGGTGTTTGACAACATCGCCTTGTACGAGCGCAACTCCAGGCTCGTACGGCATCACGTCCCGATGAGAACGATTGTCCTGCGGGAGAGCTGTAAACGTGGTGATTCACGTTCAGCGGGGACTATCGAGCTTGTGGGAGATTGGGGCGTGACACTTCTTTTGTCGTGCCATCTGTTGAAGCAACGACTGTGGCAACATCCTCTACAATCATTCCAAAAAGGAGACTTACCGATATTGCGGCCACTCCTAGCATCTATTCGAGCTTTGCTATGCTAGTTGAACAATACACTAGCATATTCTACCTCACTTTAAAAGAATTGATATCCATGGTGCTGGAGAAGAATCTAGGCTTTGATGCTCTGAAGACGTCCTCCAAGCTCACTATAGCGCAGATTAAAAATTTCAATAACGCTGAAAGAGCTAGTGCGCTAGAGCAAATAGTTAATGGTTTAGAATAACCTATTAACGAATATTTGAAACTATCCTAAGACAGCATCAATAACTTGGTTCAGGCTGAGTATGACTCATTAACTGCGGAACTTGCTCAGAAAACAGAATCTTTAAACAAATCCATCCAGGAACATCAACAAGAGATGGAGAAAGAGCAAGCAGTATTGGTAGAGAGTATTCCTCAGCTAGCTCAGTGCCATGCCGAATGTGAGGGATATGAAGTGAGGGTTCGAGATTTGGAAGATGAGCTTGCTCAAACAAGGGAGAGGCTTCTCAAAGCATCGCTAGTTCGCAATATATTGGAGGGCCAAGTGAATACAGCTTAACAGAACTTGACACATGTGGGTGTCATCCACGCAAGTTTTGTTGATTCTTTGTCCGAACTATCTCTCTTGAGCACTGATGAGGCAAGGCTGGAACTGGCTCGCAACAACGTTTTAAACTCCAAGAATGAGAGGATGGCTGCTTTGGCGCAACAAATCCGCGATTTAACTGCTCCTTCCTAATGATGTACTTTTTTGCTTCTATAATTTCTCAGAGATAATAAAGACACATTTTCTGACTTTGTGGATTCATCACTTTAGAATATAAATGATAGGCTAAGATGAAAGTGATATCAGAGGTAATATGAACATGATATACTTTCGGTAAGGTTTAGCTGAATGTAAATCTATTCAGAGGTAATATGAACTTGATAGAATATAATCCAACTAAATTTGTATACAAAATACTATCAGAGGTAATATGAACATGATAGGTTTACAAATTAGTTAAGCATATATATTAAGAGGTCAAATGAACCTGATAGAATATGATTCAGCTAACTTTGTACGTAGTATCGCCAGAATAAGATCTTCATCATACTCCATTAAGCAAAGGAGATCAAGTATAGTACTTCTTCAGGAATTTGCCGTTGATAGGAGCCATTATCAAATCTTTATTAGGTTTGGCTAATCTGTAAGCGCTATATAAAAATGTTGTTTCCATCACATAAGGGCCCTCCATTTCTTTATGACTGTTTGTGTGAACTTCGGATATCGTACCAGAGGTAATATGGACGTAGTACAATATTGTGTTTATTGAGGACATCCCACTGGGGGATTTTTGTTGACCTATTATTTGTTGCGCATGTTGAGTGCAAATAATAAGTTCGAAACAAGCCCTATCAGAGGTGATAGGTTTTGTGGCTAGTAAGGACATCCTGCTGGGGTTTTTTTTTGGACCCATTACTCTTTGCGCACGTTAGTGCAAGTAATAGGTTTGAGACAAGTCCTGACAGAGGTAATATAGACGTGACAGTTTTTGTGGACTCACCACTTTTTGTGTACGTTAGTGCAAGTAATGGGTTGAGACAAGTCCTGACGGATGCTTATAAAATAAGACTCTGTGGGGATAAACATGGACTGACTCTTTCTTTGCTGGGGAAATGAGGATAGTTCAAAGGTAATATAGACATGAACAATTCGTTTCCATTGTGGGCATCCCACAGGAGAGTTTTTGGTGGACTTATTACTTCTTGTGCACGAGAGTGAAAGTAATAAGTTTAAGACAAGCCCTGCCAGAGGTAATATAGACGTGGCAGTTTTCGTGGAACTAATACCACTGGCATACTTAGAGTTAAGTACGGGTGCTAAGTTGAGATGACAACCGATATCAGAGGTAATATGGATATAATAATCGATAGCCGAAACCTAGGAGGTTTGCTCAGAGGTAATATGGACATGACAAACTCAGCCTGAGAGAAATATTATGACAACAGTTCAGAGGTAATATGAACGTAAACTAATGTCCGAAAGATATTCATTAAGGAGTGATTTGTTGAGTGTGGTCTATCCGAACATGAAGATAGACCAAAGGATCGCTCCGCTGGGGAGATTGATGGGACGATATCTCAGAGACAATATGAGCATGGCTAGCATCTAACGAGATTGGTTTGAATAGTCACTGCGGGAGTGTGCAAGTAGACCTAAGGATTGCTTCGCTGGGGAGATTTTGAGGATCCATCATCCATTGCGTATCCGGGACTCTTGGATACGGATGATGGCTCTTTACAAGAATTTGTAACGAAGGAGAAAATGTTGCACATAGGCACTTGCTGGGGATGCCAAATTGCTGAACATATCTATACAGAGGTCATATGAACATGATATAATATAATTCTCGTTCTTCGACGATCAAGAAAATATTGCACATAGGCACTTGCTGGGGATGAAGAACCAAGAGTTGATTTGTACATCTGGGTTATGGACTTATTACCCATGGTATCCCTTAAGTACAGATAATAAGCTGAAACGACTAGCACTATCAGGGGTTATGCGAACGTGATAGTAGGAAGTCGAAGAGAAGAACTTTACTCAGAGGTAATATGGACATGGAAAAGTTCTGAAATATCTTACTTAGAGGTAATGTGGATGTGGTAAGATATGACTCAGTGGGGATAAAGAAAAACAAGGCATAGGTATGGGAATGACCATTTTTGTGGTGATAGATTTACTCTGCTGGAGAAAGTGGAGAGATATAGTTCAGAGGTAATATGGACGTGAACTGATCGATTTGCTCAGAGGTCACTTGGACATGGCAAACTAAGCTGGGAGAAAAAATAGTTTGGACGTGAACCCATGTCCAAAAAATTTACTGGGGAGTGATTTGTTGAGTGGGGATAGACCTAAAGGTTGCTCATCTGGGGAGATTTTAGGAACTCATCATCCGGTACTTTTTGATGGGCAAATTGCCACGTTGGAGTGAGATCAATTTGCGGTGACCGTCTTCTCGTTTATAAGTGCAAAATGATGACTTTGGCGTCGATTAGCTCCTGGATTTTCCTTTTCAGTACATAGCATGCCTTCGTGGGGTGATGAATGTACCGATTAAAGAGACAATATTCTGGGTCATCGACCTTGCCAGCCTTTTCAGGGTATCTGATGTTGGGTAGCCGAAGTTTATTTTCCTTCATCAATATATTGAAGATTTCAATGATGTTATCATCCTTGAAGGAGAAAGTCCCCTTTGGCTTTCGGGCTTCCGATACCTGAGTCGTACGGTCCTCAGGGAAGATGGTCATAGTTGCATTATCTTCAGACTCAGAGGGAATTCTACCCCCAGCTTTGGATGCTGCTCTGTTTTGTCGAGGGAGACTACCCCCAGACATGTCGTTGTCTGGTTCTTCTTCCTGTAATGACGAAGAATAGTTCAATCGGTCGAAAACTGACCGTTTTGCTTTAAAACAGCAACAGTTAATTATAACCTCCTGACTATTACAACAATGTTCTCTAGGAGGTGTAATAGACGTATTAGGAGATCCCCTGTCTTTGCGTTTCTGGATCAAGAAATCACGCAAAGCAGGGGGGTTACAAGAAGAAGAAGAAGAAGGCTTTTTCTGCCTTTTTACATCAGTAGGAATGTATAGATTAGGAATCATAACCCTTTCTCTGCCATAGGAATACAACAGTTCACCCATATGAGTAGTATATGATCCATCATCTGTCTGAGGGACGTATCTTCCCGCAAAATGATTCTTCTTTACGCGGACAGTCCTATCCTGGCGTAATTTGGATACTTGCATAGGTTCACGAATAACAGGGAAAGTTCGCGTAATCCGTAAAGTGGGAACTTTCTTAGAGGTTGAAAGATTCGCCGCTTGTTTTCCTTTGATGTGATCAAAGGGTACATCTGCCTCATCATAGACGGAAGATATATTTTTATGCGCAGGGCGCGTTTGAAATTTCTAGATTGGCACTGAGGCATTGCCAGAAACTGTCTACCACGTCACAGACGAGAGATGAAGGTTTACGCACAGGGCGTGTTTGAAACTTCTGGATTGGCACTGAGGCATCGCCAAAAGTCTTGTCTGCCACGTTATAAACGGGAGACAAATTTTTATGCACAGGGCACGTCTGAAACTTCTGGATTGGCACTGAGGCATTGCCAGAAGTCATGTCTGCCACGTTACAAACGGGAGACAAATTTTTATGCACATGGCGCATTGGCTGTGTTGTCACAGCCTTGTTGATCAGAGAGTGAGAGCTTGCAGGAAGGGTAGAGGACGTCTTAGGCATCCATACTTTACGCAGCTTCCTGTTGTTCTGGACAGAGGAGGAATGAGAGCTACCCCCTGCATGAAGCATATCTTCATAGGCAGATTGGTCGAACTGGATGACCAATGTCTTCTTCGTCGATCCGACGGTTACAATATCGTGTTGAGCAATAGCTTTCTTGTCAGAGGAGAAAGTGTTCCCCAGCAGAGTTGCCATCTTTGTTTGAATAAACAAATTGAAGGAAGAAGAGAGTTTATACGAAACCTTTCTTCTTTTGCTTACAAACAAGAAAAAGAGTACAATTAATCCTATACGAGGATGTTAAGTACAATAAAAATGTTTCTGGAGAAATATTGCTATAGAAGTCTGATCTGCGGTCGATCACTTTGTTCTTTGGACCACATGATGATGAAGAAGTACTGTAGAAGAAGAAGAAGCTTCAAAGGTTGCAAGTGGGGTTGAATTCTCGTTGCCAAAGTTGTCAACCAACACTCTCTGTCTTTGCTCTCTCTTCTCTCTGATCTCTGATTATGCCTTGTTCGGTCGTTTGATCGATCCCTTAGTTTTCAAATTAGTTAAACATATCTATTCAGAGGTAATATGAACATGATTGAATATGATTCAACTAACTCTCCCTTTACCCTGTGACCAGGGGTCTCTATTTATAGAGATCAATCAGATAACTGTCTAGTTGGCGTAGAAGGCCAAACTGTGAAGAAAGTTGCATCTTTTACGCGGTAGTTATAATAACTGCTACCCATGTTCAAATAATCTTCTGAATCTGTGTATGACACGTATCCCATTATGAGGTAACGCGTATAACTGCTTTCTGAAGATCACGGCATGCAGGCCACGTAGGTAACTGCCCCTGCGTAAAGATGGTTGGCGTAAAAGCCAAATAACTGTCTTGTTGGCGTAAAAGCCAAATAGCTGTCTTATTAGCGTAAAAGCCAAAGAGCTGTCTTGTTGGCGTAAAAGCCAAATTGCTGTCTTGTTGGCTTAAAAGCCAAATAGCTGTTTTGTTGGCATAAAAGCCAAATAGCTGTCTTGTTGGCGTAAAAGCCAAATAGCTGTCTTGTTGGCGTAAAAGTCAAATAGCTGTCTTGTTGGCGTAAAAGGCCAAACTATGAAGAAGAAGACTTCCTTTATGCTGCGGTTATGATAACTGCTACCCACGTTCCAATTGTCTTTTGAATATGCGTATGACACGTGTCCCTTTATAAGGTAATGCGTATAATTGCTTTTCGAAGATCATGGCATGCAAGCCACGTAGGTAACTGGCCCTGCGTAAAGATGGTTGGCGTAAAAGCCAAATAACTGTCTTGTTGGCGTAAAAGCCAAACTCTGCGTAAAACTTGAGGATGCATGAATAATAGATAACCAGCATAAAATAGCCAATTATCCATCATGACTGAGGTCTTGAGCGTATTCTGGGCTAAATAGCCTTATCACGTACCTTTGCAAATATAGCCGAGTTGGCGTATTTCGAGGAGATAACATACGGCGTACTCCTATAGTTGAAAATAGCCTGGTTGGCGTAAAATGCAAGGATGGTGATGTGAGCGTATCAGTCACAGTTTTAGCTTTCCCAGTCAATTATCCATCACGACTGAGGTCTTGAGCATATTTTGGGCTAAATAGCCTCATCACGTACCTTTGCAAATATATTCGAGTTGGCATATTTCGAGGAGATAGCATACGATGTACTCTTATAGTTGAAAATAGTCTGGTTAGCGTAAAATACAAGGATGGTAATGTGAGCGTATTAGTCACAGTTTTAGCTCTCCCAGTCATGACAAAATCTAAAGAATAGAACAAAATCTCGTGCATTAAATGCAGAGATATGCCCCCATCTCGTGTATTAAATACATAGATATGCCTCGAGCTCTGTGCGAGAAACATCTTTTGACGTGGCGTCTGATTTTGTCTTATCTTGAGCGTAAAAACTTATTTTTGCCCATGTAGAATAGGCAGCGTATTCAGAAGACTCCAGCCTTGAGCGTAAAAACTAATTTCTGTCATGTAGAATAGGCAGCGTATTCTTTGAATGCATAAAAATGACTTGTATCAAGAATATGTCACTAAACGACAACCTGGGTCTCTGTGCAAAATCATCATAACAGTCGTCCTCTCGATCACCGTGTAGTACTTTTTCAGAAGTCAGGTTCACTGATCTGTCTGACAAATTCATCCGAGGAATACGAAGAGTTCCTCGTACAACTTTATGCTGCATTAAAAATAACTTATTTTATGCAGGAAGGTATATGAACCTTTTACGCAGAACAGCCTTGAAGCACTGCTTTACGCGGACAGCTTTGATGCTCTACTTTACGTCAAACAGCTCTGATGCTCTGTTTTATGCGTACAGCTCTGAAGTCATATTTTATGCCACACAGTGCTGAAGCTCTGTTTTACGCGGACTTCATGTATGTTGGGGGTTTGGACTGTATAATACACGTACGATTCCCTAGCATATTTCATGCTTCTACAATAACCCGTACCTAATATCGCGGGAGCGAAGCGTGACAGTCATGTAGTTACACTTTTTTGGATAACTCATAACTGCTAATAGTCATCAACTGACATGACTTATATCCAAATTACATGAATTCTAGCCATCATCAACTGATGTACCTTATCACATGGAAAACTCATGACTATGAATCATCATTGTAATGCTGCACCCGCATAGTACATTACGCTAAGATTTTGGAAGGAAGAAGTTTTGATCGAGTTAATTTTTGTGTACTGGTGGTGTGCAGAGTTCAGTGCAATCAGAGTAGCGCCTTGCAACGGGTTGAGGCATGGACGTCATGCAATGGAATTAGTGTGTTCATTTGGAGTAGTGTAGATATAGTGGGATTAGAGAGAGTGATGTCTTACTTAATTCATTCAGGTCGGATGATTTGGTAAGCACAGTCATACCAGTTAAGTAGATCGTGCTTTGCATCGGACCACAGAGTCAAGGAATCATCCATATCGACAAAGGCAGAGTATTAGGCACATTCAAATAAGGTGGATGGGCTTTGTCCTTTCTTTTCTACTTTTTCATGCCTAATAAAATATACCAGTTATATTCGAACAACATCGGATAATTAGTATGCGTGGTTCAAAAAATTATAGTTTTATCTTTAAGTTGAACACTAAGGATAGAACATCGGAACACTGTCTCAGAGGCGTACAACAAGCGCATGCAGCAGTCATGGCGCAAGGCTATAAAACTCTCGTTTATGGAAGATGGGAGTATGCGTTGCGCATGAGTATCAAGATGGGATGCTTTGTCAAGCGGAGCGTGCAGTTGTGGTTCAAAACCAGGCAACTGCCAATAGGGATATAGAGAGTTTAGAAACATAGAACTTGGAACACGAATACTCATCACATGCAGGCTGGTTGTCACGCCCCGATCTCGGCTAACCGATAATCGTCCCAGGGGCGCGATGCCGTGCACGCGTAGGGCGCGCGTGCACCAGGCCTTAGGCATAAGGATATTCTTTAGATCAATGCAACAGAGTATACAAATAAGATAACACAAGGTTGAGGCATAGAAAAGTTTCTCTTTTATTTATAATGAACATCTTGTTACATTGCTTGACTCAAAAGTATAAAATGCCCCACGGGCTTACAAACTTGGACGCAAAATGAGATAGCCGATCCATACATTATGTCCCTTTACATAGTTTCAAAACACGAAACACCTTGGGTGCGGGTAAGCACCATCGCCTTAGCGTTATTTCCGCAACGGGGGAGAGAGGAAGGCTTCTAGCTTGAGCCTCCAAAGTCTTGGCCACGACCCGCCAAGAATCCCAAAAGTCCGGAGAGAGCTTCAGCTCCTCGCCGCGTTGCCTTGCGCCGGGGAACCTGCTACAACGAGGGTCAGTACTTTAAAAAGTACTGGTGAAGGCTAGCTGCTCAACTTTACCAAGCTCTTTAGATGAGTTTTAAATGAACATGCAACATTTATGTGTTTATGTGACTTTCTATTCTTGCCTAGATCAGATTTCATTTAGCAGGTATGCAAGAACAAAATAACATAACTTTACATGCCACCGTTCGGTGACTTTACCTGTACCGTCTGAACCACCTGTACAACTTACCATAGCCTTCCCTGTCACGAAGACATAGTTAGTCTGCACAGTTTAAATATACACAACATCTTTCTTTGTTGTTTACCAGCCATCATGGGTTTAGTCTGGGCTGGCGGCGACGCTTGCAGCGCGGGTAGCTAGCCCTGCTACAATTCCCCGCTCCCAGGACTAAGAAAGTAGATTCCGCCCGGGTCGAAACGGCCCGGTGCCCCGGTAACCGCTCGCAGGAACCTGGATCCCTTATGCACAAGAATTCCCATGACCATTTCTATGAACTCTACATCATAGATTTACTTACTAGCCATTTAAAGAACATCATGTACGAAACTGCTTTACTGTACTATCACAATCAACCAACAGTTATATGAAATAACATGCAGCAGTTTATAGAAGAACACCTTGAACTTATAAAAGAGCACTTTGAACTATCAATAAATACCAACCCATTAAACATCCAACGACCATGCATGCATCAATGAATTTATGCAAGGTTTTATATGACAAGCAATGGGTGTTCCAAGCCTACTTCTTATCTTATCTTGTTATCCAACTTATTACTTAAGTGGTGTCGTTTGATTGAATGCACAACTGAGTCAATTTTATTATGAACGGAGCCCTTGGAAAGAAGGTGCTTATCGAAATAGAGCCACTCACACGTTGGTTGTATAGGAAGAAGAAGTAGAGATCCCTAAGACTCCGCTCGCGCGTCGTCTATACGATCACCTGCACGCACCAACGGATGATCAATACCTCCTGCTTCGATCTCCAAGGCTCGATACGAAATGCGAAATCCTAAGAACGAAAACAATGAAGTCCATCGAAACCGTTCAAGAAAACGCAAGTCCTAAAACCAACAAGTACGCAACCAAACGACAATCGAAAACGGGCAAGGAAAACCAACACAACGGAAAGGCCTCTCTCTACTCTGCCGTCGAGTCCTTCCTTGAGGCACGATCCATTGATTATGGGACCTGATTCCGAAGAAACCAATCCATAACGAGGAAAGGATCTTGATTCAATCTGTCCCGTTCGGACGGTCGTAAGTATTTCTTGGCCGCGCTCCCCGTATAGGGGGAACGGGATGAACGGGGCGTTACATCATAACCATCTAATAGGAAGTTTCGTCCCAAAACTTAAAAATAGAACCTACCACTAAGGAATAATGAGGGAAATTTTCCCCTCATATCAGATTCAAGTTCCCAGGTCGACTCCTCGACCGAGTGGTTTTGCCACAGTACGCGCACTAGCGAGACGTTCGGTTCCGCAACTGGTTCTTTTTACGATTCAAAATTTAGACAGGCTCCGCCGCGTACGCAAGTCCGCTTGCAGATTCAACTGACCCAAGTCGACTACGCAACCAGCAAGTAAGATTTCCATGTTCTATACGATATAAGGCGGGGTTATCCCCTTAGCTATGTGCGTTCATTTCTTTTATTAGCATGCAAATGTTATCGCCTATAAACTAGCACGTAACATTCATTTTCTTATTGTGCAGCTAAGTAGAGACAGGTTCACCGGGGTCACTCACCTTAGCGATGTATCGCATCGGTCGAGCTAGACTCCGGACGCACTTCTGATAGTCTAAGTCTGACTCCATTGAGGATCTCAACATGAAAGCCTTTGCATCGAACGAGCCATCTTGCTGAGCAAGGCGGTTGAATAGCTACACTTGTGCCGTTTGAATCGGCCCTCCGGGTTGAGCGGAGCGGGTTGTTACACCATATACCACTCAGAACAAGTTCCGTCCTCGAGACTTCCTGAGCGCAACTCGTGCTATCGCATAACTTCTAAACTTCCCTATACATCTCGTCTTATCCTTCAAGGACTGTCTCAATAATACAATCCTCTATTTTCTCACCATGCGTTATGCCAATGTTGGCCAGTTCTCATCGAACGACTCTATCATTCAATGCTATCGAGTTATACTCAACTCGATTGTTACACTTCCGTCTCAAAATCTACTGCACCTAGCGCAGGGTTATATTACCCAAGCACATGGTATTCTATAACTCAACGGGCACTTACAACTCACAATTGGGTGGACTTGCCCAACTAGTTATGTTATCACCATAGGAACCCAACACAATTGAGCCTATTTCTTGACGTCGCCTATCGAAACCCGTCGTTACGCCTAACCCAAAAGCTCGAATCTCGACAATCTTCCAATCTTATTTTTGCATCAAATCTCTCTGAGTCACCGTCCAATCTCACTAAATAAATTCGTACCCAATCACCAACGTTTTCTGACTCAGTCTATATTGCGCCTTAGCGCAGAGCTAAATTGCCTGCCTGGGGTACGCTCAAGTCCTTCGCACCCTTGGCCCAATCGAACTTAACTTTCTATTCGTTTTTACTCGTTCCGTTCGCCCGAGTGCTTAATCATTTTATCCGAATGATCTATTAGTTCAACTATTGCATCCCCAAACTCAGTCTCGTACTGCGCCTTAGCGCAGAACTATCCCGGTAGCACGAGGAATGATACAATCTTTCCTCTATGAAAATTTAGGTTGAGGCTAAATCATTTCAGTTGCCATACTCATCCATGCGAATCCGAACATTTTCTTTTGCAGCTACATCCGAGTTATGCATATCGCTAAGTCTGGATCGTACCCATATTCAAGGCATCCCCAAATATGTATATTTCAACCAAGCTCAGTGACAGCTAAGTCTGACAAGCTACTCGTGAAAATCTTTCGAAATGCGGATCATCCTGCTATATGAATGACCGAACTCTTGTTCGATCCAGCTATCGTCTTATCCTTTACCGTCGTGTAACCTATCCAACCAAATCAATTATCACCCGAGTCCTATCTTGCCTTACGTTTATTTCAACGCGAACGTTGCTAGTGTATATTCCCAATTCCAAATTCTAACTCTAAGTCTTGTTGCCCCAGTTCTATCATTCTTCTCGAACGATACTCTGAAGTCAGCCACTCCAGTTTAACTCAAGGCATAGGGTCGTCTGCCTAGTCCCTAGGCCAGCACACACAGTCATAGGTACAACTCAAATTTGTGACTCATCGCGCAACCGCGTTGCACAACGCTCGCCCCAAACACCCTAAGGTCAAACCATTGTTCCTTTACGCGGGTATTCTACCCAAGCTCGTTTCACTCAGATTTCTAAACATCGAGCACAGATCATCCTATCACACCAACACGCTCGTTCAACTGAACCCATGATACGCCCATGTTTCAGGGCTAACCTATCGATTCGCACATACTATCTCTTTCATCTCGTTTAATAGGATCTACCAATCCATCATTTTCTACGCTTGTATCATTAAGCCACAATTCTATTATAAACCATCGATGTATATCATGAACTCTAAGTCGTCCAGCACAATCTACGTATCCGTTTATGAAAACGTCAAACACCTCTTACTTTACGTTTCTAGACTAACTCCTCAAGAGAAATCCTTAGACTCATTTTCTTAGTCTACTCTTAGTATTCCTCAAACAACTAAGATCAATTCCCAAACCCAAGTCTATCCCATTGATACGTTCCATTCATCGAGTTCATTTTGGAATAATTACCGAGCCTGTTCTCTTGAGTTTGCTTATCCCTACCGTACGTGAAATCACCACGCCGACGCTCCCGCAGGATAATCGTTTTCGCTGGGACAGATTTTGAATGTTTTCTTCCTGAACTTGATTTCAAGATCGTTCTTCCAAACTCCAAGCCAAATCTATTACCGCTTAACTCAATCCATCAAATTCATAATTTTTGCTAACTTGCATCAATCCATACTATTTTCCAACCATTGTTATAGTCTAAATCTCCCAAAATTTGAAATCATCGCATTCATACTCCAACCGAATTTTATCGAGCGATATCCTACTCAAATCCAAATTTTCCATGCACGCTATCATTCGTTCACTCCATTATTTCTAATTGCACTTACTTCGATCGCATCTCAGATTATTCAATCTCGACTCAAGTTTGTAATTCGCTTGTTTCAACTCAAACTCGCTCGTACAATCCTCTAAGTCTTTTCCGATCATGATATCGATTCCAATTGCCCTGAATTTCTATTCGATGTAAGCCTTATCCCTTATTCAACTCATTGTAACTCGTTCGAACTAAACATTGCATGCTTTCTCCGAGTTCGTTTACTTGCTAGGCACTGTTTATTTATACTAAGGCTTTACCCAATCTCGTCGCTTGTCGCTAGACTCGCTTAACTCTCCGAATCCACGACTTCGTTCAAGCATTTCTAAGCCAACAAATACACCACTCAGGGTTCGAGTCATACTCCCTGAATCTTTACAACTAATTATATCCACAATTTGCATAATTGAACAGGGGACTTATCGCATACACTACTCAGGAATTGAGTCATCCTAATAACTCCTGATTCGCGTTCGCATCCTTCACTCGTATGCCCAATTCGTTCCTTAGAACTCCAACACAGTCCCTATTTATCGCCTTAGCGATCTTAGACTCGTACACACCTGTATTCATAGCCCTCTATACAGACTATGCTTCAAATCATAACTTATCGCTATGAATAATCGTCCCACTATTTCCGAAAATTCCCTACACGATTTCCATTACTCGCCTTAGCGGCAATCCGATAACGTCTCTATCGATTTCCCTCCAAGTCAACTTTATTCTCATCCCAACAATACCCAATTCTCGCTGCAACTCACTAGCACCAAGGGTCTTGGTGCATGATACTTAACACAAACTTGGCCAAAAGGCCATGTGCACAGACCACTGTCTGAACGATATTCTTATCTCGCACTCTACTCGTTTGGTGTTTTCATATAGACATAAAACTTGCCGATTATAACACGAGTCTCCTCTCACAATATCCTCTATGAGTTGGGACAAAAGCCCTCACATCATAATCCCGTCCAAGCAAATCGTATAATTCCCACGCACTTTTCAAAAATATTTAGACTTATTGTATGGAACGCATCTCATTTTGGCCAAGCGAATTCAAGGGTCTACTCGGGAGAAAAAAGTCCTCTTTAGAAACTTTTTTTGTGAGACCAAAGGATCTGAAGCATGCTCTGATACCAATATGTCACGCCCCGATCTCGGCTAACCGATAATCGTCCCAGGGGCGCGATGCCGTGCACGCGTAGGGCGCGCGTGCACCAGGCCTTAGGCATAAGGATATTCTTTAGATCAATGCAACAGAGTATACAAATAAGATAACACAAGGTTGAGGCATAGAAAAGTTTCTCTTTTATTTATAATGAACATCTTGTTACATTGCTTGACTCAAAAGTATAAAATGCCCCACGGGCTTACAAACTTGGACGCAAAATGAGATAGCCGATCCATACATTATGTCCCTTTACATAGTTTCAAAACACGAAACACCTTGGGTGCGGATAAGCACCATCGCCTTAGCGTTATTTCTGCAACGGGGGAGAGAGGAAGGCTTCTAGCTTGAGCCTCCAAAGTCTTGGCCACGACCCGCCAAGAATCCTAAAAGTCCGGAGAGAGCTTCAGCTCCTCGCCGCGTTGCCTTGCGCCGGGGAACCTGCTACAACGAGGGTCAGTACTTCGAAAAGTACTGGTGAAGGCTAGCTGCTCAACTTTACCAAGCTCTTTAGATGAGTTTTAAATGAACATGCAACATTTATGTGTTTATGTGACTTTCTATTCTTGCCTAGATTAGATTTTATTTAGCAGGTATGCAAGAACAAAATAACATAACTTCACATGCCACCGTTCGGTGACTTTACCTGTACCGTCTGAACCACCTGTACAACTTACCATAGCCTTCCCTGTCACGAAGACATAGTTAGTCTGCACAGTTTAAATATACACAACATCTTTCTTTGTTGTTTACCAGCCATCATGGGTTTAGTCTGGGCTGGCGGCGACGCTTGCAGCGCGGGTAGCTAGCCCCGCTACAATTCCCCGCTCCCAGGACTAAGAAAGTAGATTCCGCCCGGGTCGAAACGGCCCGGTGCCCCAGTAACCGCTCGCAGGAACCTGGATCCCTTGTGCACAAGAATTCCTATGACCATTTCTATGAACTCTACATCATAGATTTACTTACTAGCCATTTAAAGAATATCATGTACGAAACTGCTTTACTGTACTATCACAATCAACCAACAGTTATATGAAATAACATGCAGCAGTTTATAGAAGAACACCTTGAACTTATAAAAGAGCACTTTGAACTATCAATAAATACCAACCCATTAAACATCCAACGACCATGCATGCATCAATGAATTTATGCAAGGTTTTATATGACAAGCAATGGGTGTTCCAAGCCTACTTCTTATCTTATCTTGTTATCCAACTTATTACTTAAGTGGTGTCGTTTGATTGAATGCACAACTGAGTCAATTTTATTATGAACGGAGCCCTTGGAAAGAAGGTGCTTATCGAAATAGAGCCACTCACACGTTGGTTGTATAGGAAGAAGAAGTAGAGATCCCTAAGACTCCGCTCGCGCGTCGTCTATACGATCACCTGCACGCACCAACGGATGATCAATACCTCCTGCTTCGATCTCCAAGGCTCGATACGAAATGCGAAATCCTAAGAACGAAAACAATAAAGTCCATCGAAACCGTTCAAGAAAATGCAAGTCCTAAAACCAACAAGTACGCAACCAAACGGCAATCAAAAACGGGCAAGGAAAACCAACACAACGGAAAGGCCTCTCTCTACTCTGCCATCGAGTCCTTCCTTGAGGCACGATCCATTGATTATGGGACCTGATTCCGAAGAAACCAATCCATAACGAGGAAAGGATCTTGATTCAATCTGTCCCGTTCGGACGGTCGTAAGTATTTCTTGGCCGCGCTCCCCGTATAGGGGGAACGGGATGAACGGGGCGTTACACTGGTGCCTTGTGTGTTGGGGCCTCGAGTTGCTAAGCGGAACATGGAAAGAGAATGATATTACGAGAATAAGGTATTATACAGAACACGTAGTTAGCTCGTTGCTTGGTCATGGACGTTGATAGCATGTGCACTGGCTTGGGTTCCTCGAGCGGGATAGGCTCAGGGGCACCGGAACCGCTCAACCTAGGAAGTAACATTGGGTATCGAGGCATCTATTGAGGTGTCGCAAC
Organism: Iris macrosiphon; assembly: GCA_036927795.1. Lineage (NCBI taxonomy): Eukaryota > Viridiplantae > Streptophyta > Magnoliopsida > Asparagales > Iridaceae > Iris > Iris macrosiphon. Next base: position 14,277,335 of record JAYESA010000016.1, on the reverse strand, counting down.
CATCGGAGGGATGAAGCATCGTATACCAGGTATATAGGGCATTACAGGACCTTCAGTTGAGGTGTTCCAACCAATAGGCTGAAAGGGAGTGTCGTAGATGTAGTGTATCATCTGCTATGGTTGGCATACGTGTCGCTAGTGACCACTTTCATATAGATTAGTGCGTTGATGAGAGTATCTTGGGTGTTGGTGCAGGCGAGGATAACATACTTGGTTTCTTACACGGTTGATGTATCATATTCGAATGGCTCGAGTTAGTGTGTATCATCAGTTTTACTAGGCGCATTATCTAGTAACTGTAAACCCCCTCACCAAATTTTAAGAATACTTAGCTTAGTGTGACATTATGGATGATTTAGAGTTGATTAGGACTAGAAATTTGACTTAGCCCAAACCTAGTCCAAACTCAACCTAAACACTCACACACCCTCACATGGTTCATGCCAAAAATTATATACCACTGTCTTCTCTACAAAATACCAAACATCAAGATATGCCACTCAAAACCTAACACTTAACCCTTTGGAAATTAATTTTAGCTATATACACTTTGAACTTGACCCAACTTGCACCCCAACTCTTAACACCTAAATGATGGACTCAAGTGTGGTCAAACAAACTAAAATAGAAGCCAAACCCCTCTATTTTCATATCCCCTTACCACCATAATCCCCTCTCTTTGTATATTCTCCTACATGTATAATCTCCCATCATTCATTGCATTAACACAACCCTTCACCTCCCCCCTTGTGGCTGGCCACCCCATGACCTCCCCTTTACTTATAACCTCAAACCACATGAACAATATTTCTTCTTAACCCTATCCCCTATAATTTATCTTTATAAACTATTCCCCAAAACTTTCTCCATCTTCCTCCACACCTCCATTCATTGAGCCATGCCAGGCTGAAACCTGCCAGGGAGTAGTCTCCACTAGTCTGACCATAACTGCCTCCACACTTAGTTTCTTTCTCTCAAATTTAGTACACTTCTTCCTCTTCCCCTTCTATATAATTTTTCTTCACAAACTTTCCATCAAAACTCACTCTAACTCCCTCAAAACAACTACTCCACCAGAGGTGTCTATGCTGATTCCAAATTCAGTCTATCCCCTTTTTAGACCACTCTACCACTACCAAAGTCCCAAAACCTCCACTAAAGCACCCAAATATCCTTCCTCTACCTCTCCTCTACAAGTTTCCTTTACAACTCAGCACCTAACCCCCCCAACTCCCTCAAACACCCTCCACAACCGGAAGATACCCTGCCGAACCCGCCAGCACAAGTACCACTTTATCACCTTGTTGACACCAATTCTAGCACCAAAATCTCCTAAAAAACACTATATATTCATCTAATACCATTCCCCTAACATCTCTAAGATCCACATCACTTGGAACGACACCGAGAAGCCATCACAGCGAGTACAAGACAACGTGTCCAAAATTATGCAAATGTGTGCACTTGTGCACCATTTAGTTTTTACTACACCAAAATACCTTTTTAAGTGCTCAAAATTATTCCTCTAAACCCTCTATTCATTCTCTAGAACTTATGCTATTTACAATTGGGCTCCTTTTACAAAAATATCATCATTTCGTGTGTGTGAAGTTAGCACAATTTATTGGACACAAATATTGTTAACTAGAAACCTATACTTTGCATATCCCCTTGCCTTGAACCAAACACATGCAAAACAAAAATTTGTCAAAATTGTTAATGACACTATTAATCACTAAATTTTAGAATGTATAAGAGTGTTGTTTAGGTATTTCACTTAGTTACATGTGCACATAACCCACTTTAGAGCTAAACTAGCATGTTGGTACCATGACTAGGTATGTGACACAACTTGAGTATTATATATAAAAACTACCTAAAAACTTGTATGTTAGTTCCATGCTAGGTTTGTATACATTTTATAATGTGTTATTCATATTTAGTGAGCAATTTAGGCCACTTTGAGAATGAGAAATACTATCCACTTATGCATGTGTTGAAGAAAAACCTAGTCTATGTAAAATATACTTGTTTAGTCAGAATAAGAATGTAAATAGGGTGTAACCTCACCCTTGAACTTATTATGACATGAAAACATCCTTGGAATAATGTATTGAGTTAGGTTAGAACTTTTCTAAGAGCTTTGAGGTTGTGCAAGTCATGTTTTACTAGAAAATCTTAATTTGTAAGAACATTAGTAATTATGTGTTTGGGGAGCAACTTAGAAACCCATGAACCCTATTTATGACATTGTATTAGTTGTAATCTTGTATGTGTTAGCTTAGTGACTGCTTTTATATTATATATATAGGCTCTTTGGATCATTCAAGCGAGGAGCCAGGAGTAGTTTCCACACCATCACAACTTGGAGATCCAGACAAGTATATCTTGCCTTGTTGTACTATTTAAATTCAGTTATTATTCTTCTCTGAATGTTATATAATTGTGCGCATATGAGAATGCCTCGGGTGCAGTCAAAAAAGGCGTCGATGTTAGGGCTTGTGTTTGACCTAGTTTTTAGTCGACATACCCAAAGTTGTGGAGTCATCATTATAACTCCCAAGGCCTTGACACGTACCATTATACGATATTGACTGAGCTTCGTGTAGGACATGGATTGGCGTATCCAACTGGCCATTAGTGTGTATGATCGTGTGACGGCTTAGTTCGTAGCATAGATTATACTAGTTCTTGGTACTCGACCAGTAGGCACGAAATGTTCATGACATGGACATGTTACGTGTGTTTACATTTGGTAGAGAGAACGACTAGTAGGCGTATGGGACAGACACATCTGCATAGTTGCCCGATTATGGGATGCATAGTTTCCCGTTTACTAGAGTTCATATTTTATAATGCCCAAGATATAGGGGGCATATATGGCCACTAATGACGATTGGTGAATTACGTCAGCATATATCTAGCCTAACCTACTTATACGTACCAAAGTTGTCCTCAATTTGCATTCACTTAGATGGTTAGTTTACCCCCATTTACTTTATTCAGTATTATATTCGGTATCTACTTTTTGTATCTTGGTACGTCCCTCTGAGGACCTGGTTCCCTGCCAGGTTAGCTGAGTTGTGTAATAGAGTCAGGGTGTGACAAGTTGGACACATAGATCTTTTGCTAGATGGTTGATGAGCACCCATTTCCTTACAGGTATTATCCTTCTATGTATATACATATATGCTTAGTTCAGTCATTTTGTATCTGTTTACTTTTTGTAGACTCATGTTATTTCTTTGAGTCTATTCGAAAATATGATTATTAGGCTGCAGACTAGTAGTCATATTTACTTTTCTTTTATTTCTGTTATATGGATTGAGATATAGATAGTTGATAGATATAGATATTTAGCTTGATTACTTGACCGTGGACATCGTAAGTACACTTTGGCGAGTCCATTAAATTAGAAAGCCCTTCAGAGTCATACTAGCTAACCATCTAAGTGAATACAATGTGAGGACAACTTTGGTACGTATGGGTAGGCGTAGGCATAACGTCCAACACCCCGAAGAGCGTGGCAGCAGTACAGTATAACGTCCATATCGCTCCGAAGAACGTGGCAGCAGTACAGTATATCATCTATATCGCTTCGAAGAACATGGCAGCAGTGTAAAGGGAGTCATTGGATCCGTGGCTCCTCTGGATACTACGAAATCCAATGGGTGTATCCCATACACCTACTAATGTCCTCCCCGCCCAATGTAGATACGCACGTCGACTACTCGACGTGCATACCCCGTATCTATATGCCAAGTCTCTACCAATAAAATATAAACTGAACTACATACTAACCGTGATGTAGGTTACACGTAACGATAGATAGTCGAGTACGCAAACCCGCATCCCAATATGAATATGTCTCTATGAACGTGTAAGGTGTCAGGTCTCAGATGATAACAGGGTATCATCCAATGGGTGTGTCTGCCAATGACTAGGCCAAGTATACAAATCATCGACGTATCCATCGAATGTGCCGAGTCAATCTCGGACGCGCACAGTTGTATAAAGTAAAAATAACAAGAATAAAATACAATAAATGCATAATCTAAATTAGACAGTAAATATGACAAGGTATCTTGCCTGGGTCCTGAAGCTGTGAATGCCAGAAGCCAGTTCCTGCAGTATCTCCTGGCTGATCCAAAGGTCCTAAACACAAATATAATATAACAATCTCATATCAGACGCTAAACATTAATTGTATATGACTACAACGCGACGTATTGGATATTATCGTAAGTTCACGTCTGTTCGAATACAGCGTCACGTGTGCGCGTAGGTAAGGTGCACACGTGTTCTGTGCTCGAACATCCCGAGCCTTGAGATAATAATTTCAAGTTACAGTTTGACCACGATCTCTGTTCTGTGCGAACACATGTTCCTTGGTTTCTATGTTCATTGTACGTGGTTTATGTACAGGTTTTAGGATGAAAACGCTAGTCCTTGGTGTTATATCTCACGATTAAGAGTTTGCTAGTAAATATACAGGTTCTAAATCTTATTAGTCATTAATCCACTATGCACATAATTTGGGTTGTGTTTGATATCAACATTTATTGACACGTCGATACGATATTACGATATTCACATGAAGAAGCGGGGTTTGATGTGGTTACCTCTACATGGCTTGCTCGGACAGGGTCTGCTCTCGTCGAGGCGTACTCCGGCGAGGTGGCAGCGGCTCCAGCGAGGTGGCAGCCGCGGCGGCGGCATAGCAGCAGACGCGACAGCAGCAACAACATACTGGGGGTCGGGTTGGCGCTGGCAGCTCGTCGTGCGTCGGGCGGCTGGGTCGGTCGACTGAAGGGCAGCGGGTCGGCTGAAGGGCGGTTGAAAGGGGCAGCGGGTCGGCTGTAAGGCGGCGGTCGGGGTGGATGTAAGGGGGCAGTCGGGGTATAAGGGGGCGCCGGTGGTGGTGATGGGTTGGTGCAAGGGAGAGGGGGAGTATTCGGCTAGGGTTAGGGTTTATGAGGGCTTTGTTGGTTTAGGGTTTTACAAGGAGGAAGTTAAGTATTTATATAGGGGATGGGCTTCGGCTGGGTCTCGGGGTTTTAGCCGGCCAGGGTCCAAGGATCTGGTTCGGTCAGGTCCAGTTGAGGTAAAATTAGCCATAAATCATTTAACTAATTTAATAATTAATTGCACGAGGCGACGTTAATTCACATCGCGTAGCTATGGTTGCAATATGGTCAGAGGGTACCTAAAATCGTCTCCCGAAATTTTAATTATCTCGGTTTGCCCCTAGTCTCAGTTTTATAAAATATTACCAATAATTCCTAAATTGGTTGAGGGGGTTTACAATCTTCCCTCCTTAGAGTATTTCGTCCTCGAAATTAAACATATGCATAACAAGAATTCCTTACTGAATAAATAAAGTACTAATACGTACCTAGTCCTTCGAAAAGGTAGGGATAGCACTGTCTAATATCCTCCTCACATTCCCAAGTCGACTCGTCTGGTGCATGATGTCTGCATACGATACGGACTAAGGGAATAGTCTAACCTCGTAGTACCTTCTCATTTCTGTCCAGAATCTCAACAGGCTCCTCCTGGTACGACAAGCTCGGCCCAACTGTGGTCTCTGAATGGTCAAGTACATGACTCGGATCCGGTATGTACCTCCTCAGCTGAGATACGTGGAAGACGTCATGGACTCCTTCCAAAGTCTGCGACAAGGCTAATCTGTAAGCAACCTCTCCGACACATTCTAACACATCGAATGGCCCGATATACCTCGGACTCAACTTTCCTCTGCCTCCGAATCTGATAGTCCCTCGAGTAGGCGAGATCTTTAGAAATACGTGATCTCCAACCTAAAATTCTAAGGGTCATCTATGCGCATTCGTTCAATGCTTCTGCCTGTCCTGTGCTGCTCGCAGGTGTCCTTGGATCTTCTTCACTTTATCTACTGTGTGAACAACTAACTCTGGTCCGAGAATCTGTCGCTCGCCTATGTCACTCCAACATACTGGAGAACGATATTTTCTTCCGTACAATACTTCATAAGAAGCCATCTGGATGCTCGCTTGATAGCTGTTGTTGTAGGAAAACTTGATCAGATGCAAATGATCCTCCTACGATCCTCCAAAATCTAGCATGCACGCTCTCAACATGTCTTCTAACATCTGAATGGTACGCTCCGATTGGCTATCTGTTTGTGGGTGATACGCTGTGCTAAACTTTAGGCGAGTACCAATACTCTCTTGCATACTCTGCCAAAAGTAAGACGTAAACCTCGTATCCCTGTCAGACACGATGCTAACTGGCACTCCATGTAGGCACACAATCTCCCTCATGTACATCTCTGCTAAGGCCTCCGTCGATTGCCCAACTCTAAAGGGTAAAAAGTATGCGGACTTGGTGAGTCTATCCATAATTATCCATACTGCATTGCGACCACTAGGACTCCTCGGAAAGCCTATAACAAAGTCCATGGTGATGTGTTCCTATTTCCACTCTGGTATAGGGAGTGGTTGAAGTAATCCAGCAGATCTCTGATGCTCAGCCTTGACTTGCTGATACACCAGGCACTTGGCCACAAAGCGTGCTATCTTTCTCTTTATTCCGTGCCACCAGTAGTATTGTCTCAAGTCCCTGTACATCTTCGTGCCTCCTGGATGTATAGAATAGGTTAAACTGTGTGCCTCTGCCATTAACTCCTGACAAAGTTCTCCATTTGGAACATAGAGACGATCTTCGCATCTCAAAGTCCCATCTTCATGTATTCTCAGTCATGTCTATAATCCAGCCTCTGTCCTCTGTCTAAGCCTCTGAAATCTGGCATCTGTCGGCAAGACAGCCTTGATTCTCTCCACTATTATTGATTGCAACTGGAAACTCGACAACTGTCCGTCCACTCCGGAAACAATGACCTCTATACCCATCTGCTCTAGCTCTCTCAACAGATATTGTTGGGTAGTCATGAAGAATGCCATGGGTCTTCTGCTCAACGCGTCAGCTACTATGTTGGCCTTTCCCGGATGGTACTGTAGCTCGATCTCGAAGTCTGTCATTACCTCGAGCCAATGTCTTTGTCTCTGGTTCATATCCTTCTAGGTGTATACGTACTTTAGGCTCTTATGATCAGTGAATATTTCCACTCTTTCTCCATATAAATAGTGCCTCCAAAGTTTTAAGGCAAAAATTACCGCGACAAGCTCCAAGTCGTGGGTGGGATAGTTCTTCTCATGGGTACTCAATTGTCTAGAAGCATAGGCTACAACCTTTCCATGTTGCATCAAGACACATCATAATCCTTTATCGGATGCATTACTGTAGATCACGAATCCTCCGGGTCCTGATGGTATGGTCAAAATAGGTGCTGTAGTCAAGCGCTTCTTCAGCTCACTGAATGCCTTCTGACACTCCTCTGTCCAAGTGAACTCCTGTGTCATGCCCTAGTCCCAAAATACCGAGGGACTGAGCACGTGTCAATGGCCAGCAGCACGCACCGATGGACAAACCCAATTTAATGGATCCATCAGGGCATACTTAAGCTGTAATATAATAATAAGCAGGTCCAATGATACATGTCACAGTCTATCTGATCTCATCCACAACAGAATATCACAGATCAAAGCCAGAATAAATATAAATAAATATAAACTAACAAGTCTCAATAAAAGTGTCTCGGAGAACAATCCGAGTACAAGTCTGGTACATCAATGAAATAGACTGGAAATAGAGTAACTATAAACTGAAATAAATGAGTATCTCAAGCCAATACTCAAGAGAAGTCCTCTGGTACAATCTCGTCCTCGGATCCTGGTCCTGCTCCAATGTAGGCACCTGCTCCTGCTAATGCCAATGCTCCGGTCCCGTAAACCTCGGGGTAGATCTCGTCTGCAATATCTGGGGACATAATCCGGATCCAGGTCCTCAGGGGACAGCAAGGTACAGAAAATACAAGCCAAAATAAATATGCAGTGCAGCAATAAATAAAGCAATAGGGTAAATATGTAACCATCTAAGTGTAATGCAAATGAGAACATTATTCCATACTCGGGCTGAGGCTACTACAGGATCAGTGTCGGAGAAACCCATAGCAGTATTTTCTCGAAGGGCCAGAACTGGTGCCATAGCTCTGTGTCAGAGACTAAGACACATCCAGATGTTAATATACAATATAATCAGCCTTTGATATGGTAATACTCTCCCCACCCAATGAAATCTCACGTCTCATATCCATGACACGCAGGATCATAACTAATGCAACAAGTCTGGATAAAATCTAAGCATGTAAATTGTATATGTCATAAGCTGTATCCTATACAGATTCACCATGAATATCTCAGGAGGATTCTGTCTCATGTAAAGTGTCAAGTGTCCTTGGGTCATGATGTACTTGATAAAACAAGCACAAGAACATAAAGTGTCACGTATATCCATCTCTAAGTGACAATACCCAACACCGCGTACGGTGTCGGCACCCGACAGATAATCGGATGCTAAGTACGTCACACGGTCCTAGGTTAAGCATGCACAGCAATATAAAAGAATCAAGGAAAATATGTAGTAAGACTGCAAAGTTTGGCAAGGTACACTTGCCTGTGGTCCTGGCTCCAACTGTAGCTCTGGTCTCAGTGTGATCTGCAGGTACTACTCCGGTTGCTGAAATAAACATCACCATTAGATTCAGAAAGTATCAAATAGCTAGAAACGTCTGTCCTTGAGTCCAATTTGGACACAAGGGCAAAAACGACATTTCTGGGTCAAAGCGGAGTCCACATGTGGGCCACTTTGCACCGAAAAGCGTGTCAGGGTCAAAGGTCTCCAAATTCACCAAACTTAGTGTCAACAGGTCGAAAATGCTGATACGAACCCAACAGAACTTTCAGAATTGAATTCCGATGAGCCGATCACAAAATCGCCCGTCGAGCGGGGCCTGTGGGGCCCACGACACGCGATTTCGTCAACGTTCTCAGAATCGAACCAAACTTGGGTCACAGGACCAGCGTATCGCTACGAGTCCGATGGTGTAAGTTTTGTCTCGATCCGACGTGTGTACACAAAATTACAGCGTGTTCCAGAATCGACGAATACGGGGCGGTGTCGGCGGATACGCGTTGATTCCGGTGTGCACGCACACCCGAATTGACTTCTGCGAAATCCTACACGTCCGTATCGATGTCGCGCACGTTTCGGTAAAGACCGCGTGCGACCAAGTCGTCCCGTTTGGCGGGACGTACCCAGTTCCAGGGTGAATTGGGTCGTCGTTTTTCCTGTTTTTGGATCGCGGTGTGCGATCACCACAGGACGCGATGCACCGAGCGAGTTGCACGGGCACCGAGAGGGTTATACAGTCTACGTATAGCAACTGACGGAAACTAAAACGGAGTTACGAGTTGAGAGAAATTGATACCTGAACAGGGCTCCGTGAACGATGATTTCTCGTGTCCTGAATGCTGGATCGTGTCCTGAATGCTGGATCGTGTCCTGTATCCACTGTGTCCAGTACTGTTGCTCGTCCTAGGGTTAGGTTTAGGGTTTTTGCTCGTTGCTGGGCCGTCATGGCTGGCCGAAGGAGGGCGAAGCAGGGTCTGGCAGCTGCGGGGTGGAGTCGCCAAAGTCGGCGGAGTGCGGGGAGGCGTAGCCGGGGCTGCTGTTGCGCAGGCGGAGGAGATGTCGACAGGGGGTGGCTAGGGTTTGTGAGGAGACGTCGGGGACGACGGAGGGGATTCGGGAGGAGGAAGATGAGGTCGACGAGGAAGAGAGGAGAGGAGGTCGATGGGGCGGTGCTCGGAGCGTGGTGAGGTGGTGAGGATCGGGGATGAATCCGAGGGTGTTCGGGGCTAGGGCTAGGTCGTTCTGGGAGGAGGAGGAGAGTCGAGCGGCGGCTGGCGGCTCGTGGCGGGTCTAGGGCGGAGCCAGGGGGTCGGGTTAGGGTGGAGCTAGGTCGTCGAGGGTGGAGAAAGTTGCAGCGGGCGGCGGGCTTGGGGAGGTGCTGGTGGGGATGGGTTCGTCGGGGTCAGGCGGTGCGACGGCGGAGGTGGAAAGGGAAGGCTGCGGGCTGAGGCGGAGGGACGGTCGACGAGAGTGGCTGTGGGTTGGCGGAGGCTAGGTGTCGATGAGGCTGAGGAGATTGGGGAGTCGAGGGTTCAGCGGGTGGTCGAGGAAGAGGACGGCGCCGGAGCTGGGGGAAGGCGGCGGAGAATTTATGGTTTGCGGCGGCGGCACAGAAGTCGAGGCATCCTTTTATAGGCGCGCCGCCGCGGAGTCGAGGCCGAGGAGAATTAGGGTTTCTGAGATTTGTTAACGGGTTTCGGGTCGGGTTCGATTCGGATCCGACCCGACCCGACCCATTAAGAAATCGGTTGGGTTCAAGTTTGGGTTTGGTTTGGTTTGGTTCTGTTGGGTTTATTGAAATAAACCCGGTTTATTTAGGGATTTGAATTGGTTTATTTTATAAATAGTTTTTAGGGCTTTAAACGGGTTTCCGGAGTCCAATAAATACGCAGAAAATTATCCTACGTCCGGTTTTTCATTTTACACCATAAAATATTATTTCCATAATATTTTAATATTAATTAATAGCAAGTAAAAATCATTTAATTAGAAAATACCTAGGTTATAATGACAGAAAAATACCGAAAAATTCCAGAAAAATTCTTGAAAAATCAGGGGGCTTACAATCTACCCCCCTTAAGAGGATTGCGTCCTCGCAATCAAAAGAATAACCGGTCAATAAAGATGACACGGTTGCAAATATTGTTCGAAGCACATCATGATCAAGGAGAGTCAAGGTTGAGGGTGTAAGAGTAATACAAAGGAGAAACTATTTTCCTAAGCATTAAAAGTTATGCAATCTCCTGTATGAAGGAGATTTAGAAGACTACAGTTCAGAAAAACTAGATTATCACTTAAAATATATTAGGTTATCAATTATAAAAACATTCTAGGTTATTAAGCAATCTCAAAATTACTAGGTGAAGGCCAGGGTCACGAACCAGCATGCAAAAACTAAAACAATACAAGAAACAAAAACTATATAAAAACTTACGCGCATTAGCTACTCCATGAATTTGTGCATCCTCCAAAGTCATCACATAAGCTTGTCCGCGTCCTTGAGGGGGTGCCCTCTGCTGTTGCTGGGCCTGCTGGAAGGGTGCTGGTCGAGGTGCCAAGGGTGGCCTTGGTTGATATCCTCCTGGTGCTGGTAGAGCTTGTTGGTTTATCCTTGGTGCTCCTTCTTTACGCTCAGGGTAGTCTCTCACTGCATGCTGTCTGGATCCACAACCTAAGCATAGTCCTAACCTGCGTCTGCATTCCCTGGCGAGATGGCCTGCTTTGCCACAGTAGTGACAAGTAGAGAGGACTATTACTTGTGGTGTAGATGCGTTCTGCTGTTGCTGTAGGTGAGGTCTCTTTGCAGATTCTTCTTGTGGTGCTCTGGCGGGTGCTGATGTGGAAGTCCGCTTCAAACTGGTCTCTCTCTTGGTGACGCGCTCCATGCGTCGGGCTGCAGCAAGGACGTGCGTGTAGGATGTGGGCGCAATGGATCCAATTAGTTTCTGTAGCTCGAAGTTTAGTCCATCGAAGAACTTCTCGGCCTTCTCTTCTTCTGTCGGAATCAAGGTAGGGGCGAAGTGACTCAGACGAATAAATTCCGCGTTGTACTCATCCACTGTCATATTGCCTTGGATAAGGCGGTTGAACTTGTCTCTGAGTTCTGATCGAGCGGTAGCTGGAATGTACATCTCTTGGAAGAGTCTGGAGAACTCCTCCCAAGTGACTCGGTCTGGTCCGAGCCGTGTCTCCTCAGATAGCCACCAGTGATGTGCATTGTTCGTCAATTGCATTCTGACGGCAGTCATCCAACGTTCCTGTGGTAGCTCTGCTGCTTCTAATTGATGTCGTATGTTGGTAAGCCACTCATGAACTTCAGTAGGTTCCTCCTTGCCTGAGAAGGTGCGGGGCTTCAGCTGGCGGAAGTCGGTGATAGAGCCCGTCGGTTGTCGGTGAGTTGGTAGGTTGGCCTAATCCAGTGCATTTACTATGCTGTTCCTTAAGTAATCTGCTTCACAACGTTGAGCTTCTTGATAAATATGCTGTTGGGCTTGCATCATTGCGTAGATCATTTGGAACATCTGCTGTCCGTCCATAGGCTGTCCTGGTGGGAATACAGGCATTGGTGGAATGAACTGCGGAGGCGGTGGGATGTCGTCTCGCCGAAATCTAGGAGCATGCTGATCTGCTTGGCTGCCTTGGTGAGTAGAGGGATCTCCACTCAATGGTGCCACTTCATCTTCTCCGTAGGTGGCTACCGCACCTATTGGTGTATTTGCTGGAGTTTCGTCGTTTGCTCTTGAATCCATTACTCTACATCAAAATAAACTATAAGAGGCACACAAGAATCAAGGCAAGATGCAAGAAATTTAATTCGAATACAATATAGATATCAAGAACGTTTCAAGCATGTGGATGAGATCCTAAAACTTATTCTATTCTTATTGCAGGCTTGCTCGGTCCCTAAGTTGAAACCGAACAATTTAGTCGTCGACCTGCATGGGCCACCACAAAAACCATGTCACGCCCCAGTCCCAAAATACCGAGGGACTGAGCACGTGTCAATGGCCAGCAGCACGCACCGATGGACAAACCCAATTTAATGGATCCATCAGGGCATACTTAAGCTGTAATATAACAATAAGCAGGTCCAATGATACATGTCACAGTCTATCTGATCTCATCCACAACAGAATATCACAGATCAAAGCCAGAATAAATATAAATAAATATAAACTAACAAGTCTCAATAAAAGTGTCTCGGAGAACAATCCGAGTACAAGTCTGGTACATCAATGAAATAGACTGGAAATAGAGTAACTATAAACTGAAATAAATGAGTATCTCAAGCCAATACTCAAGAGAAGTCCTCTGGTACAATCTCGTCCTCGGATCCTGGTCCTGCTCCAATGTAGGCACCTGCTCCTGCTAATGCCAATGCTCCGGTCCCGTAAACCTCGGGGTAGATCTCGTCTGCAATATCTGGAGACATAATCCGGATCCAGGTCCTCAGGGGACAGCAAGGTACAGAAAATACAAGCCAAAATAAATATGCAGTGCAGCAATAAATAAAGCAATAGGGTAAATATGTAACCATCTAAGTGTAATGCAAATGAGAACATTATTCCATACTCGGGCTGAGGCTACTACAGGATCAGTGTCGGAGAAACCCATAGCAGTATTTTTTCGAAGGGCCAGAACTGGTGCCATAGCTCTGTGTCAGAGACTAAGACACATCCAGATGTTAATATACAATATAATCAGCCTTTGATATGGTAATACTCTCCCCACCCAATGAAATCTCACGTCTCATATCCATGACACGCAGGATCATAACTAATACAACAAGTCTGGATAAAATCTAAGCATGTAAACTGTATATGTCATAAGCTGTATCCTATACAGAATCACCATGAATATCTCAGGAGGATTCTGTCCCATGTAAAGTGTCAAGTGTCCTTGGGTCATGATGTACTTGATAAAACAAGCACAAGAACATAACCCATGTAAAGTGTCAAGTGTCCTTGGGTCATGATGTACTTGATAAAACAAGCACAAGAACATAAAGTGTCACGTATATCCATCTCTAAGTGACAATACCCAACACCGCGTACGGTGTCGGCACCCGACTGATAATCGGACGCTAAGTACGTCACACGGTCCTAGGTTAAGCATGCACAGCAATATAAAAGAATCAAGAAAAATATGTAGCAAGACTGCAAAGTTTGGCAAGGTACACTTGCCTGTGGTCCTGGCTCCAACTATAGCTCTGGTCTCAGTGTGATCTGCAGGTACTACTCCGGTTGCTGAAATAAACATCACCATTAGATTCAAAAAGTATCAAATAGCTAGAAACGCCTGTCCTTGAGTCCAATTTGGACACAAGGGCAAAAATGACATTTCTGGGTCAAAGCGGGGTCCACATGTGGGCCACTTTGCACCGAAAAGCATGTCAGGGTCAAAGGTCTTCAAATTCACCAAAATTAGGGTCAACAGGTCGAAAACGCTGATACGAACCCAACGAAACTTTTAGAATTGAATTCCGATGAGCCGATCACAAAATCGCCCGTCGAGCGGGGCCTGTGGGGCCCACGACACGCGATTTCGTCAACGTTCTCAGAATCGAACCAAACTTGGGTCACAGGACCAGCGTATTGCTACGAGTCCGATGGCGCAAGTTTCGTCTCGATCCAACGTGTGTACACAAAGTTACAGCGTGTTCCAGAATCGACGAATACGGGGCGGTGTCGGCGGATACGCGTTGATTCCGGTGTGCACGCACACCCGAATTGACTTCTGCGAAATCCTACACGTCCGTATCGACGTCGCACACGTTTTGGTAAAGACCGCGTGCGACCAAGTCGTCCCGTTTGGCGGGACGTACCCAGTTCCGGGGTGAATCGGGTCGTCGTTTTTCCTGTTTTTGGATCGCGGTGTGCGATCACCACAGGACGCGATGCACCGAGCGAGTTGCACGGGCACCGAGAGGGTTATACAGTCTACGTATAGCAACTGACGAAAACTAAAACGGAGTTACGAGTTGAGAGAAATTGATACCTGAACAGGGCTCCGTGAACGATAATTTCTCGTGTCTTGAATGCTGGATCGTGTCCTGAATGCTGGATCGTGTCCTGTATCCACTGTGTCCAGTACTGTTGCTCGTCCTAGGGTTAGGTTTAGGGTTTCTGCTCGTTGCTGGGCCGTCGTGGCTGGCCGGAGGAGGGCGAAGCATGGTCTGGCAGCTGCGGGGTGGAGTCGCCAAAGTCGGCGGAGTGCGGGGAGGCGTAGCCGGGGCTGCTGTTGCGCAGGCGGAGGAGATGTCGACAGGGGGTGGCTAGGGTTTGTGAGAAGACGTCGGGGACGACGGAGGGGATTCGGGAGGAGGAAGATGAGGTCGACGAGGAAGAGAGGAGAAGAGGTCGATGGGGCAGTGCTCGGAGCGTGGTGAGGTGGTGAGGATCGGGGATGAATCCGAGGGTGTTCGGGGCTAGGGCTAGGTCGTTCTGGGAGGAGGAGGAGAGTCGAGCGGCGGCTGGCGGCTCGTGGCGGGTCTAGGGCGGAGCCAGGGGGTCGGGTTAGGGCGGAGCTAGGTCGTCGAGGGTGGAGAAAGTTGCAGCGGGCGGCGGGCTTGGGGAGGTGCTGGTGGGGATGGGTTCGTCGGGGTCAGGCGGTGCGACGGCGGAGGTGGAAAGGGAAGGCTGCGGGCTGAGGCGGAGGGACGGTCGACGAGAGTGGCTGTGGGTTGGCGGAGGCTAGGTGTCGATGAGGCTGAGGAGATTGGGGAGTCGAGGGTTCAGCGGGTGGCCGAGGAAGAGGACGGCGCCGGAGATGGGGGAAGGCGGCGGAGAATTTAGGGTTTGCGGCGGCGGCACAGAAGTCGAGGCGTCCTTTTATAGGCACGCCGCCGCGGAGTCGAGGCCGAGGAGAATTAGGGTTTCTGAGATTTGTTAACGGGTTTCGGGTCGGGTTCGATTCAGATCCGACCCGACCCGACCCATTAAGAAATCGGTTGGGTTCAAGTTTGGGTTTGGTTTGGTTCTGTTGGGTTTATTGAAATAAACCCGGTTTATTTAGGGGTTTGAATTGGTTTATTTTATAAATAGTTTTTAGGGCTTTAAACGGGTTTCCGGAGTCCAATAAATACGCAGAAAATTACCCTACGTCCGGTTTTTTATTTTATACCATAAAATATTATTTCCATAATATTTTAATATTAATTAATAGCAAGTAAAAATCATTTAATTAGAAAATACCTAGGTTATAATGACAGAAAAATACCAAAAAATTCCAGAAAAATTCTTAAAAAATCAGGGGGCTTACATCCTGCTCCTTTCGGGTCAAGCGGGTCATCGACTCTGCAATCTTCGCAAAGTTCTCTACGAACCTCGGGTAATATCCGGCAAGTCCTAGAAAGCTCCTCACTTCCGCGACATTGGTAGGGGTTGGCCATGTCTCTACAGATGAAATCTTTGCCGGATCTACTGAAATACCATCTCCTGAGATGATGTATCCAAGGAAAGCGACACGATCTAGGAGAAACTCGTATTTGCTCAGCTTAGCATAAAGCCTCTCTCTCCTCAGCGTCTCTAACACGAGTCTCAAGTGCTCTTCGTGTTCCTCGTGGCTCTTTGAATACACCAGGATGTCATTGATGAAGACTACCACGAACTGGTCTAAGTATTGGTGGAATACTGTGTTCATCAAGTT
The DNA here is from genome assembly GCA_036927795.1 of Iris macrosiphon. NCBI lineage: Eukaryota > Viridiplantae > Streptophyta > Magnoliopsida > Asparagales > Iridaceae > Iris > Iris macrosiphon. The sequence continues at coordinate 14,261,117 of JAYESA010000016.1, read as the reverse complement.
CATAAATACAGTAGGTGCATTCATTAGTCCAAAAGGCATCACTAAGAACTCGTAGTGACCGTAACGAGTCCTGAATGCTGTCTTTTGAATGTCTTCTCTTCGCATCTTCACTTGATGATAACCCGATCTCAAGTCAATCTTGGTGAACACTACTGCTCCTGTCAACTGGTCGAATAAATCGTTAATCCGCGGCATGGGGTACTTGTTCTTGATAGTCAAAGCATTAAGGGCTCTGTAATCAATACACATACGTACTGTTCCATCCTTCTTAGGCACAAACAATACTGGTTCTCTCCATGGTGATGCATTAGGACGAATAAATCCCAAGCTCTGCAACTCCTCTAATTGTAGCTTCATCTCATCTAACTCCTTCTTTGCCAATCGGTATACATTAGAAGATACAGGTGCTGCTCCGGCTATTAGCTCAATAGTAAAATCTACGTCTTTATCTGGTGGTAAGCCTGGCAATTCTTCGAAGAAAACATCCTCGAATTCTGCAACTATTGGCGGGAGTGCAATCTCCATAGCCATGCAAGTTCCCGCTATCTGTCCTACTCCTTGTTCGACGGTCCCTCGCATGTACTCGAACTTCGGTTGATCTGGTGGTCTAAAAGTGACGCTACCCTTCCAGCAGTTCAGTATAGCATTATACTGGCTTAACCAGTCCATGCCTAATACAACATCAAAGTACGTCATGGGTAATACCAAGAATCGTGCTCTCATCTCTCTACCACATAAAATTACTGAGCACGTTCTGATAGTACTGGTAACCGACACGATACCTCCTCCAGTAAGAATCTTCCAACTCTTAGGTAAGGGAAAAGTCGCTACTCTATGCATTGCTATGAATCTACTAGATATAAATGATAATGTAGCTCCAGAATCAAATAATGCAATTGCAGATAATGATGCAACTAAGATGGTACCTGTGATAGCTTCTCCTTCTGTCTCCTCCTCTGTAGCTGCTAGTGCAAAGGCCTGTCCATGCCTCTGCCCTCCTGTCTGCTGTCGAGATCGGTCAAACTGTACCTCCTGTGGGGCCAAGGGTGGTCCCCTCTGAAATCCTCCGGGTGTTGGTGGTCGCTGGCCTCCTGGTGCTGGTAGTATCCTCGGAACTGGTGCTGTTGGCCTCTGTCCGGCCGACGGTGCTGTCTCTCTGCGTTGTGGGCAGTCTCGAACTTGGTGCTGGTCTGACCCACAAATCAGACATGTCCTTAGTCTCTTTCTACAGTCCTTCTCGTAATGTCCTCTCTTACCACAGTAGTAGCAAGTCGGAAGCTCCTTTTGTTGGTATGACGTTGCCCTCTGCTGTGACTGTGCTCTGGAACGTCAGATCGGTCCTCCTGTTCTGGGCTGTGCTCTGGCTGGTATAGTCGTGCTGGAACGTCTAGCTCCTCTGACGATGGCCTCCTGGATTCTCGCCTCCGCAAGAACCTCTTCATAAGAAATCCTCACCTACATGGTGGTATACCTCTGTAGCTCAAAATTGAGGTCGTGATGAAATCTCTGGGCCTTATCTACATCATTGGGTATCAGGACGGCACCAAATCTGCTAAGGCGGCTGAACTCCGCATCATAGGCGTCAACAGTCATGTTTTCCTGTTCTAGATGTAGGAACTGGGAGTACAGGGCATTTTTGACTGTAACTGGAAAATAATTTGCATGGAAGTATTCTAGGAATTGTTCCCAAGTCTGGTTCTTGCCTACACTACGCTCAATAGAATCTCACAAGTGATGGGCGTTGCCTTTTAGTTGGGCCCTCACTGCGGTCATCCAAAGGTCTGGATGTAGTTGTGAAGCCTCTAGTAACATCTCCGTGTTGGCGACCCAATCGGAGATCTGTTCTGCAGTCTCATTTCCTGAGAAAGTATCTGGTCCCATCTGTCGGAACCATCTAACAGTGCCACCTGTCTGGGCTGGTGGAGGTGCTAGTACAGGTGCTGGGACAGGTGTCCTCTCTACTACCGTCATCAGACTCTGTCTTAATGTCTCTGTCTGCTGCCACTGTGCTTGCATCATTGCTTGGAAGAACTGAAGCATCTGTGGCTGGCCATCTAGCTGTGGCATCTGGGGTGGATAAGGTGGAGGCGGTGGTAGTGGAATCTCTGGCTGGGCGGTAGGCGTCTCCTCAGATGTCGGCCTCTCCGTCTGCGGCATCGGTGTAGCTCCTGAAGTCTGTCCCTCAAAAGGCTGTATGGGAATCGTCTGGGAAGTCTGTCCCTCGGGCTGCGGTATAGGATCGCCCTGTGACGTCTCGTGCCAATGTATCAGCAGGGTCTGTAGCGGGGGATGCCCTTGGGGTACCTCCTCTCCTTGAGTGGTGTTATCTGGCACCGCGGTACTGGGTGCTCCTCGTCCACTGTGCAAATTCATCTTGCTGCAAGAGATATGACTTCATTAAAAGAGTACGAATACAACAAACAGGATGCAGATTATTTAGAAGCAGTATGAAGGGAGTTTAAAGGCGAATCAAAAGTGGATGAGACCTAGTAACTTCTATCCTATTGCAAGCTCGCTGGGTACGTTACGATACCACAAGTGAAAAAGTTGACCTGCATGGGCTACCACTAAAACTATGTCACGCCCCAGTCCCAAAATACATAGAACTAGGCCACGTGGCAATAGCCAGCTGGCACGTCTCCGAGGATATCCTAATTTAATGGATCCAAACGAAGAGTGCTATGCTGTCCTAAAATACTAACATGTCCCATAACAATGAATCAACAGGTAACTAATCTTATCCACAATGTAAACTGCAAGAATAATAATAAACTGCTGGAAAATAACGCCAGTCTCAATATATCATAGTACAACCGATAATGTCTGGTGGGAACAAACCCACTACTATGACGAAAGAAAGTACTGAAATAAATGATAAAAGATAAGACCAAGGCATTGGCTGACTAGATAATGATGCTCCCAATCTAGGCAGAAGGCCTACCAAGTGATCACGGAAACTTCAAAGGTAGAACCTCTAACTCCTCTACAGTAGCGAATCTCGTCTCCTGTCCTGGGCCGTATACTGTGGGGTAGTAAGCCTCGTCCAAATCTGGAAAGGTACCAGGTCCTCAGAGGGACGTAACAAGATACATAGAAGCATGCCATATATAAATAATGAATAAAATAAACACAATAAAGGGTGTGCTAACCATCTAAGTGAATGCAATGTGAGGACAACTTTGGTACGTATGGGTAGGCATAGGCATAATATCCAACACCTCGAACAGCATGGCAGCAGTACAGTATAACATCCATATCGCTCCGAAAAACGTGGCAGCAGTACAGTATATCGTCTATATCGCTCCGAAGAATGTGGCAGCAGTGTAAAGGGAGTCATTGGATCCGTGGCTCCTCTGGATACTACGGAATCCAATGGATATATCCCATATGCCTACTAATGTTCTCCCCGCCCAATGTAGATACGCAAGTCGACTACTCGACGTGCATACCCCGTATCTATATGTCAAGTCTCTACCAATAAAATATAAACTGAACTATGTACTAACTGTAATTTAGGTTACACGTAACGATAGCTAGTCGAGTACGCAAACCCGCATCCCAATATGAATATGTCTCTATGAACGTGTAAGGTGTCAGGTCTCAGATGATAACAGGGTATCATCCAATGGGTGTGTTTGCTAATGACTAGGCCAAGTATACAAATCATCAACGTATCCGTCGAATGCGTCGAGTCAATCTCGGACGCGCACAGTTGTATAAAGTAAAAATAACAAGAATACAATACAACAAATGCATAATTTAAATTAGACAGTAAATATGGTAAGGTATCTTGCCTAGGTCCTAAAGCTGTGAATGCCAGAAGCCGGTTCCTGCAGTGTCTCCTGGCTGATCCAAAGGTCCTAAACACAAATATAATATAACAGTCTCATATCAGACGCTAAATATTAATTGTACATGACTACAACGCGACGCATTGGATATTATCGTAAGTTCACGTCTGTTCGAATACAGCGTCACGTGTTCGCATAGCTAAGGTGCACACGTATTCTGTGCTCGAACATCCTGAGCCTTGAGACAATAATTTCAAGTTACGGTTTGACCACGATCTCTGTTCTGTGTGAACACATGTTCCTTGGTTTCTATGTTCATTGCACGTGGTTTGTGTACAGGTTTTAGGGTAAAAATGCTACTCCTTGGTGTTATGTCTCACGATTAAGGGTTTACTAGTAAATATACAGATTCTAAATCTTATTAGTCATTAATCCACTATACACATGATTAGGGTTGTGTCTGATATCAACATTTATTGACACGTCGATACGACGCTACGATATTCACATGAAGAAGCGGGGTTTGATGTGGTTACCTCTACATGGCTTGCTCGGACAGGGTTTGCTCTCGTCGAGGCGTACTCCGGCAAGGTGGAAGCGGCTTCGGCGAGGTGGCAGCAGCGACGGCGGCACAACAGCAGGCGCGGCAGCGGCAGCAACGCATGGAGGAGTCGGGTTGGCGCTGGCAGCTCGTCGTGCACCGGGCGGCTGGGTCGGTCGACTGAAGGGCAGCGGGTCGGCTGTAGGGCAGCGATCGGGGTGGATGTAAGGGGGCAGTCGGGGTGTAAGGGGGCACCTGTGGTAGTGATGGGTTGGTGCAAGGGAGAGGGGGAGTATTCGGCTAGGGTTAGGGTTTGTGAGGGCTTTGTTGGTTTGGGGTTTTACAAGGAGGAAGTTAAGTATTTATATAGGAGATGGGCTTCAGCTTGGTCTCGGGGTTTGAGCCAGCCAGGGTCCAAGGATCTGGTTCGGTCAGGTCCAGTTGAGGTAAAATTAGCCATAAATCAATTAACTAATTTAATAATTAATTGTGCGAGGCGATGTTAATTCACATGACGTAGCTATGGTTGCAATATGGTCAGAGGGTACCTAAAATTGTCTCCCAAAATTTTAATTATCTCGGTTTGCCCCTAGTCTCAGTTTTTTAAAATATTACCAATAATCCCTAAATTGGTTGAGGGGGTTTACAACACCTCCATCTATCCAACCCTACCCAGGCTGAATCTGAATTCAGTAACACCCCCACCAATCCGACCCTATCTCTCTCCACAGTAAGTATATTTCTCTCAATTTTGTATGCTTCTTCCTCTCCATATCCTTGTCACTTTCTCTTAATAAATCTTCCATTAAAATTCAATCTAATTTTCTCAAAACAGCCCTCCATCAGAGGTATCTAGGTTAAATCCAAATTCAGTGTATCCGCTTCTCAGGCTACTCCACCACCTCTATAGCCTCCAAACCACCACCACCACCATACCAAAATATCCTTTTCCTACCTCTCCTTAACAAGTTTTATTTATAAATCAGCATCTAAATCATTCCACAACTCCCCCAAATACCCCCTTCAAAACGAAGACATCCTGCTGAACCCGCCAGCAATATCACCACTTCAATACCTTGTTGCCACCACTTTCAGCACCAAAATCCCTTCAACAATTACCCTATCCTTATCCTCTACCTCTTCCCTAATCTCTCTAAGCCCCAAAGTACTTAGAGAAATGTTTTGAAGCCCTGGACAGCAGCTACGAGAAGAAGTATCCAAATCTAGATAGATTTGTGCAAGCAGTGCACAACCCTCTTTTGCCTTCCTATTTCACTTTGGTAAGAGCTCCAACTCCTCCTACTCAACCCTCTCTACATTTAATTCATATACCTATTAAATTTTACCAACTTTCTATTCATAGTTTTTATGATATTACACCAAGAACACTTATTACTTCTTATGTCTAGACTTGAATGTTATTTATGCACTTGTTGTCCTATTCACTTTGCTATGATCTAAAACCCAAGCAACCACTTGCAAAACATAATTTTTACTCCAACCATCACTAAATTTCAGAATATATAAGTTTTTTTAGGGTGTTATATATAAATAAATGTATGGTTGAGAAATGATTAAATGTTGTGCAACTAGTAGTGCACTTTGTCTAGATTTTGTGATAGCTAGTTTTATTGTTTATAAATACTATGTTGGAATGTAGAAGATGCCATGCTAAGGTTGTTCACTAGTTGTAGTAGTGTTTGCATACATATTTCATGACAAATACAAGTTAGAAATGAGGTATATTCCATGATCTTATTATAAATTCAGATTTGACTTATCTATGTATACTTGATATTTTGTAGTAGAACGAGGGTTGTATATAGTTGGATGAATGGATATACTTGAGAAATACATTATGTAATTGTTTGTGATGACCCTAACTTGACCTATTGTTAATGCTCATGTGCATATTTTAATAGACAAAACTAACTATAAAACCCCTATCCTAGAAATCGTATATACCCTTTTTAATTAGTAATTAATAATTTAATTGTAGTAATTAGTGGCTAATTAGGAGAAATAGATTATTAATAATTTTTATTTTAGGTGTTGGTGAACTTAGGGGATTTATGGGACCATCAGGAATTTTTCCGAATTTATTTCATGTAGGAGACCCCTTGAGCCGTTTCTAGCTTAATGGTGTGCATTAATATAATTCTAGATTTTTTTAGGAATATATACGTGTATATATATGTATATATATAAATATATACATATATATATATTTTAAAGGAAAATATATAAAAGGAAAAGAAAAGAAAAGAAAAAATAATAATTCCCTACCTACCCATCCCTATAGATCCGCACCTTAGAATTAGAAAAAGAAGCAGCAGCTTCCTAAGGACCACCCCCCCGCGCGAAATGCAACACCCCCCCTGACTAATCCCTTATATATATATATATATATATATATATATATATATATATATATATATATATATATATATATATATATAAACCATCAAACTCAAACCCTAACCCTAAACTCTTCCTCTTCCCATCTAGACTTAAGGAGTGCCACCACCGCAGTCGGAGAACCCCGCCAGGCCGTCCAAACCAATCCCGACGACCGCGATCCCATGCACCCCACGCACTGCAGATTTCCCAAGCGAGGTACCTGTATTCCAGAGTTGTTTCCCGTCGCCTCGCTCAACCAAACGCCACCCCGTCTTCACCGATATGCTCACCCCTTAACCCTCTTTCATATCTGTAGGATAGTAGACCTCGAAGAACGCGTAACCATAGGCAAAAACAATGCCAAAGTTGGCAAAAATAGACTGAATTCTGGGATCGCAGAAAACTGCGGTGACCACCCACGTTTCTGAGTTCATATCTCCCATCACGAGATCCAAATTCAATAATTCTTTTTGGTATGCATAGACCACTTGACCTAGTTTAATTTCTTTTAAATAACCCTAGATTATTAACTGCTGTAGACAGAATTAAATCCGTTGGAAAACTCCACGAACACACTTTTCCAGATTTCCAAAAGTTGTGAAACGGAGCGCGCTCCGCCAAACGGGACCGCCCCGTCGTGTACCAAGTGTACCGAACGGTACGCGTAGCGTAACCGGACACGTGAAAGTTCGCAAAAACTGATTCGGACGCATGTGCGCCTCGAAATCAGCCCGTATCCGCGGACAAACCCCGTATCATAACTTTTATGAAAGTCGTGCACATTTTGTGCACGCTCGTCAGATTGCGACGAAACTTGTGCCACTGGACTCGTGGTAACGCACTGGTCCGGTGACCCAATTTTTACGTAATTCTGAGATGGTTGACCAAGTCGCCAATTGGCGGGCCCCACGGTTGACTTTTTGGACGAAATTGTGTTTGGCCCATCAGAATCTATATTTGGACATACCGTTGGGTTCGTATTAACATTTAAAGTTTGTTTGACCTATAACTTATCCTATTTAGAGACTATTACCCTTGGCACATTTTTTGGTGCAAAGTGGGCCCCACGTGGATCCCAATTTTACCCAAAATTATCGTTTTGCCCCTGTGTCCAAATTGGACGAAAGGGAAGTACTTTTTAGCTATTTTGCTTATTCTGGGAATATTGGTGATATTTATTTCAGTATCCGGAGACGTTCATTCTGAGGCCGTAGCTTCTGACTCTTGGTGTTGACATCGGGACACTACATTTTGCAACTTTCTTGCCAGGCAAGATAACCTTGCCAAATTATTTACAGTATTTTGCATACTTAGTATATTTTTGTATTTTATTGCATTTCTGTATATTTCTTGCATGTGTAATTTTCTTTCAGTCATTACTATGTATTAGATATGTTGACACACACAAGGCACTTAGTATCATGAGAGGACAATCATTAGGCGTATGGCCTTTTAACCACTCTGGTAAACCATAGTATATAGTTTGCACTACGGGAGTGTGTCCGATGGTCGCTACCCCCGAGGTATGTCGGTTGATGGGGTCATGAGGGTCGCTACCCCCGAGGTATGTCGGCTGATGTTGTCCACTAACGTGTGTGTGAGTTGTGAGGTAGATCGAGTAGCCTACCCTTGCCCATACATCGAAAGGTTGTCCTCATTTGCATTCATATAGATTGTCTTGTACAACGTACTTATATAATTTTTACCTATTATGCATGTTTACTGTATTCAAATTGGCTTGCTTTTATGTATCTTGTTACGTCCCAATGAGGACCTGATCCCCTTCCAGGTGTATCTGTTCTTGAGTATTTACAGGAGCACAGATTGGGATGGTTATATATATTTTGTGGATGTCTACTCTTCGAGCCCGTGGCCGTTAGCTGGTATTCTTATATTGTGTTTGTTGTGTTGTACTTTTCCATTTGAGTTGGTAGTGGATTTGTTTCCATCCAACTATCATCCTTAGATACTTATATTGAGATCTAGTTTCATAGATACTGGCTATTTATTTATATTGATTTTCTGTGGATGAGATTTATATTGTACCATGTGACTTGTGATACATTTTATACCACTTGTGGATTTAATATTCATATTACAGCGTACGTATGGATTTTGGTATCCATATATTGGAGTTGCCATATCCATACGGCTGGCATGCTTACGTATCCTAGTCCTATGTATTTTGGGACTGGGGCATGACATATTTTTGTGGTGGCCCATGCAGGTCGAGAACATATTGTCTCGGTTACGTTATTGTACTGAACAAGACTGCACCTAGGAATAGAGAATAGGATCTCATCCATAATTGACTATGATTCGCTCTCCTTCCAATCCATTCTATCTGAATAATTGTATCATGCTTGATTCCTGTACTTCCCTAATAGTTCTTTGAGTATAGCCTTCTGCAAGAATATAGGAACCCCTGTTATTAGGATAATAATTATGGTAGCACACCTATTAAGAATACAACGAGAATATAGACACACCACTAAGTTTAGAATATCTAGTGAACCCTAGAATTCCTTATCTATAGACTGGTTTACCATTACCCCTTGAAGTATTATGACGACTTGAGAGTAGTATAGACACTACTAGAGTTAGTTAGAAGTTTTACCATAATGTTTGACCCTAGTATGGAGGAACCAATAGAAATTCAAGGTTCAGTATTAGGACTAATCTAGCTTTTCTTGGGGAGATAGTACTAGAGAACTATAGATTTAGCTTTTGTCTTAATAGTAGCAGACAGTACCTTAGAGAGCCAAGAGCAATGCATAGAATGTTTTCTTGATCATACTTCAAACATAGGGATTAACATAACATCTTCCCTTAGAAAACTATGCCATTATCTAGAGTCTTTCTATTTAGTTCTATAACTTGTTCCTCTGCGACCTTAACGTTCGCTAATTGCACGACGACTAAATTTTGTTCTTCTACCCTTCATCTTTCAACTCGTGCCATCTGACACTTCTGATTGTTGGCCAGGTAATTTATTCTGTGTTGAGGACATATAGTTGCTGGGATTATAGTTGTAAATGTTAAATTTTGAAATTGTCTGCTTGGTAGTTAGAACTGAATAATTTTAAGTTATTCAGTAGATCATGACCTGGTGCTTATCCCTTAGTTTTAAATTGCGTAACATGTACCCCCACCTCGATACAAGTTATATTTCCTTTCCCTTGAGGCCAGTAACTGTTCCATTCTTACTATTGACACTTACACTAAGACTAAGACTTAGGACGACCATGACCTATGTAATGTAAGTGGATACCCTAATAAGTACCAAGATCTTTCCCTAACAATAGTTTATACTTTATTTACAAGGACCAGGTTATTCTGAAGAATGTTCTCAAGGCAATTACAGTATTAGTTATCGTTATAAGTTGGGTAGTATACCTCACAACCTAGTATCACTTAGTCTTTTGACCAATTATTGAAGTGTGAATGAATAACATTAACTGTATTCTAGCTTAGGACGACAGTGTTTTTTTTTCAGACTGTAGAACTTAGAGGCTATACCCATACTTTGTCGACTATCGACTTAGACAAGGAATTAGTATGACAACTGTAGAGATTATGGAGTCTTATCTTTTGTGAACTTGAATTGTTATGTACCTTCTTTCATCATAATCCAGCATATTTATTTTTGCTGTACTACCTTGACTTATGCTGCTATTATAGCCTAGTTTTTTGCAAGCTTATTCTTTTATCGAGCTTGCTCATGACATATGTATTATTGGGTGCACACAATGATACAATTGCCTAATCAGAATCGGTGTATTAAGGTCTAGCTAACCTTAGTGCGCTTGGTTCGCTCTTCGCATGACTACTTTACGTGGATTGAGATATATGGTAGTAGACGGATATACTTGCCCCTAGACATGTCTGACACATCGTATCGGTTATATAACTGTACTGATACGAGCATGTAAACAGGAAATTACCAAAAATATGATTTCAATCCACAACTGTCCTGACAACTCTCTTTTCAAATTCTTTAATCTCTTTGAGCCTCGTACTTGTATTCTATCACCTTCACCTTGAGTTCTTTATTATTGCTCTCCATCTTCCCTTATTTCGGAAAGACGAAACCTCGTGCTTGGTATAAGTTGACACACTGATAGTACTAGATATACCCCATAAGGCTAATCACATGACCTAGTGACTCTCTTTTATAATTGATTAAGGGCATACCATAGGTGATATGTTTGGTGTTAAAACCTTGAGGATTGAATAATATGGTTAAATAATTGAGGAATAGTTTTCCTAGATGTATAGCCTTAGGAGATAGATGGGTAAATTTTAAGTTGGGTAGATTGTAAAACCCTTACCCAAAATTGGACCTACTAGGCTTAGATAGTGAGACTAAGGCTAGATTGAGCCCAGTTAGAGATAGAACACGGTATTTTTAATTTTGCAATAATTATATCACTTAGCGCACCTTACCGTGCTTCAATAATTGGAGCACTATACTAGCCACTGCCTTCCTACAAATTCCACACCCTAATCCTAGACGTGCCCATCATCCAATTCTCATCTTTGTGTAATTTTCCAATTGTTGGGTGCTTTTATGCAAAAGATCATTTAGGTGTCCATACCATTGGACATGACACTTGAAGAAACCTATTTTTCGCTCATGTGGATTTTTCCATAATTTTTTGGGATGTGCAACGCGCAACATCGCCCACCCCTTTAAACCTAGCCTTGCATTTTAAACAATGCAAATCTTATACCATCCTTGACTTTCTATCGTGGCTTAATTTTAATTTCGAGGACAAAATTTTTATAAGTTGGGTAGAATATAAAACCCCTATCATAGAAATCGTATATACCCTTTTTAATTAGTAATTAATAATTTAATTGTAGTAATTAGTGGCTAATTAGGAGAAATATATTTTTAATAATTTTTATTTTAGGTGTTGGTGAACTTTGGGGAGTTATAGGACCATAGGATTTTTTCGAATTTATTTCATGTAGGAGACCCCTTGAGTCTTTGCTAGCTTAATGGTATGCATTAATATAATTCTAGATTTTTCTATGAATATATACGTGTATATATATGTATATATATAAATATATATACATATATATATATATTTTAAAGGAAAATATATAAAAGCAAAAGAAAAGAAAAGAAAAAAAAACAATTCCCTACCTATCCATCCCTATAGATCCGCACCTTAGAATTAGGAAAAGAAGCAGCAGCTTCCTAAGGACCCCCCCCCCGCGCGGAATGCAGCACCCCCCTTGACTAATCCCTTATATATATATAAACCATCAAACTCAAACCCTAACCCTAAACTCTTCCTCTTCCCATCTAGACTTAAGGAGCGCCGCCACAGCAGCCGGAGAACCCCGCCAGGCCGTCCTAACCAATCCCGACGACCGCGATCCCGCGCACTGCAGATATCCGCAGTGAGGTACCTGTGTTCCAGAGTTGTTTTCCGTCGCCTCGCTCAACAAAATGCCACCCCGTCTTCACCGGTATGCTCACCCCTTAAACCTCTTATATATCTGTGGGATAATAGACCTCGAATAACGCATAACCATAGGCAAAAACAACGTCAAAGTTGGCAAAAATAGACCAAATTCTGGGATCGCAGAAAACTGCGGTGACCACCCATGTTTTTGAGTTCGTATCTCCCACCACAGAGATCCGAATTCGATGATTCTTTTTGGTATGCGTAGACCACTTGACCTAGTTTAATTTCTTTTAAATAATCCTAGATTATTAACTGCTGTAGATAGAATTAAATCCGTTGGAAAACTCCGCGAATACACTTTTCCAGATTTCCAAAAGTTGTGAAACAGAGCGCGCCTCACCAAACGGGACCGCCCCGCCGTGTACCAAGTGTACCGAATGGTGCATGTAGCGTAACCGAACATGTGAGAGTTCGCAAAAATAGATTCGGACGTGTGTGCATGTCGGAATCAGCCCGCATCCGCGGACAAACCCCGTATCGCAACTTTTGTGAAAGTCGTGCGTATTTTGTGCACGCTCGTCAGATTGCGACAAAATTTATGCCACTGGACTCATGGTAACGCGCTAGTCTTGTGACCCAATTTTCAATCAGTTCTGAGACGGTTGACCAAGTCGCCAATTGGCGGGCCACACGGTTGACTTTTTGGTCAAAATTTTGTTCGGCCCATCGGAATCCACATTTGGACATACCGTTGGGTTCATATTGACATTTAGAGTTTTTTTGACCTATAACTTATCCCATTTAGAGAATATTACCCTTGGCACATTTTTCGGTGCAAAGTGGGCCCCACGTGGACCCACTTTTACCTAAAATTACCGTTTTGCCCCTGTGTCCAAATTGGACGAAAGGGAAGTGCTTTTTAGGTTTTTTTTTTATTCTGGGAATGTTGGTGATATTTATTTCAGCATCCGGAGATGTTCATTCTGAGACCGTAGCTTCTGACTCTTGGTGTTGACATCGGGACACTATATTTTGCAACTTTCTTGCCAGGCAAGATACCTTGCCAAATTGTTTACAGTATTTTGCATGCTTAGTATATTTCTGTATATTTATTATATTTCTGTATATTTCTTACATGTGTAATTTTTTTCAGTCATTACTATGTATTAGATATGTTGACACACACATGGCACTTAATATCATGAGAGGACAATCATTAGGCGTATGGGCTTTTAACCACTCTGGTAAACCGTAGTATATAGTTTGCACTACAAGAGTGTGTCCGATGGTCGCTACCCCCGAGGTATGTCGGCTGATGTTGTCCACTGACGAGTGTGTGAGTTGTGAGGTAGATCGAGTATCCTACCCTTGCCCATACATCGAAAGGTTGTCCTCATTTGCATTCATATAGATTGTCTTGTACAACGTACTTACATAATTTCTACCTATTATGTATGTTTACTGTATTCAAATTGGCTTACTTTTATGTATCTTGTTACGTCCCTCTGAGGACCTGGTCCCCTTCCAGGTGTATCTGTTCTTGAGTATTTGTAGGAGCACAGATTGGGATGGTTATATATGTTTCGTGGATGTCTACTCTTTGAGCCATGGTCGTTAGCTGGTATTCCTATATTGTGTTTGTTGTGTTATACTTTTTCATTCGAGTTGGTAGTGGATTTATTTCCATCCAACTATCATCCTTAGATACTTATATTGAGATCTAGTTTCATAGATACTGGTTATTTATTTATATTGATTTTCTGTGGATGAGATTTAGATTATACCCTGTGACTTGTGATACATTTTATACCACTTGTGGATTTGATATTTATATTACAGCGTACGTGTGGATTTTGGTGTCCATATATTGGAGTTGCCATATCCATACGGCTGGCATGCTTACGTGTCCTAGTCCTATGTATTTTAGGACTGGGGCATGACATGTTTTTGTGGGGGCCCATGTAGGTCGAGAGCATATTGTCTCGGTTACGTTATTGTACTAAACAAGCCTGCACCTAGGAATAGAGTATAGGATCTTATCCATAATTGACTATGATTCGCTCTCCTTCTAATCCATTCTATCTGAATAATTGCATCATGCTTGATTCCTGTACTTCCCTAATAGTTCTTTGAGTATAGCCTTCTGCTAGAATATAGGAACCCCTATTATTAGGATAATAATTATGGTAGCACACCTATTAAGAATACAACGAGAATATAGACATACCACTAACTTTAGAATATCTAGTGAACCCTAGAATTCCTTATCTATAGACTGGTTTACCATTACCCCTTGAAGTATTATGAAGACTTGAGAGTAGTATAGACATTACTAGAGTTAGTTAGAAGTTTTACCATAATGTTTGACCCTAGTATGGAGGAACCAATAGAAATTCAAGGTTCAGTATTAGGACTAATCTAGCTTTTCGTGGGGAGATAGTACTAGAGAACTATAGATTTAGCTTTTGTCTTAATAGTAGCAGACAGTACCTTAGAGAGCCAAGAGCAATGCATATAATGTTTTCTTGATTATACTTCAAACATAGGGATTAACATAGCATCTTCCCTTAGAAAACCATGCCATTATCTAGAGTCTTTCTATTTAGTTCTATGACTTGTTCCTCTGCGACCTTAACGTTCGCTAATTGCGCGACGACTAAATTTTGTTCTTCTACCCTTCATCTTTCAACTCGTGCCATCTGACACTTCTGATTATAGGCCATGTGATTTATTCTGTGTTAAGGACATATAGTTGCTAGGATTATAGTTGTAAATATTAAATTTTAAAATTGTGTGCTTGGTAGTTAGAACTGGATAGTTTTAAGTTATTCAGTAGATCATGAACTGGTGCTTATCTCTTAGTTTTAAATTGCGTAACATGTACCCCCACCTCGATACAAGTTATATTTCCTTTCCCTTGAGGCCAATAACTGTTCCATTCTTACTATTGACACTTACACTAAGACTAAGACTTAGGACGACCATGACCTACGTAATGTAAGAGGATACCCTAATAAGTACCAAGATCTTTCCCTAACAATAGTTTATACTTTATTTACAAGGACCAGGTTATTCTGAAGAATTTTCTCAAGGCAATTACAGTATTAGTTATCGTTATAAGTTGGGTAGTATACCTTACAACCTAGTATCACTTAGTCTTTTGACCTATTATTGA
This sequence comes from Iris macrosiphon, assembly GCA_036927795.1. Taxonomy (NCBI): domain Eukaryota; kingdom Viridiplantae; phylum Streptophyta; class Magnoliopsida; order Asparagales; family Iridaceae; genus Iris; species Iris macrosiphon. The sequence continues at coordinate 14,245,787 of JAYESA010000016.1, read as the reverse complement.
AGTGTGAATGAATAATATTAACTGTATGCTAGCTTAGGACGACAGTGTTTTTTTTTAGACTATAGAACTTAGAGGCTATACCCCTACTTTGTCGACTATCGACTTAGACAAGGAATTAGTATGACAACTGTAGAGATTATAGAGTCTTATCTTTTGTGAACTTGAATTGTTATGTACCTTCTTTCATCATAATCCAGCGTATTTATGTTTGCCGTACTACCTTGACTTATGCTGCTATTATAGCCTAGTTTTTGCAAGCTTATTCTTTTATTGAGCTTGCTCATGACATATGTATTATAGGGTGCACACAATGATACAATTGCCTAATCAGAATCGGTGTATTAAGGTCTAGCTAACCTTAGTGTGCTTGGTTCGCTCTTCGCATGACTACTTTACGTGGATTGAGATATATGGTAGTAGACGGATATACTTGCCCCTAGACATGTCTGACACATCGTATCGGTTACATAACTGTACTGATACGAGCATGTAAACATAAAATTATCAAAAATAGGATTTCAATCCACAACTGTCCTAACAACTCTCTTTTCGAATTCTTTAATCTCTTTGAGCCTCGTGCTTGTATTCTATCACCTTCACCTTGAATTCTTTATTATTGCTCTCCGTCTTCCCTTATTTCGGAAAGACGAAACCTCGTGCTTGGTATAAGTTGACACACAGATAGTACTAGATATATCCCATAAGGCTAATCACATGACCTAGTGACTCTCTTTTATAATTGATTAAGGACATACCATAGGTGATATGTTTGGTGTTAAAACCTTGAGGATTGAACAACGTGGTTAAATAATTGAGGAATAGTTTTTCTAGATGTATAGCCTTAGGAGATAGATGGGTAAATTTTAAGTTGGGTAGATTGTAAAACCCTTACCCAAAATTGGACCTACTTGGCTTAGATAGTGAGACTAAGGCTAGATTGAGCCCAGTTAGAGATAGAACATGGTATTTTTAATTTTGCAATAATTATATCACTTAGCGCACCTTACCGTGCTTCGATAATTGGAGCACTACACTAGCCACTGCCTTCCTACAAATTCCACACCCTTATCCTAGACGTGCCCATTATCCAATTCTCATTTTTGTGTAATTTTCCAATTGTTGGGCGCTTTTATGCAAAAGATCATTTAGGTGTCCACACCATTGGATATGACACTTGAAAAAACCTATTTTTTACTCATGTGGATTTTTCTATGATTTTTCGGGATGTGCAACGCGCAACATCGCCCACCCCTTTAAACCTAGCCTTGCATTTTAAACAATACAAATCTTATACCATCCTTGACTTTCTATCGTGGCTTAATTTTAATTTCGAGGATAAAATTTTTATAAGTTGGGTAGAATATAAAACCCCTATCATAGAAATCGTATATACCCTTTTTAATTAGTAATTAATAATTTAATTATAGTAATTAGTGGCTAATTAGGAGAAATATATTTTTAATAATTTTTATTTTAGGTGTTGGTGAACTTAGGGGATTTATGGGACCATCAGGAATTTGTTCGAATTTATTTCATGTAGGAGACCCCTTGAGTCGTTGCTAGCTTAATGGTGTGCATTAATATAAATTTAGATTTTTCTATGAATATATACGTGTATATATATGTATATATATATATAAATATATACATATATATATTTTAAAGGAAAATATATAAAAGCAAAAGAAAAGAAAAAAAACAATTCCCTACCTACCCATCCCTATAGATCCGCACCTTAGAATTAGGAAAAGAAGCAGCAGCTTCCTAAGGACCACCCCCCGTGCGGAATGCAACACCCCCCCTTGTCCCTTATATATATATATATATATATATATATATATATATAAACCATCAAACTCAAACCCTAACCTTAAACTCTTTCACTTCCCATCTAGACTTAAGGAGCGCCGCCACAGCAGCCGGAGAACCCCGCCAGGCCGTCCTAACCAATCCCGACGACCGCGATCCCGCACACTGCAGATTTACGCAGCGAGGTACCTGTATTCCAGAGTTGTTTTCCGTCGCCTCGCTCAACAAAATGCCACCCCGTCTTCGCCGGTATGCTCACCCCTTAACCCTCTTATATATCTGTGGGATAGTAGACCTCGAATAACGCGTAACCATAGGCGAAACCAGTACCAAAGTTGGCAAAAATAGACCGAATTCTGGGATCGCAGAAAACTGCGGTGACCACCCATGTTCTGAGTTAGTATCTCCCACCACAGAGATCCAAATTCGATGATTCTTTTTGGTATACGTAGACCACTTGACCTAGTTTAATTTTTTTTAATAATCCTAGATTATTAACTGCTGTAGACAGAATTAAATCCGTTGGAAAACTTCGCGAACACACTTTTCCAGATTTCTAAAAGTTGTGAAACGGAGCGCGCTCCGCCAAACGGGACCGTCCCGCCATGTACCAAGTGTACCGAACGGTGCGCGTAGCATAACCGGACATGTGAGAGTTCGCAGAAACAGATTTGGACACGTGTGCGCGTCGGAATTAGCCCGTATCCACGGACAAACCCCATGTCGCAACTTTTGTGAAAGTTGTGCGCATTTTGTTCACGCTCGTCAGATTGCGACAAAACTTGTGCCACTGGACTCGTGGTAACGCGCTGGTCCTGTGACCCAATTTTCATATAATTCTGAGACGGTTGACCAAGTCGCCAATTGGCGGGCCACACGATTGACTTTTTGGTCAACATTTTGTTCGGCCCATCGGAATCCATATTTGGACATACCGTTGGGTTCGTATTGACATTTAGAGTTTTTTAACCTATAACTTGTCCCATTTAGAGACTGTTACCATTGGCACGTTTTTCGGTGCAAAGTGGGCCCCATGTGGACCCACTTTTACCCAAATTTATCGTTTTGCCCCTGTGTCCAAATTGGACGAAAGGGAAGTACTTTTTAGCTATTTTTCTTATTCTGGGAACGTTGGTGATGTTTATTTCAGCCTCCGGAGACGTTCATTCTGAGGCCGTAGCTTCTGACTCTTGGTGTTGACATCGGGGCACTACATTTTGCAACTTTCTTGCCAGGCAAGATACCTTGCAAAATTATCTACAGTATTTTGCATGCTTAATATATTTCTATATATTTATTGCATTTCTATATATTTCTTGCATGTGTAGTTTTCTTTCAGTCATTACTATGTATTAGATATGTTGACATACACATGGCACTTAATATCATGAGAGGATAATCATTAGACGTATGGGCTTTTAACCACTCTGGTAAACCATAGTATATAGTTTGCACTACGAGAGTGTGTCCGATGGTCGCTACCCCCGAGGTATGTCGGTTGATGGAGTCACGAGGGTCGCTACTCCCGAGGTATGTCGGCTGATGTTATCCACTTACGAGTGTGTGAGTTGTGAGGTAGATCGAGTAGCCTACCCTTGCCCATACGTTGAAAGGTTGTCCCCATTTGCATTCATATAGATTGTCTTGTACAACGTACTTACATAATTTCTACCTATTATGTATGTTTACTGTATTCAAATTGGCTTACTTTTATGTATCTTGTTACGTCCCTCTGAGGACCTGGTCCCTTTTCAGGTGTATCTGTTCTTGAGTATTTGTAGGAGCGCAGATTGGGATGGTTATATATGTTTCATGGATGTCTACTCTGTAACGACCCGCTCCGCTCAACCCGGAGGGCCGATTCAAACGGCACAAGTGTAGCTATTCAACCCGCCTTGCTCAGCGAGATGGCTCGTTCGATGCAAAGGCTTTCATGCTGGGATCTTCAATGGAGTCAGACTTAGGCTATCAGAGGCGCGTCCGGAGTCTCGCTCGACCGATGCGATACATCGCTAAGGTGGGTGGCCCCGGTGAACCTGTCTCTACTTAGCTGCACACTAAGAAAATAAATGTTACATGCTAGTTGACGAGCGATAACCTTTGCATGCTAATAAAAGAGGTGAACGCACATAGCTAAGGGGATAACCCCGCCTTATCATCGTATAGAACATGGAGATTTTACTTACTATTTGCATAGTCGAGAATGCTGGGTTGGAATGTAGTAATTTCTTCATATATGCTGTAAAGTAGTGTGAGTTCATACGGAGGCGTTGCACCGCACGGAACATGACACAGGGACGGAGTAAAATCATGTTGCATGCATAGACGAGGGAGGCTATCAAATAGTCGTCCCAAGTCAGGAGATGGAAGGAAATGAATGTACTCGGGATATGTAGATTGCCGAGGCAGTCTCTAATCAGAGAGCTGCGTAAAGAAGAAAAGATCCGAGTGTAGTCCTCGGCAAGGATTGATCCGAGTGTAGTCCTCGGCAAAGATAGATCCGAGTGTAGTCCTCGGCTAGGATTGGAAGTTGGGGGAGTAGTTGCATGGTCACGGACAACTGGTTGCGCACCAGGTAGAGAGTCCTCGACACGATTGCTGAGGCATCCGAATTGTGTCGGCCCGGGAGGACGGAGTGCCAGTGTAGTCCTGGCGATACGCTAGCTGATGACTAGCGGGCGAGAGCGAGGCATCCAGCAAGGCTTGCTACCGACCTGGATGGGCGTCGACTCGTTAGACGGCTTGGAGGCCCAGCAAGGCTAGCAACCGAGCTGGGGAGGCAGCTGTCCATCGCAGATATTGTCCAATATGGCTAACAGAGCCAGTGACCTTCATATAGATAAGTCATGTTTGCATAGCGGCTATCCGCACTGAGAAAAGGAGAAACTGGGAGGAGTGTGTTTGCACGACATTATGCATATTTAGAGTGGATGCATGGTATCACACATAGTTCTAGTAAAATGGGTCTTATGAGGTAGAGGCACTGCATAACACTTGGGTTTTATAGTTGCTTCTTGTTATTTCGTAGATAACTGTTTATATTGCTGCATATGACAGGGAAGGCCGAATGGTAAGAATTGGTAAGGTGAACTCAATTGTTCATGAATATGACACTCTTGAGCTGACACGGAGATTACTTTCTTTATATTGCCATGTAACTGATCCTAAGGTAAAAGAATAGAAAGACAACGGAACTAGTCGGTGCACATAACTAATGAACGTGCTTGTTTTGTGGCGTGGGCGAGAGGCCTCCCCACCAGTGCATTCAATGTACTGATACCCAACCAGTCTGCATGCAGGGTGCAGGGGGAACTCGTACGGATTCGGAGATCGCTATCGCAATGAGGCGCCGGACCTCACTTGGCGTCTTGGAGCGTGGCGCACGGACCTGGAGCTCGCATATATGAGACATAATGTATGGGAACATCATCATCCAGATCGTTTGTATTGGTTCCAAGCCTAAGGGCATATTCAATGTAAGAGAGAGAGAGAGAGAGAGCATGAGCGATTTGTAATCTCGGCTTAGCGCCGCTTGTAATCTTTACTTCATATCAATAAAGAGCTTGATTTGGATTCAATACTTGTGTTCATTTTATGTTTCCGCTATGACGACTCTGTGAACTAGTTATCAACGGCCGTTTCGGTATTTGCCTTGCGCGGGCGCAACCCCAGGCTCGCGCGGCATCGCGTCTCGATGGAAACGTACGTCCCGCGGGAGCGCTGGCGCGGTGATTCGTGCCTAGCGGGGACGGCCGATTCCTGCGGGAGATCGGGGCGTGACATATTGGTATCAGAGCACGGCTTTACGTCCTTGAATTTCGTTTCAATTCTCTCAGTTTTGAACTTGTGTATTGAAGAAGTGGTAGATGCTCTCTCTCGATGCTTCGATGGATGTCCCATACAATAAGTCTAAATATTTGCGAAAAGCGCGTGTAAATTATACGGTTGGTTAAACGGGATTATGATGCGAGGGCTTTTGTCCCAACCTGTGAAAGACGTTGTGAAAGTAGGCTCGTGTTATAATCGGCAAGTTATATGTCGATATGAAAACACCAAACGAGTAGAGTGCAAGACGGTATATCGTTCAGACAGTGGTCTTTGCACATGGCCTTTTGGCCAAGCTGTGTTGAGTATCGTGCACCAAGACCCTTGGTGCTAGCGAGTTGCAGCAAGATTTGGGTGTTGTTCGGATAAGAATAAAGTTGACTCGGGAGGAAAATCGATAGAGACGTTATCGGAGTGCCGCTAAGGCGAGTAATGGGAATCGTGTATGGAATTTTCAGATATAGTCTAGACGGTTATCCGTAACGATAAGCTATAATTTGGGTATAGTCCGTATGGAGGACTATAAATAGAGGTGTGTACGAGTCTAAGACCGCTAAGGCGATAATTAGGGACTGTGTTAAAGTTCTAAGGAACGAATTGGGAATACGAGTGAAGGATGCGAACGCGAATCAGGAGTTATTAGGATAACTCGATTCCTGAGTGGTGTATACGATAGTCCCCTGTTCGATTATACGAATTGTGGATATAATGAGTTGTAAAGATTCAGGGAGTATAACTCGAACCCTGAGTGGTGTATTGGTCGGCTTAGTAATGTTAGAACGAAGTCGTAGATTCGGAGTTAAGCGAGTCTAGCGGCGAACGACGAGATTGGGTAAAGCCTTAGTGTAAATAAAGAATGCCTAGCAAGTAAGCAAACTCGGAAGAATCATGCAATACTTGGTTCGAACAAGTTACAATGAGTTGATTGAGGGATAAGGCATGCATCGAATAGGATTTCAGGACCATTGAAATGGATTACATGGTCGAGAAAACTTAAAGGATTGTACGAGCGATTTGAGTTGAACCAAGTGAATTAGAAACTTGAGTTGAGATTGAATAATCTGAGATGCGATCGGAGTAAGTGCAATTGGAAATAATGCAGCGAACGAATGAAAGCGTGCATGGAAAATTTGGATTTGAGTAGGATATCGCTCGATAGAGTTCGGTTTGAGTAAGAGTGCCATGGTTTCAAACTTTGGAAGATTTAGACCATAGCAATGGTTGGAAGATAAGTATGGATTGATGCTAGTCAGTATAATGGTGAGTTTGATGCATCGAGTTAAGCGGTAATGGATTTGGCTTGGAGTTTGGAAGAACGATCTTGAAATCAAGTTCGGGAAGATAACATTCGAAATATGTCCCAAAGAGAACGATTATCTTGCGGGAGCGCCGGCGTGGTGATTTCACGTACGGCGGGGATAATCGAACTCGGGGGAATAGCTTCGGTGATTATTCCAAACGAACACGATGAATGAATACGTGTCAAATGGGATAGACCTTGAGTTTGGGATTTGAACTTAGTGGTTTGAGGAATGCTAAGAGTAGACTAAGAAGATTTTGAAATGGTAATATTGAAGTTGCATGTTTTGGCTTGGCGAACTTAGATGGCAGTAAGAACGGTTGTTGGAAGAACATGACTTGGTGGATCAATGTACAACTTGGGATAAAACGAAAAGCGGCGATGAGTTGTCTGTTCGTTCGGGGATAACCATAACGATTGACCTTCTTGTCTTGTGCGGGTATAACTTCTTATTCGCACATGCGTCACGTCCGGATAGGACGATCATTCCGCGGGAGCGTTGGCGTGGTGATATCACGTCCGACGAGGATGATTGAACTAGCGGGAGACCGAAACGTGACAATCGAAGGATCATTTTGACTTATGGTTTAATACGATAAGACAAGTTTCGGGATAAAATGAGTCTAAGGATTTTCTTGAGGAGTTAGTCTAGAAACATGAAGTAAGAGATGTTGGATGTTTTCATGAACGGATACGTAGATTGGGCTGGACGACTTAGAGTTCATGATATACATCGATGATTTATAATAGAATTGTGGCTTAGTGATACAGGTGTAGAAAAGGATGGACTGGTGAATTCTATCAACGTGATGGAAGAGCTAGTGTGTGTACGAATCGATGGGTTCGCCCTGAAACATGGGCGTATCATGGGTTCGGTTGGACGAGCGTGTTGGTGTGATAGGATGAACTGTGCTCGATGTTTAGAAATCTGAGTGAAACGAGCTTGGGTAGAATACCCGTGTAAAGGAACAATGGTTTGACCTTAGGGTGTTTGGGGCGAGCATTGTGCAACGCGGTTGCGCGATGAGTCGCAAACTTGAGTTGTACCTATGACTGTGTGAGCTGACCTAGTGGCTAGGCAGACGACCTTGTGCCTTGAGTTAAACTGGAGTGGCTGACTTCAGAGTATCGTTCGGGAAGAACGATAGAACTGGGCCACGAGACTTAGAGTTAGAATTTGGAATTTGGAATATACACTAGCAACGTTCGCGTTGAAACAAACGTAATGCAAGATAGGACTCGGGTGATAATTGATTTGGTTGGATAGGTTACGCGACGGTAAAGGATAAGACGATAGCTGGATCGAACAAGAGTTCGGTCATACATATAGCAGGACGATCCGCGTTTCGAAAGATTTTCACGAGTAGCTTGTCAGACTTAGCTGTCACTGAGCTTGGTTGAAATACACATATTTGGGGGACGCCTTGAATATGGGTACGATCCAGACTTAGCGATATGCATAACTCGGATGCAGCTGCAAAGGGAAATGTTCGAATTCGCATGGATGAGTGTGACATATAGCCTCAACCTAAACTTTCCTAGAGGAAAGATTGTATCATTCCTCGTGCTACCGAGATAGTTCTGCGCTAAGGCGCAGTACGAGACTGAGTTTGGGGATGCAATAAGTTGTACGAAGGGATCATTCGGATAAAATGATTAAGTACTCGGGCGAACGGAACGAAGTAAAAATGGATAGGAAGTTAAGTTCGGTTGAGCCGAAGGTGCGAAGGACTTGAGCGTACCCCAGGTGGGCAATTTAGCTCTGCGCTAAGGCGCAATATAGACTGAGTCAGAAAACGTAGGTGATTGGGTGCGATTTACTTAGCGAGATTGGATGGTGACTCAGAGAGAATTAAAATACAAACGAGATTGGAAATTAGCCGAGATTCAAATTCTTGGGTTTAGGCGTAACGATGGGTTTCAATAGGCGACGTCAAGTAAGCTGTCGAATGTGTTCGGATGCATTTGGTTCCTATAAGAGGTAATGTAACAAGTTGGACAAGTCCACCAGATTTTGAGTTGTAAGTGCCCATTAAGTTATAGAATACCATGTGCTTGGGTATTATAGCCCTGCGCCAGGTGCAGTAGATTTTGAGTCGGGAGTGCAACGAGTGAGTTGAGTATAACTCGATAGCATTGAACGATAGAGTCGTTCGATGAGAATTGGCTAACGTTGGCGTAACGCATGGTAAGAAAGTAAATGATTGTGTTATTAAGACAGTCCTTGGAAGTAAGGCAAGGTGTATAGAGTTGGGTTTAGAAGATGTGCGATAGTACGAGTTGCGCTCAGGAAGTCTCGAGGACGAGACTTGTTCTGAGTGGTGTATGATGTAACGACCCGCTCCGCTCAACCCGGAGGGCCGATTCAAACGGCACAAGTGTAGCTATTCAACCCGCCTTGCTCAGCGAGATGGCTCGTTCGATGCAAAGGCTTTCATGCTGGGATCTTCAATGGAGTCAGACTTAGGCTATCAGAGGCGCGTCCGGAGTCTCGCTCGACTGATGCGATACATCGCTAAGGTGGGTGGCCCCGGTGAACCTGTCTCTACTTAGCTGCACACTAAGAAAATGAATGTTACATGCTAGTTGACGAGCGATAACCTTTGCATGCTAATAAAAGAGGTGAACGCACATAGCTAAGGGGATAACCCCGCCTTATCATCGTATAGAACATGGAGATTTTACTTACTATTTGCATAGTCGAAAATGCTGGGTTGGAATGTAGTAATTTCTTCATATATGCTGTAAAGTAGTGTGAGTTCATACGGAGGCGTTGCACCGTACGGAACATGACACAGGGACGGAGTAAAATCATGTTGCATGCATAGACGAGGAAGGCTATCAAATAGTCGTCCCAAGTCAGGAGATGGAAGGAAATGAATGTACTCGGGATATGTAGATTGCCGAGGCAGTCTCTAATCAGAGAGCTGCGTAAAGAAGAAAAGATCCGAGTGTAGTCCTCGGCAAGGATTGATCCGAGTGTAGTCCTCGGCAAAGATAGATCCGAGTGTAGTCCTCGGCTAGGATTGGAAGTTGGGGGAGTAGTTGCATGGTCACGGACAACTGGTTGCGCACCAGGTAGAGAGTCCTCGACACGATTGCTGAGGCATCCGAATCGTGTCGGCCCGGGAGGACGGAGTGCCAGTGTAGTCCTGGCGATACGCTAGCTGATGACTAGCGGGCGAGAGCGAGGCATCCAGCAAGGCTTGCTACCGACCTGGATGGGCGTCGACTCGTTAGACGGCTTGGAGGCCCAGCAAGGCTAGCAACCGAGCTGGGGAGGCAGCTGTCCATCGCAGATATTGTCCAATATGGCTAACAGAGCCAGTGACCTTCATATAGATAAGTCATGTTTGCATAGCGGCTATCCGCACTGAGAAAAGGAGAAACTGGGAGGAGTGTGTTTGCACGACATTATGCATATTTAGAGTGGATGCATGGTATCACACATAGTTCTAGTAAAATGGGTCTTATGAGGTAGAGGCACTGCATAACACTTGAGTTTTATAGTTGCTTCTTGTTATTTCGTAGATAACTGTTTATATTGCTGCATATGACAGGGAAGGCCGAATGGTAAGAATTGGTAAGGTGAACTCAATTGTTCATGAATATGACACTCTTGAGCTGACACGGAGATTACTTTCTTTATATTGCCATGTAACTGATCCTAAGGTAAAAGAATAGAAAGACAACGGAACTAGTCGGTGCACATAACTAATGAACGTGCTTGTTTTGTGGCGTGGGCGAGAGACCTCCCCACCAGTGCATTCAATGTACTGATACCCAACCAGTCTGCATGCAGGGTGCAGGGGGAACTCGTACGGATTCGGAGATCGCTATCGCAATGAGGCGCCGGACCTCACTTGGCGTCTTGGAGCGTGGCGCACGGACCTGGAGCTCGCATATATAAGACATAATGTATGGGAACATCATCATCCAGATCGTTTGTATTGGTTCCAAGCCTAAGGGCATATTCAATGTAAGAGAGAGAGAGAGAGAGAGCATGAGCGATTTGTAATCTCGGCTTAGCGCCGCTTGTAATCTTTACTTCATATCAATAAAGAGCTTGATTTGGATTCAATACTTGTGTTCATTTTATGTTTCCGCTATGACGACTCTGTGAACTAGTTATCAACGGCCGTTTCGGTATTTGCCTTGCGCGGGCGCAACCCCAGGCTCGCTCGGCATCGCGTCTCGATGGAAACGTACGTCCCGCGGGAGCGCTGGCACGGTGATTCGTGCCTAGCGGGGACGGCCGATTCCTGCGGGAGATCGGGGCGTGACATACTCTTTGAGCCCGTGGTCGTTAGCTGGTATTCTTATATTGTGTTTGTTGTGTTGTACTTTTCCATTCGAGTTGGTAGTGGATTTATTTCCATCCAACTATCATCCTTAGATACTTATATTAAGATCTAGTTTCATAGATACTGGTTATTTATTTATATTGATTTTCTGTGGATGAGATTTAGATTGTACCCTGTGACTTGTGATACATTTTATACCACTTGTGGATTTGATATTCATATTACAGCGTACGTGTGGATTTTGTTGTCCATATATTGGAGTTGCCATATCCATACGGCTGGCATGCTTACGTGTCCTAGTCCTATGTATTTTGGGACTGGGGCGTGACACTAACCCTAGGTTGGTTAACATAGTTTGACACTTAGTGAATACTAAGGTTGATGATATATTGTATATGAAAATCTAGTGTGAGAACACCTAGTACCTACATGAACCTTCATTATAACCATGTTTATGAGGCTTGATGATGTTATGTGACTATTAGGCTTGGTGTTTACATACTTTGTTGGTCCTTGACTAGTGAACCTTAGCCAACCTACTTTGTTGGAACCCCTAATTGTTTTAGACTCTAAATAACTGATGGCATTGTATAGGTTGTATCCTTGATTAATTTAGACCCTAATTGTCTAATGATTAATGACGTAGAGTAGTTGTACTCTTGTTCATGCTTAGTGAACTGTGTCAGAGTGACTGATTTTATGATATTATATATTTAGGCTCTTGGGATCTTACGAGCGTGGATTCGAGAGCAGGTTCTTTGTATTATCAGCTTGGAGTTCTAGGCAAGTGTACCTTGCCAACTTGCAATAAATCCTATTATATTATTGACTTGTGTTTTATTTTATATTTTCTTGTGATGTGCCTGCTCAACCTAGGACCGTGAGACGTTGCTTAGCGTCCGAACAAGATTCGGGTGTCGACGCCGTACGCGGAGTCGTGTAACGTCACTTAGAGAGTTGATACCACGATCCTATATATTTTTGTACTTACTTCACCAAGTACTTCATACCATAGGACACTTGACACTATTTATGTGATAGAATCTTTCTTGAGTTATTCATGGTGATTCTGTATAGGCTACATGAATCGTGATATGAGACTTACATATATAGAGATATCATTATTACTCGTTGTACTAGCTAGAGGTCATGATCTTGCGTGTTATGGACATGAGACGTTGTGGATATGAGACGTATGATTACATTGGGTGGGGAGAGACACACAGGCTACAGGCTGATTATATACATATATAATTTATTATTGAGGTGCTTTAGTCTCTGTTCCAAAGCTTGGCCCATTACGTGATATTACTGCTACATGCTCCCTGACACAGAGTTTGTAATATTTTTAGCCTGTGTACTGGTGATGCTCTCACATGCATTTCACTTAGATGGTTACATTAGTTTACCTTTGAGTATATGACATTATACTGTTTTACTTTGGCATGATATTTCTTGTACCTTGTTACGTCCCTCTGAGGACCTGGGCCCTTGTCAGTTTTGCAGCATAGACCATTGTGGAGCTTGTTTGGAGTTACTGATGTATGTTGCTTTATCTTGCAGGCATTGGTGCCAGGTATTTATATTATTTCTACTGGAGTTATGTTATTTATTCTTATTGTCTATTCATCTGCTGATGTAGCATAGTTTTATAGACTTATATTCCTTTCTCGAGTCTATTCGAGCTTATGTGTTACTAGTGGCCGACTTTAGAATATGAAGTTCATTATTGATATTTTATTCTTTATGTGGATTGAGACATAGAGATTTTAATATTTATTTACCCTTATTATATAGCTTATACGTATTCGAGTCGGACCAGAGTCTAGTCGAATGTGTAGCTGGCATGTTACGTATTCCTAGTCCTAAGTATTTTGGGACTGGGGCATTACATATTTTTGTGGTGGCCTATGCAGGTCTCGAACCTGCGACCTTCGCGTTATCAGCACGATTTTGGGCGTTACATTTTGGGACTGAGGCATTACAGATTCCCTACAGAAGCAGATCCTCGTCACGGCAGAAGAAGGCATGCTTGATATAAAGGTTTGAGAAGATGGCTACCCTTAGTAGGGTAGGTATATATGTTATTTCTAGATGCTAGAGCTAGTTTAGATTGTTAGCATGATAATTGAACATAGTATTAGAGGCCTAGAACTAATAAAATCTTACCCTTGCTTAAGGTAATAGTAGTTTGGAAGTATTTGAAGTTGGAAAGATGGTTTAATTTTAATGCTCTAGAATACTTTATGGAATACATAGATAGATGCTAGAGATTAGTTGTGGCACATGGTGGTGATACAAGAAATGGTATTATGACCTTAAGAAAATAGAACTTTAATAGTGGTTAAATCTCTAGTTGCCTTATGACTTCTAGTATCAAACCTACATCTTACACCCCCTTAAATTGTTGATGACTATAGGACTGGACTAAATAGATAGGTAGATTGTTAGAGCTAATGTTTGAATATTTTGATAACTCGAGTACTATGTAGCTTCGAAATCAGATTAGATGTACTTGATTATTTGGGTTGCAAGTGTTAATTGGACTCGTGAGTTCCACCATAGATAACTTGGGTAGATAGGCTACTATCTATGATAGGGCAAATGGGTTGAAGGATGAGAGTTTTGATAGATGTTATAGTCTAGATATAGTGAATTGCCTATAATAGATGATAAGTTATAACAAGATGGAACCCGTGTAGTTTGGATGAGGAGTACAAATGGAATATAGAAGTCCTATAAGAATAATAAGTAAATATTGGGGTTTACACATAAACTGTTTAAGGCCAGGGATTTATATTTTTGATTAATAGGGTGTGAGCTTGCTGGACCAAATCCTTAGTATTAGGTGACAATATTGGAACCTATTTCCAATTTACCCTAGCCAATAGATTTTTGAATTTTATAAATCGTATTCTTATTATTTTATTGGTTATATTTATCTACGGTATTTAGAATAATTGAATAGATATTTATTGCATAAATTTTATATATTTTTATTGTTATGTATTTGAATAGAGGCTTATGTTGTATTTTATTATATTATTTCTCCTAGGAATTGAATTGAGTTGAGCTTCTAGACTAGGTATGACTGACCGACTAGATAAAAATCATTGTTGCTAAGAGCAATTATAAGAAGTTAGGTTAGAGGATTTCATTGTGGATACTATAGGTTGATGACGTTGTACCTAGGAAAGAATGGTGAGATAATAATTGTCTTAGCTGCAGAACAAGGGATTTAGATACTGTATAGGTGGCCTTGTTGATTTTATGCTTGTAGGATTTTAGTGCCTAACCCATAAAATCCTTCGAGAATAAAGGAATGACATCATTTTCTTATAGATATTGGAAGTTTCAAACTGAGATTGTGTTACGGCATCCTTGACTAACCTAGGCCTATAGGAGGTAAAAAACTTTAGATGACGATTAACATAATAACAATAATGAGATAGTACATGGTGGTGAGAAGATATTTTGAGGACCAAATGCCTTAGATAGTTAAAGTGTATGCATATGAAAGTTTAATATTAAGAGAGTGGGTAGGAATAAGTACCAAATTGTGTTTATATATTTAGAGATATGTTGAGTTCGTTGTTGGGGAGATGGATTTTTTAATTTCGAGGACAAAAGTTTCTAAGGTGGATAGATTATAAACCCCCTCACCCAATTTTAAGTATAATTAGCTTAGTGTGAGATTATTGATGATTTATAGTTGATTAGGACTAAAAATTTGAGTTTAATATCACGTATTCAATTTTTTTTTACACTTGGTGCACTCTACCATTGCATCGATAGTTAAAATACTACACTAGCCTTTGCCACCCAACAAATTTTACACCCTTGACCTAGGCAGCTCAATCTTTAATCTTGACCTTTGTTCCACTCACAAAAACACTCCCTTATGCTATAATTTAATCGCACAACATTCGTCGCAAAGTTTCTAATTTAAATCTAAGCTCGAACTTGTGACATTTCTAATTGAATTTGAAGACCCAACTTCGACTTGTTCCTCTCAATCACTATATGACTATGACATTATATTAAGCTTATATCATCCATGATATGTGTGTCATACCCAAATAGACTTCTACATATGTTCAATTCAATTACAAACTATAATTACACAAACCCTAGTCCTATTGAGCTACATGTTTGACTTAGCCCAAACCTAGTCTAAACTCAACCTAAACACTCAGACATCCTCACATGATATATGCCAAACATTATATACCATTGTCCTCTCTACAAAACACCAAACATCAAGATATGCCACTCAAAACCTAACACTTAACCCTTTAAAAATTAATTTCAGCTATATACACTTTGGACTTGACCCAACATGCACCCCAACCCTTAACACCTAAATGTTGGACTCAAGTATGGTCAAATACACTAAAATGGAAGACAAAACCCTCTCTTTTCATATCCCATTACCACCAAAACCCCCTCTCTTTTTATATTCTCCTACATGCATAACCTTCCATCATTCATTGCATTAACACAACCCTTCACCTCCCCCTTGTGGATGGCCACCCCATGGCCTCTCATTCACTTATTAACTCAAACCAACTGAACAAAATTTCTTTCTAACCCTCTTTCCTAAAAAATTTCTTCATAAATAATTTCCCAAAACCTTCTCCATCTTCCTCCACACCTCCATTCATTAAGCCATGCCAGACTGAAACCCGCCAGGGAGTAGTCTCTACCAATCCGACCATAACTCCATCCACACTTAGTTTCTTTCTCTCAATTCAGTACACTTCTTCCTCTTCATCTCCTATACAATTCTTCTTCACAAATGTTCCATCAAAACTTACTCTAACTCCCTGAAAATAGCCCCTCCACCAGAGGTGTCCAGGTTAAATCTGAATTCAGCCTATTCTATTTTCAGACCACTCCACCACCACCACAACCCCAAAACCTCTACCACAACACCCAAATATCCTTCCCCTACCTCACCTCTACAAGTTTCCTTTACAACTCAGCATCTAAATTCCCTCACAACTCCCTCAAACACCCTGCCCAACCCGTAGACACCCTACTGAACCCGCCGGCACAAGTACCACTTCATCAGCTTGTTGACACCAATTTCAGGACCAAAATCTCCTCAACAACAACTGTAAACCCCCTCAATTAATTCTATAGATAGTCAGGTATGGATTGGAAATTTTGGTTTAGCAGCAGATGTTTAAGGTTTAGAGTAGGGTTGCTTATGTCTGTTATTTATTAATTAAACCTTTGGCGCGCCCAACCCTTGTTGAATTATTCGGAGCCCAATATCAACCCATAAATTCCATCGGACTGTTGTACTTCTGACTTGACTCGCCAATTTAGGCACTGGACTTTTTCGTCACACAAAATCAAATCCGTTGTGCTTTAAATTAATTGCACAACTTTCCGTATCCAAAATCCTATAATTTAATTTCGTGTCGGACATCTGTGTCGTTACCTCAATTTTGAGATACCAACTTAACTCGTTGAGCCGGACCAACTTAAGGGTCCAAGACTGACTCCAAGCCCCTACCATTTTTGACCTTTGTGTTATTTCCAAATTTAGACCCCAAGTGCCCCCATTTAATTTAAAAGCACGGGACACTTTAATTCTAATTAAATCGGGGATACCAATTTTGACTAATCTTATTTTAATCCCTATTTAATCCCAATGCCCATTTAATTAAGGCCATGCCAAACACACAATACCCCCTCACCATACAAAATACCAAACACCAATTTCCCTACAATTTTTGCATTATTTTATGTGTTTGTGCAATTACCCAAATTTAAGGGGCTTAGTTGCAATTATTGAATTAGGTGTCCTCACCTCATTGGCCAAGGCCAAATGGAGAGGCTACCCCTTCTTTGACCGTAGTCAACCCTTTCCCCCTTCCTTTGCATAAAGAAAACCTAATCCCTTCATGTAAAATCCCAACCCTCCATTTGAATTGGGAGCATCACAACCACCCATCCTCCACACAACCCCCTATAAAATATCCTTTCACCCCTCTCCCCAATGCAGGCCCTAATCCCTAGGCGCACATTGGAAACCACCCTCTCCTCTCTCTCCTTCCTCCTCCACCTAGAAAATCGAGCCCCCTACATATATATTTATATTTATTCTTCCTTCTTCTTCCTTTCTTTTTCCTGGAGAGGAGCTTCGGCGGCTGACCTTCCCTCCGGCCACGTCGGCGAGATTCGACGGCCCGCTGCAACCCGCTCCAGCCCGCTGTTCTAGCGATGAACCCGCAACTCCGACGAATCAGTCCACCCGAGCCGCACCCCGACTTTACTGCTCTCCCACCACAACCCCCGACGAACCCGCTGCTCTCTGACAGTCACTCCGGCCGGACAGTGCAGTGCCGCACCCCGTAGTTCACCACTGTTGTCCCTGCAACCCTCGCTGAGATACCCCGACAGACCCCGCGGCTCAGGCATTGTCCCCCTCGGCTCCTCGGTCCAACCACCACCATTGCATCACCTCCACCGCCACCTAAGCCGACCTTCACCTCTACCTCGACCATTGCATCACCCCATCCAACCTCCACCACCTCCATAGCCGACCTCTACCACCACCATTGCACCCCCGCAGCCACCTCTACCTGCTGTTCTCCGGCCAACCCCGGTCGACGCCGCCTCGCCTAGGCATATCTCTCCCCTCTCTTGATTTTATTCAATGTGTTATTATTTTATTAGGGTTTTATTTATATATATTCATGTGAGTATATTATTAGGGTTTTATTTTTAGGGCATGTTGATGATGATGTAGGGTTGATAAATGGCGTGGGAAATGACTTGTTGTATGTTGAAGAGGCTTAATGGGTTTTAGGGTTAATGTAGGTTAGGGATTGCCTTTTTACATGAATTATAATATTTTATTTAAAATATTTTGCATGGAGATTTAGGTTTAGGGTTTGCAAATAAATTATAAAATATGATAAAGGATTTTCATGGAGATTTAGGTTTTGATCTTAAATAATTGTCCGGGATATAAATTACAGGGTGGGAAATGCTAAATAAATTAATGAGGAATAAATTAAGGAGAAATAAGATTCTGATTTATTTGAACGTTGATGAACACCGAGGAGCACGTGGTTGATTGATGACTAGTGTGTAGTATAAAACCCCTAATCGGTAATTTGGGGACTGGAAATTAAAGGTGGTTAATATAGAGTAGTACTTTGTGATTGGTAACAACAATATGAAATAAAGGATTTATAATCGTTAACTGTGTTTTGAGGATAGTTTGATGATATGGTACAGATGACTAGATGATTTAACGTATCGTACCGATAGTCAACTGTGGTCAACCCTCCTAGCGTCTTGTCCCTGTGAGTCGTAGCTGAGAATGAGCATATGTATAGATGTGCGTCACATCCCTGTTTGACGTGTGATAGGTTATTTATTTGGGTTTGTATCTCATCTCTAGGTACTACGGGACCTGAGGACTTGGACGTGGTACCGGATCCCCGTCATCAGCAGCCGCACGCAGGCAAGTGTACCTTATCACCCTATATTTCAGATTACAGATATTTATTATTTCTTTATGTACATTGTGCGCATATTTTTGTTTACGATCGATACTTTACGTCCGGATCATAATCGGGTACAGACATTCGTTGTAACATCTTAGAATGAATGTTAGATGTTTGTAACACCTCGATGTACATACCTGAGTATATCGACACCCCAGGACACACTCATACACTGTGATCGTGCCAGATTCCTGTATCCTGATACTGACATCATGACCAGAGACTGGGATAACCTTAGGGTCGCGTCTGTTGAGTTACTTCTGTGTGTTGAGACTGTTAGATAGAGGTTCAGGTTCAGCGCACCATCGTTGACCGCTTGGGAAGGGGAAGACAGTTACTAGACGTTTGGCCTCCTCTGCACGTGCTTATATATATGTATTTGTACTGTATCTGTATTGATCCTATATCTAGTGTAGTTGTATCACTCGTGTGACTCCTTGCCCGGAGCTGCGGTACGTCCCGTGTATTTTCGTGTCCGGAGCTACGATTTTATTTTGGACAGCCCACGCGTCGAACGTTGTCTTTAAACTGTGTCACACTTGTTTGGTTATGATAGAGTACCCTGTCGTTGTACTTGTACTTTTTGTTTACTTGGCATGCTGTATTTTTGTACCTTGTTACGTCCCTCTGAGGACCTGGTCCCCTGCCAGTTTTACAGCATAGACGATCACGGAGCATTTGGAGTTGCTGATGGAGTTGCACGTCTTGCGAGCTTTGTACCAGGTACTCATATTATTTCCACTGGCATTATGGTTACTTTATTCTTATTGATTATTCATCTGCTATTGTAGCCTAGTGTTTGTAGACTCATCTCTTCTCGAGTCTATTCGAGTTTGTGTATTATTGGGCGGTCGACTTTAGCACATATAGCTCTTTCTTGTATACTGCTGTACATTGTGAATTGAGACATAGAGGTTTATATTTATGGGATATCTAGATAGTGCCCTTTATATTTTACAGCTTATACGTATTCGAGTCAGACCAGAGTTTGGTCGATTGCATAGCTGGCGTGTCACGTATTCCTGGTCCTACGTATTTTGGGACTGGGGCATGACAATAATAACTCTATATTCATATAATACCTCTCCCCTAACTTCTCTAAGCACCACAACACTTGGAATGACACAGAGAATCCGTCACAGCGAGTACAAGACAACATGTCCAGAATCGGGCAAATCTGTGCACTTGTGCACCATTCAGTTTTTACTACACCAAAACACCTTTGTAAGTGCTCAAACTTATTTATGTCAATCCTCTATTCATTCTCTAGAACTTAGGCTATTTAAACTTGGGCTTTTTTTTACGAAAATATCGTTATTTCATGTGTGTGAAGTTAGCATAATTCATTGGACACAAATATTGTTAACTAGAAACCTATACTTTGCATATCACCTTGCCTTAAGCCAAATACATGCAAACCTTTGTCAAACTTGTTAATGAAACTATTAATCACTAAATTTTAGAATGTATACGAGTTTTGTTTAGGTATTTCACTTAGTTACATGTGTACATAACCAAGTTTAGAGCTAAACTAGCATGTTGGTACCATGACTAGGTATTTGACACAACTTGAGTATTATATATAAAAACCACCTAGAAACTTGTATGTTAGTGTCACGCTAGGGTTGTATACATGTTAGAATATGTTATTCATATTTAGTTAGCAAGTTAGGCTACTTTGAGAATGAGAAATACTATCCACTTGTACAAGTGTTGAAGAAAAACCTAGTCTATGTAAAATATACTTGTTTAGTTTGAATGAGAATAAAAATAGGGTGTGACATCACCCTTGAACTTATTATGAAATGAGAACATACTTGGAATAATGTGTTGCGTTAGGTTAGCACTTGTCCAAGATCTTTGAGGTTGTGTATTTAACTAGAAAATCCTAATTTGTAAGAACACTAGTAACCTTGTGTTTGGGGAGCAACTTAGCAACCCATGAACCCTAGTTATGACGTTGTATTAGTTGTACTCTTGTATGTTTTAGTGTGTTAGTGTAGTGACTACTTTTATATTATATATATAGGCTCTTGGGATCGTTCATGCGAGGAGCCGGGAGCAATTTCCACACCATTACAACATAGAGATCCAGGCAAGTATACTTTGCCTTGTTGTACTGTTTAAATTCCGTTGTTATTCTGCTCTGAAAATTATATAATTATGCGTGTCTGAGAATGCCTTTGGTGCAGTCGATGAAGGCGTCGATGTTTGGGCTTGTGTTTGACCTAGTTTATATTGACTTACCCAAAGTTGTGGAGTTATCATTATAACTCCCAAGGCCTTGACACGTACCATTATACGGCATTGAGTGAGCTTCATGTAGGACATGGGTTGGCATATCCGACTGGCCATTGGTTCGTACGACCGTATGACTGCTTAGTATGTAGCATAGATTGTACTAGTTCTTGGTACTCAAGTAGGTACGAAATATTCGTGACGTAGATGAGTTATGTGCCACTACCAAAATATGATAAAATAGCAACATTTTTAGCGATGTCATAATAAAACGTCGCTAATATTAAAGACTTGAGTGACTCCTAAAATAAACGTCGCTATATGTCGCTATTTGCCACAAATAGCGACGTTTACCGACTCTACTTTAGTTTTTAAAAGAATAGTCGCTATGAGCTTCTTTAACGTCGCTAAACGTCTCTAATTTTTATGATTTAGCGACGTTTAACGACGTATTTACCGACATTGCCTTTTTTGATCTTTAGCAACATTTTTAGCGATGTCTCTAACGTCGCAAACTTTTCAATTAGCGACGTTTAGCGACGTCTGTTTATGATGCCACTAATTTTTTAAAAAGTGACTTTTAGCGACGTCACAAGCGGACGTCGCTAAATTACTGAATATAGGTTACCCTCGTCTATTCGACTTTTTATTTCTTTTTCCCCCAACTTTTCGTTTCTCGTGTGCCCCCACCGTCGATCCACCCTCCCCCGACGACCCCTTGCGGCTCCGGCGACCCATCCCTCGACCGCCTCCCTCGCCCCCACCCTGATGCGGCCGTGTTCGCCCCCCAACCCCGATACAGGCAACCCCAAAAGTGGCTCCTCCCCCTCCGGCACGGCTCCTCCCCTCTGGCGTGGTCCTCCTCCGTCGACCCCTCTGTCAGGTGCTCCTTGTAACGCCCCGCAACCGCTCGGAGCGTTACGCTGAGTTGGACTGAATGAATCGAATGCTGGTTACATTTGAAATGTCAGATTTCGGGAAGAAGGATTAATCGAGTTGGTTTCAATGTGCAGATGGCTAGCGGGTTCGATGGAAATCAGGTGTTCGTTCCGAACAATACTGAATAGCTGAATGGAAGCGATAATGCCGTCTTCCTTAATCCGATCGGTCGAATGATTTGGAGAGCACGGCCTGCTCGTACGGTCATACCAGTTGAGTAGATCGCGCTTGCATCGGACCACGGGTTTAAGGGATTGGCCGTATCGGCAGGACAGGATGCCTAACGGGATCAATCAATATGAGTGGGCTCTTTTCCTTCTCCTCTACTCCTTCATGCCTAATAATATGGAAAACACGTAAAGGCTTGAACACTTGGGCTGAAACATCGGGAAGCACTACACTGAGGCGTGCATAGAGTGTGCGTCGTTGGCTTGGTAGGATTGTGGCGTGAATGGTTTACGCGTTGGATAGTTGGATACGATAGCTGGATTATTCATTTGAGGCGATCGGTTGGATTACTTGGGATTATGCTTGGACGGTTGAAAATATACAGGTTGGAATGATACATTTGAGGCTATGGGAATATCGGGATTCGGGCGAGCGGACGTGCATCCGTGCGCGTGTATCACAAGGATGCTTTGTCTTGCAAAGCAGGCAGTTGTGGTTCGAAACCGAACAACTGTATCGGCGAGGGCGTTGTGTCGTTTGATGGGGCATCGTGCCACGAATGTGACATTGTGCCTCTTTTGGGGCATTGTGCCATGGGTTAGCTTTGAGCATAGGTGTTGCACCAATTTGGATTGTGTTGAGAAGAGGCTTCGTGCCTATGAAACACTTGATATTTTGATGCCTCGGGCTATGTTTTGAGGTCGAGATTTGGGTTCCTTGGAAGACTATGTTGGAAGAATGGTTATGGATGTGTTGGTTGGATTATTGGTGGAACGAGTCTAGGATCGCTTGGTGGGGCGAGAATGTTCGATCCTCTCGTCATACCTACGTGTCTGCATAGTCACGGACAACCTGAGTGGCACAGGGTTTGGTTTCCTCGAACGGGTGCTCCGGGGCACCGGGACCGTTCGGCCATGGAGGAGATAATTTGGGTAACGCGTCTTGGGCGCGGTGCCAGCGGTTGGATGCAATTCAGGTGGGTTAGCTACTTAGCGCTGTTTCGAATAGAACCGCATTTGATCTGTCCGATCAACGTCCTTTATGGCCTTTGGCCAGTGACTTCATATAAGAATAGATGTTGGCTTGCTTTACTTTGGTTGGTTTGTGCATCATATAGGCGCGGCCACCTTGCCTCGGCAAGAGTGTGCACTCGAGAGTGGGATATATAAACTTTGGTTGAGAATGGATATTGAGGCGAGACTGTTGGTTCGATATGTTATCGTACAAGCGATGACATTGAGTTAGACGGGTCGGCTTTATATAACTGCTTGTCGTTTGGTTTGAGAATGAATGCTAGCATGCTTAAACTGCTTTACAGCTTTCCTTAACATGTCATCCATATGCCATGAAATGAATCTAGGATTCAACTAGAAAGATCACCATATAACTGTTTGCATTCACTATTTTTACTTAGTGTCGGCTTAGGCGAGTGGGTTACCCCGCTCACCAGTACGGTTGTGTACTGACCCACGTTTGTGGGCAATATTTCAGGTACACAGACGTAGTGGCGCTGCTTGGATATACGGGACAAGATGTATGAACTGTAAGTACCTTTGTGGGCTAGAGAAAGAGCAAGAGTTATTTCATCGTCTCCGTGGCATCGCCTTTGTGGCATTGACTCGGGGCATCTCATTTGGACCCTATCGTGAGCTTCGCTGCGTATACTCTGATTGTGTGCTTGGTACACAATACTTGACTTCCGCTGCAACTTGGTTGTTTCAATGATAACATTTGGTGTTTGACAACATCGCCTTGTACGAGCGCAACTCCAGGCTCGTACGACATCACGTCCCGATGAGAACGATTATCCTACGGGAGAGCTATAAACGTGGTGATTCACGTTCAGCGGGGACTATCGAGCTTGCGGGAGATTGGGACATGACAATTGGTATCAGAGCGCCCGATTCATTTTCTCGGACTTGGTCCTTCGCTTCATCACAAACTCTAAATAGCTTCCGCGTGTCGTCTAGCTCTTGACTCTACTCGGTGCCGCATCGGATGTTTCATGCAATAAGTCTATTTATTGCTAGTTGTGGCTGCATTTTATTCTTTGTTGGGTTGCCTTGGTTGGTTTTCGTAGGATCGCTTAGTCTCGTTAGGCGTTGTTGCATTTGTGCAACAAGTGTGGGCTTTTGTTGGGTTGGCTCGGCTTAGCGTTCTGGAGTTTCTGATTGCCTCAATGGATCAGTTGGTTGGCTAACGAGATTTGGTTATGCGGCATGTTTTGAGTAGAAGCATTCGAAGAGAATAGATCCTTGCATGAGTTGCTCGTCTAGTGATTGTGTTGGGTATAAGTTGGAATTTTGGCTGTGGCGCATCGGTTGAGCAAGTTTGAGTTTGGCTCGGGAATATATGGATAAGTTGGTACGAGTTGCTCGTACAACAAAAGTGTGAAACCGTTGGGTATTGAGTTGGACTATTTGGAAGACGATCATTGCACGATTGCTCGTGTTGAGAAAGTATCAGACGGGTTAAGAAACAGTTGGATAATTCAAGCGTTGCCTGAGTTTTGTGTCAGACTCGAATTGGAAAAGGCATGATCATGCATGGAGAATGGTTCGAACGGATCTTGGATCTGTGAAGGAAATTGTAATACGAGTAGCGACTTGATTCAGAGTGGTATATGGGATACCACATTTTGAGCAAGGCATTGGAAACATTTTGGTTGGACATTCAATAGAAATTTTTTGAACGGACTCGTGAAACGAGAATACAAGCTGATGAGTGAAAGTCGGTATAGTGGGAAGAATGAAAATGGAGCAAGCGAATATTGAGTTGAGCATATCGTGAACGGACTGGTGCAAATGGAAAGCATCGTTGGGCTTAAGAGATGGATCGAATAGGAACGAACATTTGGGTTACGCTTGAGCAAAGCGATGGGATTATCGGAATGATAGCGAGCAAGGACTACGATTTTGGGCAACACATTTGAGATGTTGGTTGAGCAATGAAACACGATCTTGGTTTGGAGGGACAATGCGATGGACTTGAACGGTCTGGAAGGATTTTGAATGTTGTTGCTCGTGAAGTTGACTCAGGTTTAGCGGAAATAGAATTTTGGACAGGATGGTGCA